>CM069907.1:92748829-92878787 GCA_036172215.1 Camellia granthamiana
TTGAATGAACTTCCATTTTTATTTTTATTCAACTTCAATTTTCTTTTCTATTCAACTTTCTTTTTTATTTAATTTGCAAATGGATCTTTTTGGTATAGTGGTTTCTTGAATGAACTTCCATTTTCAATTTTATGCAACTTCCATTTTCAATTTTGATTCAATTTCCTTTTCTATTCAACTTCCTTTTTTCTTTAATTTTCAAATAGATCATTAAGGTATGGCGGTTTCTTGAATGAACTTTCATCTTTAAAAATGGAAGTTCATAGAAAAGGAAAACGAATAAAAATGGAAGTTGAATCAAAATAAAAGTGGAAGTTGCATAAAATTAGAAAAAAAAGATCATTCAAGAAACGACTATACATTAACGATCTATTCGGCAATTAAATAAAAAAAGGTCAATTATAGCGACCCCGGTCTTTTCCCATTTGATTATTGTATCCGGACTTAGGTTCCGTAGATTCTATCATTGTATAATTGTTGTTGTCATCCTTTGTTTTCTCTTTTGGAGTTATAAGATGTGTTGGGCAGGTTTGTTTCAAGTTGGTTGGGTTCGGAAACCAAGTGTTGCCGTCCAGTTTTTGGGTTGGTCGCTCGAGTGAGGACTTGGTCGCTCGAGCGAGGGTTGTATTTTGTGTCTGATGGCTCGAGCCACGGTTCCTTCGCTCGAGCGAGCGATTGTGTCACGCCCTCAAAATTAAACCCATAATAAATAATATTAACATACATCATCATATCAAAACAAGAATATAATTCCATTCATCAGAGTATTAAGAAATAAAACATCAAAATAAATGCCCTACGGGCTTACATCTTGCCAAGCCAATACTTGGACACAAATCCATGAGTCTAACTCAAAAACAAATAAAGCCCTAGGCTTGAGTGTTTTACATATAAAAGCAAATAAACTAGAAACAAATCTTCGAGTTCCAATCCCTCACAAGCTAAGTCCTTGGAGGCAGTGAACCATCTGCACCTGAAAATGAAGTTCCCATATAGGGTGAGCCACAGCCCAGTAGAGAAATACTAAACCAGGCATAAGAATTAACTAAAGCATTAACATCCGATACATAGTTAGCACAAGATAATAAATTCCCAAATTTTATGACACGAATGCCTATACAGTCTATGACACGTGGTCTACGACACAACTCACTTTCCACTTATACCCACATGGCTCACAACCTGGCCAAACAACTCAACTAGGATAACACATCGGATTAACCTTTCTTACAATATAATAAACACACATACAGGTGTTACATCAATCACAATCACATTCACTTCCATACTTCCCAACTGATACACATGGTGGTGATGTATCATGCCAACAATCAATAGAAATACTTCTATTAACAATAAGTACACATAAATGTGATGCTACAGGGGTCTATCCCCTTTCTCCTCCCAACACATCTGGTTTAGGGGTCCATCCCCTTTCTTCCCCTAAACCCTCCAACAAATTCGGTTTAGGAGTCCATCCCCTTTCTTCCCCTAAACCGGGAGTTCATCCCCTATCTCCTCCAAAACCAAATGCATATGCAACATAATTAATACTTGCCATATACAACACATAATCAATACACGTAATGTTCTGTATTAATTCAACAGTCAAACAGCTGACTAAATTCCAGTTATACCTAAGCCACATGCAAGGTCTACAACAATCACTGGCTATCCTCCACCGATAGCCCCAAAACAATTATTTCTAAGCAAGAAATAAATATCACAATATATATATATCAATTTCACAGATGAGTGATTAAATATTCAACTACATCAACAAAATCTCAATTTCCCCAAATCTCATGAATTTAACCAATACACAATTCTCCTTTAAATTAATTACATGAATTAATCTATAACAAAACCCTAAGGTTTTTCCCCAAAATTACCAAACTACCTCCCACATACCAAAACACCAACACTTAGGATTAAAACGTATACAAGGAGTAGGAAATCCCTACCTTAAACAGAAGAACCCAAAAGGAGAAGGAGAAGATGGTGCTCAAAACCCCAAAGTGCTCCAAATCAACAATTGCTCCGATTAAATGAAAGCTCTCACTCTCCTCTACCTTTTTAATGAAGGAACTAGATTAAAAACGCCCTCTAGATAGATCAAACCCAAGGAAAAGATGAGTTGAGAGAAGAGAAACTCGAAACTAGGGTTTCTGGATCAAAAATTGTGAAAAAAGACGTTTTAAAACTGCTGCTGCGTTTAAATACTGGACAGGCTCGCTCGAGCGAAGACATGGTCGCTCGAGCGACCAGACACAAAAACATACCTCGCTCGAGCGAAAAGAAGCTCGCTCGAGCCAAAGACAAACCATCTCGCTCGAGCGAAGGAAAGCTCGCTCGAGCCAACAAACACTGCCCTCAGGTCTAGCACTGGACGCAGCCCTCGCTCGAGCCAAGAAATGCTCGCTCGAGCGACGAACCAAGAAGGACCTCGCTCGAGCGAAGAGAAGCTCGCTCGAGCGAGCAAGCCAAAAACTGAACATCAAGAATTTGTTTCTAGACTCAACCAACCTGTAATCAACCTGCCCAAAACATCCTATAACCAAAGAATAAGGAATCAAGGACAACAACGACAATAATATGACAACGGAATCCACGGAACATAAGTCCGAATACAATAATCAAATGGGAAAAAGACCGGGGTCGCTATAACCTCCCCCCCTTAAAAGAATTTCGTCCCCGAAATTAAGCATGAGTTTGTAAAAATGAATTTTTTCTCAATTCCCAATGATATAAATACAACAATAAACAACAACTTGACCCAAAACCGGTCACTTCATCTCTTATCAAGAGCTATCTCACAGTATATATAAATCAACATATATTTCAACTTGCACGAATATTATGCATTATTCTTCTCGATGTTAACAATTTCCATATCATATTCAATCTCATGATATAAACAACACATTTAATATATATAAATGTTATACTCCACTTCCATAAAAAGGCAAGTTTCAACATGTTAACATTAAACCCAAACATTCTCAATGTTTTCTAGCTTAAGACATATATAAAATTCTCAAGTTCCACAATATTACATAATCTAAACACAAGATTACAATTCCACAAACAAGTCCGGATATTTCTCACGGACTTCCAACTCACGTTCCCAAGTGGCCTCCTCCACTCCGTGATGTTTCCACAAAACCTTCACTAAAGGGATGGTCTTACCACGCAGGACTTGATCCCGCCTATCCAAGACTCGAATCGGCCTCTCCTCATACGAAACATCCTCATCAACAACTAAATCGGTCCAATCCAACACATGCGATGGATCCGGCTCATACTTCCGAAGCATACTCACATGAAACACGTCATGAACTCCGGACAACTGCGGTGGCAAAGCTAAACGATAAGCAACCTCGCCAATCCTCTCAAGGATCTCAAAGGGGCCAATAAATCGAGGGGACAACTTCCCACTCTTCCCGAACCTCATTAAACCTCGCCTAGGTGAGATTTTTAGAAAGACATGATCACCTACCTCAAACACCAAAGGTCTCCTCCTACGGTCGGCATAAGATTTCTGACGACTCTGGGCTGTAACAAGTCTCTTACGGATAAGCCCAACTTTCTCCGTCGTCTCCCTCACTAACTCCGGACCTATCAAAGGTGCATCACCCACCTCGGCCCAACAAACTGGAGATCTACACGGTCGGCCGTACAAGGCCTCAAATGGTGCCATACCGATACTAGACTGAAAACTGTTGTTATAGGCAAACTCCACCAATGGCAAGTGCCTCTCCCACGACCCACTGAAATCAAGAACACAACCCCGAAGCATATCCTCAAGGATCTGTATGGTACGCTCTGACTGCCCGTCAGTCTGAGGATGGTAAGCCGTACTAAAGGTCAACTTAGTGCCTAAAGCACTCTGCAAACTCTGCCACAACCTGGCAGTGAAACGAGGATCTCTATCTGAGACAATCGTCACTGGAACCCCATGCAACTTTACTATTTCCCGAACATATAAATCGGCAAGATGATCCACCGAATCTCTCACACGCATAGGAATAAAATGTGCTGACTTAGTCAACCGATCCACAACCACCCAAATAGCATCATTACCTCGCAGAGTCCTAGGAAGACCCACAACGAAGTCCATAGTGACATGTTCCCACTTCCACTCGGCAATAAGTAAGGGTTGCAACAAACCCGCTGGCCTCTGATGCTCGGCCTTCACTTGCTGACAAGTAAGGCACTTAGATACGAAAGCTGCCACATCTCTCTTCATACCCCGCCACCAAAACTGGCGACCCAAATCCCTATACATTTTAGTGCCTCCCGGATGCACCGCAAGGCGTGAATGATGAAACTCTCGGAGTACCTCCTCTCGACACGACTCCGGCACAAACAGACGGTCTCGGTATCTCACACTCAGATCGGGATACACCGTCAAACCCTTCTCAACCTTACCACTAGAAATCTTCTCCCGGAGAGATTCTACCTCAAGATCACCCCTCTGAGCCTCTAACACTCGAGTCACAAGTGTAGGCTGTGCAACAACAGAAAACAAGGTCGCAGCCTCAACGGATTCGCCCAGATGCAAATCAAACTCCCCAACTGCACCCAACATCTCCCACTCTCGGATGGCTATACTAGCAACGTCACCAACAGATTTCCTACTAAGGGCATCGGCCACAACATTGGCCTTTCCCGGATGATAGTGTAACTCGAAATCATAATCCTCAATAAATTCCATCCATCTCCTCTGCCTCAGATTCAAGTCTTTCTGTGTAAACAGATATTTCAGACTCTTATGATCGGAGAATACTTCAAATTTCTCACCAAACAGATAATGCCTCCAGATCTTCAAGGCAAATATCACAGCTGCTAACTCTAGATCATGCGTAGGGTAATTCTTCTCATGAATTTTCAACTGGCGTGAGCCATAGGCAACCACTTTCCCTTCTTGCATCAACACACAACCCAGACCCTCTCGTGAGGCGTCACAGTAAACTGCATAACCTAACCCTCTCTCCGGAATAATTAAGACCGGAGCGGTGGTCAATCTAACCTTCAATTCCTGAAACGACTTTTCACAAGTCTCACTCCATACAAATTTGACTCCCTTCCGAGTCAATCTGGTTAACGGTGAAGCTAACTTGGAGAAATCCTTCACAAACCGACGATAATACCCTGCCAATCCCAGAAAACTGCGGATCTCAAACACACTCTTAGGTTGTACCCAATCTTGCACTGCCTCAATCTTGGATGTATCAACAGACACCCCTTTCCCAGAAACTACGTGGCCTAAAAATTTTACCTCTTCTAGCCAGAATTCACACTTCCCAAACTTAGCATATAACTTATGGGCTCTAAGTAACTCAAGCACCACTCTCAAGTGTTCCTCGTGCTCCTCCTCTGAAGGTGAATAAATCAGAATGTCGTCCACGAAGACGACCACAAAACGATCTAAGAATTCCCGAAAGATCCGATTCATCAAATCCATAAACACTGCCGGTGCGTTGGTGAGCCCAAACGGCATCACCAGAAACTCATAGTGGCCATACCGCGTACGGAATGCCGTCTTTGGAATGTCCTCCTCCCTGACTCTCAACTGATGATAACCCGATCTCAAGTCTATCTTAGAGAAACAACGGGAACCCTTCAACTGGTCAAACAAATCATCTATACGAGGCATAGGGTACTTATTCTTAACCGTAGCCCGATTCAATTTCCGGTAATCTATACACAGTCTCAAAGCACCACCTTTCTTCTTAGCAAATAGGGCCGGTGCTCCCCACGGCGAAACACTAGGACGGATATAGCCCTTATCTAGCAACTCCTGGAGTTGAACCTTCAACTCAACTAACTCAGCTGGGGCGAAACGGTAAGGTGCCATAGAAATCGGCGCCGTGCCGGGCACTAAATCAATAGAGAACTCAATCTCTCGATGAGGTGGCAAACCAACAAGATCCTCGGGGAAGACGTCCGGGTATTCACAAACCACCCTCGGTAACACAATCTGTGTCTCATCACACTCACTACTCTCAAGGCTAGCAAGTAGACCACTAAGCTCACTCCGCCCTCGCGGATCGTACCCTGGTGGCAAAACACTACCAACCCTGTCCCCTAGAAAATGGAAACGTTCCCCGCTAACTGTACAACAGGTGACCCTTTGACGGTAGCAATCAATAAATGCCCGGTATGACGATAACCAGTCCATACCCAAAATAACATCGAAGCCCTTCATGGGCATAACCACGAAAGAAAAAGGGATTCTATGATCATCGACCTCTATATCACAACCCCTAACACCTTGTTTCAAAATTAATTCGCCCCCAAGTGGTGACACTACACAAATAGGAGATGCTAACTGTGCTAACTCCAACTCCAAAATAGATGCGAATGCAGCAGACACAAAAGAATGAGATGCACCCGTATCGATCAAAACACTAGCAACTGAATTGCAAAACAAGAAGGTACCTCTCACAACCGACGGAGTCGGCACCAGATCCTGCGCGGTAACTGCATACACGCGCCCAGACGACCTCTGATCAACCTGCTCACCCCTAGGAGCATAAGACTGCTGCACCGAATGGGACGATGAAGCCCCCTGATTAGTCCTCGAGGCCTGAACGGACTGAACTGGCTGACTCTGAGTCTGCCTCAACCCAGATGCACCAGATGTGCCACTCAACTGTGGGCAAAACCTCTTCAGGTGCCCTGGCTGACCACACTGAAAACAACTCAAACCAGACGCACCAGGTGTGCCACTTAACTGCGGGCAGGACCTCTTCATATGCCCCGGCTGACCACACTGAAAACAAGAGAGCGACTGGCCTCTACCCTGACTCTGACTCTGTGATCGAGCCGAAGAAGATGCTGCCCTCTGTACTCCTCCCTTCTGAGGACAGACTGAAGACTTATGGCCCAGCTGGCCACACTTGAAACAGGTAATATCTCCCTGACTGCCTTTCCCCGAACTAGCACTCGGTACAGGAAAAGTAGACCTAGAGAAGCTACTCTGAGGCTGCTGAGGAGTGAAACCTCTCTGCCTCCTGCCATCGCCCTGACCATCCTGACTCCTCTTGGAGCCTTTCTGCCCTTCCTCCTCCTCCCGCATCGCAATCTCAGTATGGGCTGCTGCATCAACCAAACGCCCAAAATCCCTAATCATAGTCGGCACAACTCTCAATTTGAGGCCGCGCCTCAACTTCTTCTCGAACTCTATACACCGACGCTCCTCAGACGCCACTAACTCAGGTGCGAACCTGGACAAACTAGTAAATAAGGCCTCAAACTCAGCCACTGATGAACTATTCTGCTTCAGCTGGCAGAACTGATCTCTCAACGTCTCCTGAACAGCTGGAGACAGATACTTCTCCTGAAAAGCATCGACAAACTCCTTCCAAGTACCTCCAATGCGACCCTTGGTGAACTTCCACCACTGACCCGCATCCCCTTTCAGCTGGAAAGATGCCAAGGTCACCTTCAACCCCTCGTCTTCGATGCCAAGCATCTCAAACGTTTTCGTTGTCTGTTCGAGCCATTCGTCTGCTTTAAGCGGCTCGCTAGGATCACCAACAAACACTTCCGGTTGAGACCGGAAAAACTCCCTTTTCAGAAAAGAAGGCCCTGCATCTGCAGCAACTACCGGGGCCGGAACTACCTGGGCTGGATTCGCAGCCCTCAGAATGTCCACTGACGCCTGAAATGCCCCTGCTATCTCTTGGGCCAAAGTGCCCAAACCCTGCTGCCCTACTGGCTCGGCCGCATTGGCCTGGCCAACACCCTCCTGAACCGTCGGAATCTCCTCCGGTATAGGCACTTCTTGCCCGGCCTGCCTACCACGCCTACCACGACCTCGTCCTCGTCCTGACATCCTAATAAAAGAAACAAAGACGTTAGCACTCTAAATAATATGCTAAAACTATGACACTCGCGTCCTAATACATTGGACAACAATAAATCACACCACGTAAGCACATAATCACATAAGCACCTACGAATTTCATTTCTGGATAATGATAGTCCCGAGGCGTCACTAAAGTTCCGGTTGGAAACAACATTGATCAAGTGCCTTTCCAACAAGACTTTCAGGGACTCAAGGGTCCAATCAACATCCCAGAAACTACATTCCATACCCACATAGTCACGTAAACATGTTATCATATAAGCATGCAATCATTACACTAAGTCTCTATCAAACGAGACGAACCCATTGTGATACTAATCACTTCCCACGTACCCAAAGTATTCGAACCCGGTACGCTCTGATACCAAGTTGTCACGCCCTCAAAATTAAACCCATAATAAATAATATTAACATACATCATCATATCAAAACAAGAATATAATTCCATTCATCAGAGTATTAAGAAATAAAACATCAAAATAAATGCCCTACGGGCTTACATCTTGCCAAGCCAATACTTGGACACAAATCCATGAGTCTAACTCAAAACAAATAAAGCCCTAGGCTTGAGTGTTTTACATATAAAAGCAAATAAACTAGAAACAAATCTTCGAGTTCCAATCCCTCACAAGCTAAGTCCTTGGAGGCAGTGAACCATCTGCACCTGAAAATGAAGTTCCCATATAGGGTGAGCCACAGCCCAGTAGAGAAATACTAAACCAGGCATAAGAATTAACTAAAGCATTAACATCCGATACATAGTTAGCACAAGATAATAAATTCCCAAATTTTATGACACGAATGCCTATACAGTCTATGACACGTGGTCTACGACACAACTCACTTTCCACTTATACCCACATGGCTCACAACCTGGCCAAACAACTCAACTAGGATAACACATCGGATTAACCTTTCTTACAATATAATAAACACACATACAGGTGTTACATCAATCACAATCACATTCACTTCCATACTTCCCAACTGATACACATGGTGGTGATGTATCATGCCAACAATCAATAGAAATACTTCTATTAACAATAAGTACACATAAATGTGATGCTACAGGGGTCTATCCCCTTTCTCCTCCCAACACATCTGGTTTAGGGGTCCATCCCCTTTCTTCCCCTAAACCCTCCAACAAATTCGGTTTAGGAGTCCATCCCCTTTCTTCCCCTAAACCGGGAGTTCATCCCCTATCTCCTCCAAAACCAAATGCATATGCAACATAATTAATACTTGCCATATACAACACATAATCAATACACGTAATGTTCTGTATTAATTCAACAGTCAAACAGCTGACTAAATTCCAGTTATACCTAAGCCACATGCAAGGTCTACAACAATCACTGGCTATCCTCCACCGATAGCCCCAAAACAATTATTTCTAAGCAAGAAATAAATATCACAATATATATATATCAATTTCACAGATGAGTGATTAAATATTCAACTACATCAACAAAATCTCAATTTCCCCAAATCTCATGAATTTAACCAATACACAATTCTCCTTTAAATTAATTACATGAATTAATCTATAACAAAACCCTAAGGTTTTTCCCCAAAATTACCAAACTACCTCCCACATACCAAAACACCAACACTTAGGATTAAAACGTATACAAGGAGTAGGAAATCCCTACCTTAAACAGAAGAACCCAAAAGGAGAAGGAGAAGATGGTGCTCAAAACCCCAAAGTGCTCCAAATCAACAATTGCTCCGATTAAATGAAAGCTCTCACTCTCCTCTACCTTTTTAATGAAGGAACTAGATTAAAAACGCCCTCTAGATAGATCAAACCCAAGGAAAAGATGAGTTGAGAGAAGAGAAACTCGAAACTAGGGTTTCTGGATCAAAAATTGTGAAAAAAGACGTTTTAAAACTGCTGCTGCGTTTAAATACTGGACAGGCTCGCTCGAGCGAAGACATGGTCGCTCGAGCGACCAGACACAAAAACATACCTCGCTCGAGCGAAAAGAAGCTCGCTCGAGCCAAAGACAAACCATCTCGCTCGAGCGAAGGAAAGCTCGCTCGAGCCAACAAACACTGCCCTCAGGTCTAGCACTGGACGCAGCCCTCGCTCGAGCCAAGAAATGCTTGCTCGAGCGACGAACCAAGAAGGACCTCGCTCGAGCGAAGAGAAGCTCGCTCGAGCGAGCAAGCCAAAAACTGAACATCAAGAATTTGTTTCTAGACTCAACCAACCTGTAATCAACCTGCCCAAAACATCCTATAACCAAAGAATAAGGAATCAAGGACAACAACGACAATAATATGACAACGGAATCCACGGAACATAAGTCCGAATACAATAATCAAATGGGAAAAAGACCGGGGTCGCTATACGATCGTAAAGAAACCCGCTCAAGCGTGAAAAACACACCTGCAGAAGTTTTGTAGAGGCACGAAATACTGGGAGTATGTAAACCCCGCTCGAGCGCAAGAAGACTCGCTCGAGCGGACAACCAAAAAGCAAACTCCGCTCGAGCGCAGAATAACCTGCTCGAGCATAACACCAAAACTCTGGGCAACAACACTTGAGACCAAAACTCAACCTACCTGTTCGAAACACGCCCAACACATCCTAAAATTCAAACATAGGGAATTAAAGGATGGCAACAAGATATACAACTACCAACTCCATGGAACCAAAGTCCGGAATACAACAAATACAGAAAGGGAAAACCGGGATCGCTATAACCTTCCCCCTTTAAAGAATTTCGTCCCCGAAATTAAATACAAGTTTTTCAAAAACAAGATTTTCTCAATTCCCAACATTATTACAATGCGAAATTTAACAACTCGACCCATTACCGGTCATCTCATCTCTTTACAAGAGGCAATTTACAACATTTTCCACAACATGCATTATAGATATGCATTCCCTGAAATTCCACAAACTTCAATACCACATTCCACAATCCTATACCATATTCAATATTCATGATATATTTCCATTTCTATAATACATCCAACATATGCAAAGTTACATTAAACTTCCATAAACCAAAACATATACAATGTTTTACAACTTAAGACATATGTAATGCTCTTAAAGTTCAACAATATTACATAATTTCAATATATGATTATACATCAACAAACATGTCCGGATATTTCTCGCGGACCTCTAACTCACGTTCCCAAGTGGCTTCCTCCACTCCGTGATGTTTCCACAAGACCTTTACTAAGGGTATGGTCTTGCCTCGCAAGACTTGATTCCGCCTATCTAAGACCCGTACCGGTCTCTCCTCATACGAGGCATCCTCATCTACCTCTAAGTCGGTCCAATCCAACACGTGCGATGGATCTGGTTCGTACTTCCGAAGCATACTAACATGAAATACGTCATGCACCCCGGACAACTGCGGTGGCAAAGCCAAACGATAAACAACCTCCCCAATCCTCTTAAAATTCTCAAAGGGACCAATAAACCGAGGGGACAACTTCCCACTCTTCCCAAACCGCATCAAACCTCGTCTAGGTGATATTTTCAAGAAAACATGATCACCCATCTCAAATGCCAAAGGCCTCCTCCTACGGTCAGCATAGCTCTTTTGGCGACTCTAGGCTGTAACAAGTCTCCTACGGATAAGCTCAACTTTCTTCGTCGTTTCCCTCACCAACTCCGGGCCTAACAAAGGTACATCACCCACCTCGGCCCAACAAACTGGAGACCTACACGATCGGCCATACAAGGCCTCAAACAGTGCCATACCGATACTCGACTGAAAGTTGTTGTTGTAGGTAAACTCCACCAAGGGCAAGTGCCTCTCCCACGTCCCACTAAAGTCAAAGACACAACCTCGAAGCATATCCTGAAGGATCTGAATAGTACACTCGGACTGCCCGTCAGTCTAAGGATGATAAGCCGTACTAAAGGTCAACTTAGTACCCAAGGCACTCTACAAACTCTGCCACAATCTAGCAGTAAAACGAGGGTCTGTATCTGAGACGATCGTCACTGGGACCCCGTGCAACCTCACTGTGTCCCGAATATACAAGTCGGCCAGAAAATCTACCGAATCTCTCACGCGCATAGGGATAAAGTGCGCCGACTTAGTCAACTGGTCTACAACCACCCAAATAGCATCACTACCCCGCTGAGTCCTCGGAAGACCTACAACGAAGTCCATAGTGACATGCTCCCACTTCTACTTGACAATAGGCAAGGGTTGTAACAAACCCGCTGGCCTCTGATGCTCGGCCTTCACTTGCTGACAAGTAAAGCACTTAGAAACAAAAACTGCCACATCCTTCTTCATACCTGGCCACCAAAACTAGCGACCCAAATCTCGATACATCTTAGTGCCTCCCGGATGCACCGTAAGGCGTGAATGGTGAAACTCTCGGAGTACCTCCTCTCGGCAAGACTCGGCACAAACAAACGGTCTCGGTATCTCACACTCTGGTCGGGATACACAAACAAACCCTTCTCAACCTTCCCACCAGAGATCTTCTCTCGGAGGGATTCTACCTCAAGGTCATCTCCCTGTGCCTCTAATACTCGAGTCACAAGTGTAGGCTGCGCAACAACAGAAAACAAGGCCGCAGCCTCAACAGATTCACCCAAAAGCAAATCGAACTCGCCAAGTGCCCCCAACATCTCCCATTCCCGGATGGCTATACAAGCTACATCACTAATGGATTTCCTACTAAGGGCATCGGCCACAACATTGGCCTTTCTCGGGTGATAGTGCAACTCAAAATCGTAGTCCTCAATGAACTCCATCCACCTTCTCTGCCTCAAATTTAAGTCTCTCTGTGTGAACAGATACTTCAAACTCTTATGGTCCGAGAACACCTCGAACCTCTCACCATACAAGTAGTGCCTCCAAATCTTCAAGGCAAAAATCACGGCTGCTAGTTCCAGGTCATGTGTAGGGTAATTCTTCTCGTGAATTTTCAACTAACATGAGCCATAGGCTACCACTTTCCCCTCTTGCATCAACACACAACCTAAACCCTCTCGTGAGGCATCACAATAAACCGCATAACCCAAACCACTCTCCGGAATAATCAAAACCGGGGCGGTGGTCAATCTAACCTTTAACTCTTGGAACGACTTTTCACAAGTCTCACTCCATACAAACTTGACCCCTTTCCGCATCAACCTAGTCAACGGCGAAGCTAGCCTGGAGAAATCTTTCACAAACCGACGGTAATACCCAGCTAATCCTAGAAAACTGCGGATCTCAAAAACACTCTTAGGCTATGCCCAATCTTGCACTGCCTCAATCTTGGATGTATCAACAAACACCCCTTCCCCGGATACCACATGGCCTAAGAACTTGACTTCTCCTAGCCATAACTCACATTTCCCAAACTTGGCATACAGCCTATGGGCTCTAAGCAACTCAAGCATCACTCTCAAGTGTTCCTCGTGCTCCTCCTCCGAAGGTGAATAAATCAGAATGTCGTCCACGAAAACGACTACAAAACGATCTAAGAATTCCCAGAAGATCCGGTTCATCAAATCCATAAAGACTGCCGGTGCATTGGTGAGCCCAAATGGCATCACCAGAAACTCATAATGTCCATACCGCGTGCAGAAGGCCGTCTTAGGAATATCCTCCTCCCTGACCCTCAACTGGTGGTAACCCGATCTCAAGTCTATCTTAGAGAAACAACGGGACCCCTTCAACTGGTCAAACAAATCATCAATACGGGGCATAGGGTACTTATTCTTGACCGTAGCCCGATTCAACTTCCGGTAGTCGATACAAAGTCTCAAGGCACCATCTTTCTTTTTAGCAAAAAGGGCCGGTGCTCCCCACGGCGAAACACTAGAGTGAATGAAGCCCTTATCTAGCAATTCCTGGAGCTGAATCTTCAACTCACTCAACTTGGCTAGGGCAAAACGATAAGGTGCCATAGAAATCGTCGTTGTGCCGGGCACTAAATCAATAGAGAACTCGATCTCTCGGTGACGTGGCAAACTAACGAGATCCTCGGGAAAAACATCCGAATACTCACAAACCACTCTCGGTAATACAATCTGGGTCTCATCACACTCACCACTCAGGAAGCTAGCGAGAAGACCACTAAGCTCACTCCGCCCTCGCGGATCATACACCGGTGGTAACACACTACCAACCCGATCCCCCAAGAAATGGAAACACTCCCCGCTCAAGGTACATACTGTGACCCTCTAGCGGTAGCAATCGATAACAGCCCGGTATGACGATAGCCAGTCCATACCCAAAATAACATCAAAACCCGTCATGGGCATAACCACAAAAGGAAACGGAAGCCGACGATCGGCGATCTCTATATCACAACCTCTACATCCGTGTTTCAAAATCAATTCACCGCCAATAGGTGATACAACACATATAAGAGATGCTAACTGTGCCAACTCCAATTCCAAAACAAATACAAATGTAGCAGATACAAAGGAATGAGATGCACCCGTATCGATCAATACACTAGCAACCGAGTTGCAAAACAGAAAGGTACCTCTCACAACTGATGGAGCCGGTACTAGGTCCTGCGCAGTAACAGCATACATGCGCCCTATAGGCCCCTGATCCACCTGCTCACCCCTAGGAGCATAAGACTGCTGCACAGACTGGGATGACGAAGCTCCCGGATTGGCCCTCGAGGCCTGCACAGACTGAACTGGCTAAAAACTCTGCGTCTGCCTGGAACCAGACGCTCCCGAAGTGGCACTCAACTGCGGGCAAAACCTCTTCAGGTGCCCAGGCTGACCACACTGATAACAAGACAACGGTTGGCCTCTGCCCTGACTCTGGCTCTGAGGTTGAGCCGAAGAAGAAGCAACTCGCTGACCTCCTCCCTTCTGCGGGCAAACCGAAGACTTGTGGCCCAGCTGACCACACTTGAAGCAGGTGATATCTCCCTGGTGCCTCTCCCCGAGCCTACACTCGGCACTGGAAAGGTCGATCTAGCAACACCACCCTGAGACTGCTGAGGGTTAGAACCCCTCTGTCTCCTGTCATTACCCTGACCATCTTGGCCCCTCTTGGAGCCTCTCTGCCCCTCCTCCTCCTCGTGCATCATGATCTCCATATGGGCTACAGCATCAACCAAACGTCCATAGTCTCAGGTCATAGAACCCCCAACTCTCATCTTGAGGCCACGCCTCAACTTCCGCTCAAACTCAATGCAGCGGTGTTCCTCGGACGCCACCAGTTCAGGTGCAAACCTGGACAAACTAGTGAAAGCAGCCTCAAACTCGGCCACAGATAAACTCAGCTGCTTGAGCTAGTAAAACTGGTCTCTCAGCTTCTCTCTGACAACTGGAGATAAATACTTCTCCTGGAAAGCATCTAAAAAGGCCTCCCATGTGCCACCAATACGACCCTTCGTGTACTTCCACCACTGACCCGCATCTCCCTTAAGCTGGAAAGATGCCAAGGTCACTTTCAATGCTCCGTCCTCGATGCTAAGCATCTCGAACGTCTTGCTCATCTGCTCCAACCACTCGTCAGCCTTAAGTGGCTCCTTCGGATTCCCAATAAACTCGTCCGAATTAGACCGGAAAAACTCCCTCTTCAAGAAAGAAAGCTCTGCATCAACAACCGGGGCCTGCACTTGAGCCTGAACTGGATTCTCAGCTCTGAGAATTCCCATAGACTCCCTCAAAGCATCGGCTATCCCACGGGCTAAAGCGCCATAGCCTCCTGACCGGCTGGCTCGGCCACATTAGCCTCGCCAACCCCCTCCTACTGCGCCGGAATATCATCTGGTAAAGGCATCTCCTGCCTACCACGCCTACCACGTCTACCTCCTTGACCTCGTCCTGATATCCTAATAAAGGTAACGGAGAACGTTAGCACATTCACAAATGTGCCGAAGCTATAACACTCGCGTCCTAATGCATGGACAACTGTAATTCACTCCACGTAAGCACATAAACACATAAGCACTTACGAATTTCGTTTCCGAATAATGATAGTCCTGAGGCATTACTAGAGTTCCGGTTAAAAACAGCATTGATGAAGTGCTTTTCCAACAAGACTCACAGAAACCCAAGGAAACTTATTGTTCATAAAACTAGAGGAGTAGTGAAGACCATGAAACAAAGTGCCTTTAACATAGCAAAGAATACGGAGCACAGCAGCATAATGTGTAGATCGAGGAGCTGACAAAAATTGGCTAACAAGGTGAACAGCATGTGCAATGTCAAGTCGAGTAACAGTGAGATAAACGAGACTGCCTACTAATTGTCGATACAAGGTGGCATTGGGAAGAGGTGTGCCATCCAGGGGTGTTAGGTGTTCATTAGGCTCGAGAGGAGTAGAGACAGTTTTGCTGTCAGTGAGGCCAGCCTTTGCTAGAAGATCAGAAGCATACTTGGCTTGAGAGAGATAATAGCCGTCGGAGCTAGAGGAGATCTCAAGCCCTAAGAAATATTTGAGAGTACCCAAATCCTTCATCTCAAAGCGTTCACTAAGAGACTTTTTGAGTGCAGAAATTCCATGAACATCATCACCAGTAAGAATCATATCGTCCACATAAAGAAGAAGAAGAACAATGCCATGTTAAGATTTGCGGATAAAGAGAGCAGAATCATAAGAGCTGGAAAAGAAACCAAAGGCCTGGATGGTGGAACTAAACTTTGAAAACCACGTGCGAGGAGCTTGTTTGAGTCCATAGAGTGCCTTTCGAAGTTTACAGACCTAATTAGATGAGTGAGGATATCCAGAAGGTGGTTGCATATAGACTTCTTCTTGAAGATCACCATTCAAGAATGCATTTTTGACATCCATCTGAAATAATGTCCATTTTTGAATGGCAGCAACAGCAATTAAATTTCGAACAGAGGTGAGACGAGCCACAGGTGCAAAGGTTTCTTCATGGTCAATTCCATATTCTTGTGTAAAGCCCTTAGCAACCAGACGGGCTTTATAACGTTCGACAGTCCCATCTGAGTGTGTCTTAATCGTGTAGACCCATTTACAACCAACCAGAGGCTTATTAGGAGGAAGGTCAACCAACTCCCATGTACCAGTTCGGTCCAAGGCTTGTAACTCTTCTGTCATTGCTCGCTGCCAAAGGGGATTAGTACTAGCCTCACGATAAGAGTGAGGTTCATGTTGAGAGAAAATAGTAGAATAACAATGATAGTCACGAAGCAAGACAGAAGGTTCTTTACCCGAGTAGATTGACGAAGAGATGTAGTGGGAAGCACAGAAGATTTAGTGGGAAGTTCTAGAGGATCAGTAGAGGTAGGGACTTCAAGGGAAGCAGGAGGACTAGGAATAGGAAATGGAGATGCAGGACCATCAGGAGAGCCAGACTCTGTAGAGGGGAGTGGACCTGTAGTAAGCTCATTAGTAGCATCTGTATCAAGCTCATCATCAGAAAATAGAGGAATAGAAGGATTAGTAAAGAAAGGTGTAGTGGGAGAATCAGAATTGTGGAATGGAGACATGGAAGAGAACATTTTATGTTCCCAAAAGACCACATGTCTAGAGACACGAAGACGTTTAGAGATGGGATCCCAGCAACGATAACCTTTGTGTTCAATGCCATATCCCAAAAAGCAACAAAGACGAGCCCGAGGTTCTAATTTGTTACGTTCATGGGGCTGTAATAGGACAAAACATGCACAACCAAAAACACGAAGATGATTATAAGCCGGGGACTTACCATAGAGACGCTCATATGGAGTTTGATTGTTGATGATGGGAGATGGAACACGATTAATAGTGTAAGCAGCAGTGAGGACTGCCTTTCCCCAAAAACGCTCTGGACAAGAGGCAGATATTAAAAGAGTACGAACAGTGTCAAGAAGGTGACGATGTTTACGCTCGGCACGACCATTCTGTTGAGATGTGCCAGGACAAGAGGAGTGAGGGAGTGTACCATGTTGACGGAGAAATTTTAAAAAATTAGTTTCTTTATATTCTTGGGCATTGTCGGCACGAAAAATTTTGATGGTGCGAGAAAATTGTGTCTTGACCATATTAGCAAAATCATAGTAATATTGTTGTAATTCATAACGATTTTTCATTAGAAATAACCATGTAAAGCGAGTAAAATCATCCACAAAAATTACAAAATACCTAGATCCCCCCATGGTAGGATGTGGTGAAGGCCCCCAAACATCAAAATGTATCAGATCAAAAGGTGCATGGGACATAGAATCACTTTTATTAAATGGTAAAGATGGTTGTTTGGCAAGTTGACAAGATAAACAATCCACTGAATTATTTGTAACATGACCTAACTGACCACTTGACACTAAACTACGTAAACGACTGAATGACACATGGCCAAGACGGGAATGCCAAAGATCAAGAGTACAACTAGTGGAGGCGGCGACTGTAGAAAAAGAGAGTTGAGATGAAATGTGAAGATGAATGAGCTCGTATAAACGCCCATTTTTACGGCCGATCCCAAGAGTCTGGCCCGTCCGGGGGTCCTGCACAACACAACCAGAGGAAGAGAAAAGAACAGTAAGACCAAGATCACAAAGTTGCCCAATAGAGATTAGATTGAGAGTAAGATGAGGAATTAAATAAGTGCTAGGAAGGGAAACAGTAAAAGTAGAGACATGGCCTATATGGTTAACATGCATGGGAGAGCCATCAGCAGTATAAATGGTAGGAATATTAGATACAGACATCATAGAAGAGAAAATAGTAGAATCCGATGTCATATGATTGCAACAAGCAGAATCAAAGAACCATGAGGAGGTACCTGAGGTGACTGACAGAGTAGTAGAGGGTGTACCAGAAGTAGAAAGAACCTGTTTGACTATGGATTCAATGTCATGAAGTGTGAAGGTTTGGTTGTGCTCAGGAGGAGCAACATCAGAGGAAGATATGGCAGCAGTAACAGCAGCAGAATGAGAATGAGCAGCGGGCCAATAGCGGTAATGGGATCGAGATTGACCTCCTTTAGAACGACTGTCATGTGGTTGGCGATTGGGATTTTTGAAACAGTCACTCTGATAGTGGCCAGGACCAGTCTTGTTGCACCACTTACAAATCCGGATTGGACATGTAAGTAAACTATGATTGGAGTTATGGCAATAAGTACATGATTGTGCAACGGATGATTTGCTAGGCTGATGAGAAGTAGCAAGAACATTGTGAGTCTGTGGAGTTTTGAGAGAGCCAAGACGAGTTTCTTTAGAAAGGAGTTCGGAGATAGCATGTTCTAAGGTTGGAAGCGGATGACGATGGAGAAGAGAAGCTCGAACAGGTTCAAAATCATCCCGAAGGGCCATCAGAAAGGATATCAAGCGTTGTTCATCTCGATATGTAGAGAACTGACTAGCATCTTCCTTGCAGTTCTATTTAGGTTCAGACAAAGACAGTTGATCCCAAACAGCATACATCTGGGACAGAAAAACATTGATAGATTGACCGGACTCTTGTCGCATGTGATGCAGTTGGCTAAGAAGTTGATATTGGTGAGCAAGAGCAGTGGTGCTATAACGAGTCTTTAGAAAATCCCAGATTTCCTTTGCTGTGTCAAAGCGCCCAAATTGAAGATTAATGGAGACAATGGAAGTATTACGGCACCATGTGATGACTTGATGGTTTTTACTATCCCAATCATCAAGTCGTTCTTCATATTTAGAAGCAAGTTCATCAGTATTTTTGACAGGTTTGACAGTATCACCAGTAACAAGACGCCACAACTTCTTCCCTTTGAGAAAACTAGACATAGCTTGAGCCCAAATGGTGTAATTAGAACCATCAAGAATGATGGAAATTGGTTGGGCCATATCAAAACGATCCATAGAAAGCAATAAAAAAGAAATAACAAGGTGAGAAGAATGGAGACGTGGTGTTGCTAAACTGGGTGTAGGGGATGGAGCAAGGATGTTAATATTTGTGGACTGCAGGAATTAAGAGGATCAAGGATTTTGACTCTAAGCTCTGATACCATGTTAGAATAGTAAAGAAAGAAAATAATATGTATTGTATTGAATTAATTATTTTACAGTACAAAGCTATGGGTATATATATAGGACTATGTAGGAGTGTTGTCCAAGGAAAGGGAAAGAATAAGGTAGGGAAAGAAAAAGGCAAGATTTGAACATACCTAATAGGGAGGAGCCTATAATCTAAATATGGAATACAATACAAAGAATAATATATACATATATAATATGTTAATTATATACATATATAATTTCATATATTAACAAGCATAGTGTTGAACAGAAAGGGCAAAACAATAATAGCACCAATAATTCCTGGAGTAAAATCTGAATCTCACACTCTTTACAGCTTAGCTAATCCGACTGTGTAGTGGGATTGACAGTTAGGCTGGACAAATAATCTAGCCACAAACTCTTCAACCAAACATGCTCAGAGATCCCACTTCACTATCACTCCAATCTCACCATTCATGCGGGATAGTAAACGTGAGTGATTATTACCATTAGGTGCTGTTTGGTTTGGTGTTTGAAATGGTGCTCGGGGTTCTCACCGCAATAATTGTGGGACTACTTGATGATATTCTACACTAATCATTTATCGGGTTGTTTCAGGAAACTGGTTAAAAGTTAATTTTTTGATTTTTAATTTTTTTTTTTTTAATATTTTAAAAATATAAGAAATGATATGACTCAAAATGAATTAAAAGCTAACTTTTAACTTTTAACTTTTAACTAACTTTCTAAATTGCCCCATTATATAAAATATATATAGCACGTTTGTGGAAATAACACATGCAATCATAGTGGTTTGTGCATGGGTGGTGGTGCTTTAGACCCACGGACTGTTTAGGGCATGTTTGGTAACTATTCCGTTTTCAGTTTTCAGTTTATATTTACAAAAATTTTAAAAATTGTCATAAAAACTTGTTTGATAATTTTTTTGGTTTATAAATGGTTGTCTCAGTTTATAAATTTGAGTAAAAAACGTAAACTCAAAAAATGAGTTTACGTTTTCAGTTTTCAATTTTTTTTTCAATTAATTTTTTTTCAAATAATTTATTTTCAATTTTTTTTTTCAATTAATTTTTTTCAATTAATTTTTTTTTCAATTAATCTTTTTTTTTCAATTAATTTTTTTTTTCAAATATTTTTTTTTCCCAATTAATTTTTTTTCAATTATTTATTAATTAATTTTTTTTCATTTTTTTCAAATAATTTTTTTTTTCAATTAAATTTTTTCAATTTTTTTTTAATTAATTTTTTTTTCAATTATAATGTATGTGATCCTATTGTCATAAATAATAAAAATAAATATAAATATTTTAGGCCTGAACAAACATATTTGGTTTATGTTTTTAAAATTTTTTAAACATTTTGTTCAAACCAAATGCGTTTGTAATTTATATTTTTCTAAAAATAAACAAAAACCAATTTATAAAATTTTTGTAAACATAAACCAAAAACGTAAACGTTACCAAACACTACCTTAGTGTGTATAAAATGAATTTGTAAAGCATATATATAGTTTTTTTTTATTTTTATTTTTTTTTTGGTTATTTTAAATTCAGTTAAAAAGTTTGCTTGGATTATTTTTTTTAGTTTTTTTTTAAACTTTTTTTAGAGAAAAAATGAAATAATTATACTTTGAAAGTGATATTTTGTCTTATTTACTTTTTAACTTATTTTGTATTTTTATGACTAATTTAGTCCAAAAAGCTAGTGCCAATCACAATTTTAGGTGTATGACAATATAATGTTTGTTTTGCTTATGTGGTTATAATTTGAATGGCAATAGTACCACAAATTGGTGTGCATTTTAATTTTAATTTTTTTATATTGCAGAGCACTAACTGGTGTACATTATTTGGTATTTAATTTTTTTTTTTTAATATTTGATTTGTTTAGAATTATAGAGTACAGGCTGGTATGTATTTTTTAATTTAATTTGTTGAGATTGGAGAGCACTTGCTACTATGTTTTATTTGGTGTTCAGTAATTTTTTATTATTATAAAATGTTAACAAGTGTACAATATCTTTGATTTTTATATTTTGTTTAGTGTTTATAATTTTTTTTTAATTTGTTCTTATATTTTAATTTACAATATTGGTGAACATGAGCCTGGTGTTTATAACAAGTGTTGCCCACGCGCTTCATGCGCGTTCGGTTGTATTCTTTGGCAATATTTGGTGAAGACAAAAAGCAGATGTCTGATTCAACTAGGCATATATCTGGGATACATTGACAGTTGGTCCAGTTCGGATGTCTTCTTTTGCAGTATTTAGACCATCTCCAACGGTTCATCAAACCCAGTATCAAATTCAAAATTTGATGAAAAAGCTACGGTTCACTGCTCCAACGGTTGCACCAAATCGATATCAAAATGAGATTTCACCAAACATTTCATCAAACTGAGAACAGGCGAAGCATTTCACTGAATCACTGTTACTGACCGTTGGGTTATAACAACCGGTCGACCAGCCAGTTGACCGGCCGGTTGACCAACCGGTCAACCAGTAAAAGATTCAAACAGTTCAGGAAAAAAGTTCAAACCATTAAAAAATAAAATAAAAAATTTTGTCTAACCGGTCGACCACCCGGTCGTCCCGAAAAAAGTTCAGAAAGTTCAAAAAAAAGTTCAGACAATTCAAAAAAAAAATATTTTTTGCCTAAGCGGTCAACCGGCCGGTCGACCACCCGATTGTCCCGGGACAGATTTGGTGAAAGGTGAACCGTTGGAGCATGTGATACCAGATTTGGTGAAATGAGTCATTTTTTACTCAAATTTGATGAAAAATCTGATTCACCGTTGGAGATGCTCTTAGGGAAGACAAAAAACAGTGTTTGGTTCAACTAGGCACATGTCTAGGATAGATTGATAGTTGGTCCAGCACATGGATAAATATTAGAGGGAAACTCAAAATTGGGTAAGACCACATTATTTAATATACATAAATGTAGGTGGTGTGCCTTTAGAGGGATTAATACCATTAGGTGTTGTTTGGTTTGCTGTTTAAACTGAATCCGGATCCTCGGTCGCACTCTTCTGCCGTCCTCCAAAACGATGTTGTTTTGGAGGTGTTTTTTTTTTTTCTTTTCTTCTTCTTCTTTCTCTTCAGTCCATACTGAGGACGGTGACCTCACTGATAACTCTCTCTCTCTCTCTCTCCTCATTTCAGATTGCAATTTAAATTTCAATTGCCGAAGAGGAGGCCGGTGGAGATGTTTTGGGGGAAATTTCAATTAAAAAAAAAAAACAGAATAGAAACCAAAGGAGAGGGGAGGGGAAGAAGCGAGAAAGGAAGGAAGAAGAAGGAAGAAGGCGCCACCGCAGTCGCCGGTGGCGCAGTGGCCTCGGAAGGTGGTGAGGTCGAAGGAGCAGCCGCGAGCAGCCTTGGCGGCTCCAGATCGACCGGAGTGGAGGAGAGAGAAGGGGTGGTTTTTTTGGAGTAGAACTTACCGAAGTGGCAAGTGGGTAAGATTCCGAGTGGAGGAGAGAGGAGAGGTGGCAAGTGGGTAAGATTTTGGTCCGTCCTCTCCCTCTTCTGCAACAGCCTCGGCGCGCTCCCTTCCTGCCACCCTTCTTCTTCTCCCCTCTTCTTCTTCCTTCCTCTCTCTCTTCTTTCCCTCCCCTCTGGTTTCTATTTGGCAAGTTCTCCTCATAAACCCATAGAAAAAAAAAAAAAAAAAAAAAAAAAACGACGTCGTTTTGGAGGACGGCAAGGGAGTGCGACCGAGGATCCGAATTCGTTTAAAATGGTGCTCCGGGGTCTTACCGTAATAACTGTGGAGTTGCTTGGTGATGTTTTGCATTCATCATATATTGGGGTGTTTTGGATAAATAGTTAAAAACTTGTTTTTTTGATTTTTTTTTAACTTTTTTTTAAAAAAATATGAGAAGTGATATGACTCAAAATAAATTAAAAGTTGATTTTTAACTTTTAACTGACTTTCCAAATTGCCAGATTATATAAAATATATATAGCAAGTTTGTGGAGATAACACATGCAACCATGGTGGTTTGTGCACGGTTGGTGGTACTTCGGGCCCACGGATTGTTTAGTGTGTATAAAATGAATTTGTAAAGCATATATATATATAGTTTTTTCCTAGTTGGTTTTTTTTTTTTTTTTTGGTTATTTTAAATCCATTTAAAAAGTTTGTTTGGATTTATTTATTTATTGAAAGAAAAAATAAAATGATTATGGTTTGAAAGTGACATTTTATCTTATTGACTTTTTAAATTGTTTTGTCTTTTTGTGGCTAATTTAATCCAAAAAGCCAATGTCAATCAAAGCTTTAGGTGTATGACAATATAATGTTTATTTTGATTATATGGTTATAATTTGAATGAAAACAGTACCACTAACTGGTGTGCATTTTAATTTTAATTTTTTTAGATTACAGAACACTGGCTGGTGTGCAGCGTTTGGTATTTAATTTTTTTTTTTTAATATTTGATTTGTTTGAAATTATAGAGTACAGGTTGGTATATGTTTTTTAATTTAATTTATTGAGATTGCAGAACACTGGTGCGTTTTATTTGGTGTGGTTGTAATGAGATTAATTCAGTGAATTGGGAAAAAGTGACAACAAGAAGGGAGTTTTGGCAGGTTGGGTGTTGTTCCTGTAGGACTAAAGAATTCATCTCTTTTGTCAAAATGATGGTGGAGATTCGAGAGAGAAAAAAGGACTCTTTATGGAGGAAACTTATTGTTCACAAATATAATGGGGAATGGTGTGGATCCAATCAACATCCTAGAAACTAAATCCCATACCCAAGTAGTCACATAAACATGTTATCACACAAGCACATAACATTACACATAAGTCTCTAACAAGCGAGACAAACCCATTGTGATACTAATCACTTCCCACGTACCCAAAGTATTCAAACCCGGTACGCTCTGATACCAAGTTGTAACGTCCTCAAAATAAACCCATAAATCATCCAACAATAGCATGCTTAGACATAAGAGAATGAAGCATAAATATATTCCATCAGAGTAATCATTACAAAATGTATTACATGTTGATAACAAAAGTAAATGCTCGATGGGCTTACAACTTTCCAAGTCAACACTTGGTTACAAAAAGAGAGTACTAACTCTATACAAAGGAAGCCCTTCGCTTGATATACATGTAATACAGTAAAACAACAAAAGGAGTCCCAGCCACTAAGCCTCCCAAGCTACGTCCTTGGAGGTGGCATGCTACATATACCTGAAAATGATGTCCCATATAGGGTGAGCCACAGCCCAGTAGAAATATGCTAAACCAACTACAAACAATGACTAAAATAATCGCATTCCATAGATGGTCCATACTTATATTCCAACTCATGCCGTATTACAGTCTCATGACAATCATGCCCAAGTTGCATTTCAGTTTCCATTTCTTATTCAACTTTCAGTTTGAAAACAAGGCTCAGAACCTAGCCCAAATAACTTAATGAGATTAAAACTCATCACTCAATTACTTTCAAAGTTCATGACAGATACACATTTTGGTGTTGTATTAATAACGCATAAAACCACTTTCATACTTCACAAACGATACACATTGTAGTGCTGTATCAATATAACAAAACACTTCCATACTTCACAACTGATACACATTGCAGTGCTGTATCAATAAAACAAAACACTTCCATCCTTCACAACTGATACACATTGTAGTGCTGTATCAATAAAACAATATCCAGTTTAGAGGTCCATCTCCTATCTTTCCCTAAACCGTGGAGTACATCCCCTATCTCCTCCCACACAACACAATGTATATAAACAATTATCATATACATATTCAATCATTCAATACACAATTTCGATGTATTAAACCAACCGCTATTCTCGATAGCCTACTCAATTGATTAGTTTTAGTTTGCCTAATCATCATGCATTGTCTACAACAATCAAGACTATCCTCCACCGATAGCCCAAAGCAATTATTTCTAAACAGAAAATAAATGCACCAAATGGATAAATTATCAACATTTGCCTAGATGAGCGATAAATTAATCCAACTACACCCTTTAATCCCATACCATTCCAATTTGAATATTTCCTATTCCATTTCTCATTTTCCAAAATTAATTATACCAATTAATTTATCATGCAATTAGCGCTTTTTCCCAAATTCACAATACCAACCCTAAGGTTCCTTTTTCATCAACAATCCAACACCAAGTCTATTTTTCAATGTATTACATACATAAGAGTTTACATGTTTGAAAACCCATCTTTTGAAAATTACACAAAGGCCCCAAACTTTCTCAAAATTACCCAACAACCCCCAACATATCGAAATACTAAAATCCAAAGACAAAGCTCATAAGATGGAGTAGGATATCCCTATCTCGAAGTTAGAGCTCAAACGAAGAAGGGAAAGAAATTCAAAGTGCTCCAAATCAACAATTTCTTGGATCAAAACGTAGCCCTCGACGATCAACACACTTTTTACAAAGGTACCAAGGGAGTGGAACACTCTAACTAGATCAAACCCTAGAGAGAAGGGAGATCCTAGAGAGAGAAGCTCTCAAAAAAGTGTTTTTAGAAAGTAAGAGAGAGAGAGAGAGTGAATGTAAAAAGTGATTTAAAAATGCCCAGCTGCCAACTGATATACGACACTCCCACTCGAGCGGAGAATAGAACGCTCGAGCGTCAAGCACAAAAATCTGGACACGCTCGAGCGCAAGAAGGCCCGCTCGAGCGCCAAGACACAAGAATAAAATACATCCGCTCGAGTGCGAAAACCAGTCCGCTCGAGCGTAGATTTCCCCCTCCCAGAACTTTCACAGACAAAGCACTACCCGCTCAAGCGCCAACATACCCGTTCGAGCGCGACCTGCTCGATCGTAAAGAAACCCGCTCGAGCGTGAAAAACACACCTGCAGAAGTTTTGCAGAGGCACGAAATACTGGGAGTATGTAAACCCCGCTCGAGCGCAAGAAGACCCGCTCGAGCGGACAACCAAAAAACAAACTCCGCTCGAGCGCAGAATGACTCGCTCGAGCATAACACCAAAACTCTGGACAACAACACTTGAGACCAAAACTCAACCTACCTGTTTGAAACACGCCCAACACATCCTAAAATTCAAACAAAGGGAATTAAAGGATGACAACAAGATATACAACTACCAACTCCACGGAACCAAAGTCCGGAATACAACAAATACAGAAAGGGAAAACCGGGATCGCTATAATAACCACTTGAGTACTTTCCATTCTTAGATAACACAATTTTTGCAGCATTATCATAATATATATTTAGCAACTTGGCAATTGAGTCGACAACACCATGTTCTAAAATAAAATTCCACAACGGTATCACACCAATGGCATACAACAAATACAAGTCATAGCTTTTCACTTTTATGACTTTCTTTTTCTACATGTCATAAATAATATCCTAACAACGGCATGTCAATCACCTACGTTGTTAATGCTAATAATGATGATTTTTTTACGTCTTGTAATATTAGCCGTAAATAATGAAACTTTCTATGACATGCTTATGGCATGCTGTTAATACATTAAATATAGACGACACACGGATGCCATCCGTTGAACATATTTCACTTTACACAGCACACAATTGTAGTCATCCAAAAAACAGTAGGCGCAAAAACAAAATTCACTCTAGCGCTAAACACCAAAAAACAAATATTAAAAAAAAAACAAATATAGCAATATACACTTTGTCATTTAGTCCTAACTCTTTGGCTTTTAATCAAAAGGCAGAGAAAGTGTTTCATTTATTTCTCCTCTTTGGCTTCTAATCTAAAGGCACCGAGAAGCTTAAATCCTCTTTCAAACTCTTCTCTTTCCTCTGCTCTCAAATCCCCTATTTCTATTTTGCTCCCCAAAGTTCCTCGTCTCATTAGGCACGTTGAACGCTTTTCTAGGTAATCGATTTCTTGAATTTTTTTTTCTTTTTTATGTTGGTTTGTTCATAAATTTCTTTGCCTATTTATGGTTAAAAACTTTATTGTTGGTTTGAATTATTTTAATTTGGCTATGTTTTATTAATTTATTACTTTCATTACAACTTTTGTTTTCAACTATTTCTGTCATGACCCGAACTCGCCCTTATGAATTAGGATCACAATCGGCCAGTAATCATGAGATTACCTAGGGCCTCGGACAAAAATCAAATCATGATTAATAGTAGGGGGCAAAAGAATAAGCAAAATGTAGATCATTGTCCAATGAGCTGTGCACATATGGCAAAATAAAAACCTTTCACACATATATAATAACTCACACATCACATACATAATCAAGTTATACATGTCCAAGATCATTCAAAAGTAATCCTAACAAAAACCAAGGTTGCATACAAACTTGGTCACACATGACCACAAAAATAAAACAAAAAATAAAATCAAAAGTAAAGCCTCTTGCATGAGGCGACCTTGGTTGACTCCATAAACTTGGTTCTCTCACAAGCTCACTGTTGCTGGGGCTGGACATCTCGCTACTCACCTACATACATATAAATACAGAGTGAGCTAAAGCTATACCTTTTTCATAATACTAGAGTAAAGAGGTTAATGAATGAGTTTCGTATTTAAATAAATCATATTTGTACTAATACATATGAAATGCAATTCCCATTCATAACGTACTTAAACAAATCATAACAGAACGACCTCGGGTCCAATCCATTATAGACTTAGTACATGATGAAGAGACGACACGACCTTGGGTCCATACCTTTTTCATAACTGATTATAACATATATACTGAACGACCTCGAGTCCAACATTTCCATATTCTTGTTCATGCGCATATTCAGATTCAAGATCATATTCATGTTTAATGGATCCACATACAAATGACCATCCAGTCCTTCACATCACATGTACAAAATGAGCTTAGGTTTATCATTTCCAAATTCACAATCATGCACGCGTTGATAATCATGATCATGTTCACATTCGTAGTCACATTCAAAACAACCTTTGGTCCAATACATATGTAAGATGACCTTAGGCTATCTTATCAAATATTCTAAACGGCCTTAGGCCCATTCCATGTCCTTGTAAAATATACCAAACGGCCTCAGGCCCATTTCATATTCTCATCATCAAACATACCAAGCGGCCTTAGGCCCAATTGTATTTATACAAAACGACCTTTGGTCCAATCTTGTAATTTCATGCTTATCAATCACGTTTCAAGTCTTTTACAAATCAGACAGGTAGAATACTTACTCATAATACAAATTCATGAGTTCGGGAAAACTTACCATGTAGCTAGTATTTAGAAAATAACATACATAAAAATATCTTTACTAAGATATTATTCACAGTGTTCAGATGGATGATTCATCCTCGCGATTGACCCTACACAATTCATAGCACATACGAAAATTGGGTCACAATACAATTCAATACGTCCTTTAATTTATTTATCTTTCTTAGGCTTCTTTCTAACTCTTTAGTTCATTTAGAATGGTCAATGTACACCTAAGAGTGCTCAAAAATGCAAAAGAACGAAAGTGAGACATAAAACAACTCTTCAAAGTTTCTTGAAATGGCACTTCGCTCGAGCGCAACATTGGTCGCTCGAGCAAACCCCTTGGTCTGCAAAAGTACTGAATGCTCTCATTTTACCCCCGAGCCAAGACTGAAAATAAAGGGTGGTCGTTCGAGCGGTCTTTTGGTCGCTCAAGCCAACCCCCAATGTTGCAAAAGTACTAGGAGCTCAAAATGTATACTCGAGCGACACTTCTATCGCTCAAGCGAATTGCTCAAATTCTAGAATTTCCATAATTCTGTTTGAGCTTCAAACAAAACTTCAAGGCTCTAAATTCATGCATGACTCACTCAAACATGCAAGAACACTCCCAAACATATATATTTGAAGTTAGTTTCAACCCATTGCTCAAAATTCCATGAATCCATCAAATTCAAATCACAAACTTCATGTATGTAAACTCGTCTTTTATATCTTGCACTTTCAAGCTTTTAAACTTAGAATTGGACTTCAAAACATGACAATTCATGCATGCATGTAAGATACAATTTCTAATTCAACATAGATGACATGATTCATGCTCAAAATTGAGGATTCATAGCAAATTCATGCTTGCATGTATGAGTTAGTTCTAAATTCACCAATCTTACTTCAATTTCTTTAATTGAGCTTATTAATCTCTTAAATTCACAAATTATATGGCTTAAGCTCATGAATTAAGGTTCAATTACTCACCTATGAACTTCAATTTAGCTCAAACTAGCAAGAACTAGAGCTAATCTTCCCAATTCTTGAATTTCCTTGCAAATTCTTCCAATTGAGCTCCTCTCTTTCTAAAATCAAAGTCTCTCTCTCTCTATCTCTTTCTCTCTCTCTCTCTCTCTCTCTCTACAGAATTTTGAGTTCAAATTAAAATTCATCGTAGACTCTAAAAATCATGCTAATAACAATGGCATGTCAACTGTGGTTTCTGTCACCTCTATGGCCTTCAATTTCAAATTATAACAGAATATAGGACAGATTTTTCCTACGATGAACAGATACAAATTCAAAAGTGCAAATAATCACATGCTTAGCATTCAAAATCATATTAAGCACATGATCACAAGCATAATTAAGAATTAGCGACATAACATAGAGTGAGGTTATCACAATTTCAGTTGAGCATTAATTTTTGATTCCATAAGAGACAAAAAGAAAGAGTCAAAATGAGGAGCAAAGCAGACATACACTAAGCGAAAAAGGTACTACTTTCTCTATATCAACCCTTCATCTCTCTCTCTCTCTCTCCTCTTTCTTTCTTTCTCTATATCGACGCTTTTAAACTACTTTAGCTTTGGATTTAGGTTTTTCTCGCCCAATTTTGTTTTCAATTTTTGACTTTTAAATCGATTCAGGAACAACCTGGTTCGATTTTGCGAATTAATTAAGATTAGCCAAAAGCTACCATTTTGAAAACAGGTAAGGGGTTTCTTCATATTTATCTATTTATAAGGGTGTAAAAATGGCCCGAGGGCGACCCGGAGCTCGCCCGCCACCTGAGGTGGGCTTGGCCCAGCTAGGCCCGGTTAGAGCCCAGTCCAGGACCCTAAACCTAGGATTGGGCCGTCATTTTGAAGCCCAGTCCGACTCGGCCCGGCAGCCCCCTGTCCCTCTATGACTGAGCAACAGTCAAAATTCAAAAAACAAAAAAAAAAAAAAAAAAAAAAATTCAATCTGGTGCAAGTTGCAACAATAAAATAAAATAAAAAAATTTAAATATGATACCACCTCAATCAATATTCCAAAATGAACCAAAGGGGCTCCAAGTACAATAATAAGAGTGTCAAAAGCAATCCCATAAGCTCAAGAAGTACAAGCTGTTACACACGTGCCCGATCATGTGAGAACGATAAATGTGGAAGACTTGAGATGCCCACTGGCTATCCGCTTGAAGACGGAGAAATGTGGAATTAAATGGAACAATGTGCATTAGGATATGACGTTGGGGGATTAGTGTTCATGAGTAAGGGGTATGGTTATGCATAATTTAAATCAAATATTTATATACATGGTTAAATATATTCTCTATTGGGCAATCGCACATTCTTATCCAACAAAATTTCAAGACTTGGTGAGCCACAACCACCCCAATGAAGAATAAGCTGACCAGCCCTTTTGTCTAAAACTTAGAGATATTTTGAAGTTGTAATTCAATTGTTGAACTTTTATGTTGTTTTGAAATCTAGGGCCCTTTTGTTCATTGAAGGCCATGTCTTAAATATTGTAAGCCCATGAGGCATTTGTTTAACTTTCTCTAACTTCTTGAACTGTGAAAGTTCTATATGTATTTTTTAACTTGGAAGTTATAGTTTAATGAGAAAGAGAACTTTTGGAATTTGTGTTGTAAATTTGAGGTTGTTGTTATATGTATATCTCTGCCGTGTTAGATAGTTTATAGTTTCAGATCTGGAGGCATTACAGGTCTTATGTGTTATGGCCCTTCAAATTCTAAAAATCCAAATTACAAGCTCAAACATTTGGGAAACTTACTTCATACAAATAAAAAAAACTCAAAATCTAGAATGGTTCAATACAATCATTTATAGATCTACAAAATTTTTGAAAAACCTAACTAAATGAAATTACAAATTCAAAACAATCATCTACTATGCTCACATACAGTCATTTATATATGAAATTACAAAAATGAGAGAAAATGAAAGGAAAAATAGAGGAAAGATATCTATGAAAGAGGCCACCTTATTTATGGAAAAGAATCGGTGCCAATGTGAAGGCCAACTTGTGAAAAGGAGAGAGTCGATCACCAGTCACTGGTCATAGGTGAAAGAGGGTCGATGAGAAAGGTCGGCCATGAGTGAGGAAGTTTTGTCATGAGCGAGGAAGAAAGCTATGTTTGTAAGGCAAATGGGGCTAAAGGGTAATATTATCCTTGAACATATCTTGTTCCACCATTTTGCAATTCTTTTTTAACTTTTTACATATCCTACAATATGAGGAAACACCCCCACTGAATTGAAAATATTTCTTGTTAATACCATTTACCTGCAATTTTTTCATTTTTTATTTACAAATTTTTGGGAGAGGAAAATTATATTTCAATGGAAAATTTAAAAAATATTTACAAATTAATGAAAAAATTTATAAATTCAATTATTAACGTTTATAAACTTTATTACTAATTTAAAAATATTTGTAAAACGATGGGTGAGTTGTAATTTTTTTTTTTTTTTTTTTTCTTTTCAATAGTGAGCTGGACACATGACGCATCAAATTTAGGTTGGGTTGTTCGTTCGGCCATTCCTTTCGTTCTTTTTTAGGAATTAGGATTCCCTTCTTGTATTTCTTCTTTGTATTTCTTACTTGCAAACTTATTGGATCCACTTTTAGGCTCAATTTTGATAAGGCGAACCGTTCATATTTTAAAATCTGTTCAGTATATCATACCTGTAAAAAATCAAGTTGATCGGATATCAGAAAGTATGTGTTCGGAAAACTCGAACTAAAAACTATTTTTTTAAAGAATTTAATAAATAGTTTTCCGAACACATACTTTCTGATATCTGATCAACTTGATTTTTTACAGGTATGATATACTGAATAAATCTTAAAATATAAATGGTTCGAATTATCAAAATTGAATCTAAAAATGAACCCAATAAACTTACAAGTAAAAAATATAAGGAAAAAATGCAAGGAGAGGATCCTGGCTCCTTTCTTAGGAGTCTATTATTCCATGGCTGACTATGATGGATTGTGACTGGAATGGTCTTAGTCAAAATTGTTAAAAAGTAAATATAACACGTGCAAATTAAGAAAAGTGTTCCCAACCTAACAACTTCAAAGCTGAGTTGATTATTTTGGCGTTCCCTAGCAAAGCCACCACTGTTTGACCATCTTCCATTACTAGATTTATTAATTATAAAAAAATATGCATTAATATTTTATTTTATTTATTTTTTTTATTAAGGACAAAACAATGAAAAATCTTGATAATATTATGTAATTATGTTACTCACCAATTACTAAACAACATGGTCATATTATTTCTTTTATGTCCTAATACAAAATCAAATCATGTGTTCCATTCCCTCCCCAATCACTACCAATCTCCATAACAACTTTAGTTCAATATCGGGAACAATGCCCTAGGCTTTAATTCCAGAAAAAGGTAATCATAGTTGAGGCTTCATAATTATTATTTTTATAATTTTTTATTTTTATTTTTTAAAAATTTTATGTGTTCGATTACTGTTGAGGCAAGTCTACTTAAAACTTAAGGCAAAAAATTTAAAATAAACTATCAATAGATTTTAATAGTTTGAGTTAATTCTCATAAAATTCTATTAAAAATAATTTTTACTAAAAATAATTTTTTATAACGGTTTTTTACATGTCACTAAAAATTAACAATTAATGATTTTTTTTGTCATAATTTTTATAAATGGTCGCTAAAACCTATAATTAGTGATATTTTTCTGTAATGAATTTTTCAAACTGTTGCTGAAAGTTAAACATTAGTGACTTTTTTTGTGATGATTTTTTTAAACTATCACTAAAACTTATAATTAGTAACATTTTTTGTCACAAAATTTTTAAACCTTCGCTAAAAATTAACAATTAGTAACGTTTTTTAAGTAGTATTTGATGAAAAACTTTTATCAATTCTTACAGGACCTATTAGAACCTAGATGTAAGCCTCCAAAAAATTTAAGACTTCTTATAAATTTTTACATCATAATTTTTTTGGGATTGGGCTTCCATCCAGCCTAAGAGGGGGCATTCTATTTGAACCCAAAAAATATCTTAGTACGCCTAATTTAAATTTATAAATTTTAATTCCTATTATATCTTAATGTGAATATACTAATAAGGGCAATCCATATTAAACCCTAAAATATTTTTTTTTTCTTCTCATGGTACACCCTAATTAATTATTCCTATTCAAATCTCTACATCTTCTCCCCCAAGAGATCAAAGTTAGTTTGTCTTCTTCTTCTTTCTCACTCCAACTCCAATCCACCTTATCAAAACTCACCATTAACATTAACATCATTGTTTTTTTTTATTATTTTACAACCCTAAACCCTAGAAGAAAGTTTGAACAATCAAACAATGGAGGATTTTGAACAATCAAACAATGGTAGATTAGGGTTTCAAAACTTGTTTTCCTCCATTGTTTGATTGTTCAGACTTTCTTTTAGGGTTTAGGGTTTCAAAATAATAAAAAACAATGATGTTAATGATAATGGTGAGTTTTGGTAAGGTGGATTGGAGTTTTGGAGTGAGAAAGAAGAAGAAGAAGACAAACTAACTTTGACCCATTGGGGAAGAAGATGTAGAGATTTGAATAGGAATAATGGATTAGGGTGTACCATGAGAAAAAAAAATATTTTAGGGTTTAATATGAATTGTCCTTATTAGTAAATTCACATTAGGATATAATAAAAATTAAAATTTATAGATTTAAATTGGGCGTACTGAGATATTTTTTGGGTTCAAATAGAATGCCCCGCCTAAGAGGGTGTTGTCCAAATTCGTTGGGTCCACCATGGGTTTGATTTTGATGATTGGAAATATTCATTTGACCAGGTCTTATGTTTATATCACCCATAAAAAATTAAATCGATCCAACATTTATAACCTTTTCATTTTTTCGAGCTTGTCTCTAAAAATTTTAATGATCAGTGTATTGTTAAAAATAGACTATTTATTTTTGTGAGTACAAATATAATGAAATGAACGGATTACAAATATTAGATCGGTCTAATTTTTCTATGAATGATATACACACAAAACCCAACAAAATAAATAATGTAGATCATCAAAATAAAGCCCCATTGCCCCAAACAGGACCCTCCAAATTCAGTTGACAGAATGCAGAGCTGCCCAAACTCTTTTTTTTTTTCCACTTTTATAATGAAAAATTAATAATTAAATTTCTATATTTAAGTTTTACTAATATATTATTCATAAGAAGAAGTACAATTTATATATAAAATTGATTGTTGCTAATGTAATTATACTAATAAAATAAAATTAACCACAAGGCTAACCATAAAATCACGTATGACAAGAGGTTTTGTGGTTGATTTTGTTAACATTTTTCTTGTTTTTAATTTTTTTTAATAGGCAAAATAGAAATATTATTGATGAAAGTCAAAAGGCAAAGATACAACGAGAAAAACAATAAGACAGATGCATCATTACTGAGCAAGAACATGATGTTTTTTGTTTTTTTTTTTTTTTTACGAGAGATACATAATGATGAGAATCTTTTATTTTTAACAAAAGAGATGTACAATAAGAAAAGGTTTTTTTTTTTTCATAAATAACGATAAAAAAATAAATATGTGAAAAACCATTTTCAAGTATTGACGACGTACTTTCGCCAAGATGAGGGTATGAAGGATTTTTGAAGCGTAGAGCTCATTTATGCTTTCTTTTTGTAAAGCCAAAGGCTTAAGTGTATGTGAGGTTAAAACGGTCTTTTGATGTAACAGGGCAAAATCACATGTAATTATATATTACATACTATAAATTCAAGTCTTAGAGATTGTGAATGTATAACCACATGTAATTATATTTTTTGTAAATCTCGAATTTAGACATTTTAATGAAATACAAGAAATTGAGGTTTATTTGTTTGTGACTATTGCTCCACATTGAGTCATTCAACAGCTTCCACATATGTAATCAAGTGATTAATGGGTAATGAATATAGATTATATCTTATAGCCGAGTTTATGAAATTGAAGGCATTACAACTTGATATCAGAGTTAATCGAGTTTGATTACCTTGAGCTCATGAAATGTGATTTTTATTACAATGGGTTCATTTCACTAGTTAAGAACATTTGTACGACTCATGTACTAAGTGATAATATGTTTATGTGGTTAAGTGGGTATGAGATTAAGGCTTGGTTTGGCATGTATAAAAAAACACAAAAAGTCAAAAAATTATTCAAAAAGTTAAAAAGTTATCACTATTTACCAAAAAAAATATTTAAAAAATAATTTTACACACAAAATTACAAGTCAATCTGACCGGTGATAGATCTACGGCTGCGTTTTTTAAGAAAAATTGCACAGTTGGGGTGTAATTTAACACACTGTTGTTCGGCCTGTTGGGGTTCATCACGGGTCCCGTTTTGATAATCTGAACCTTCAATGTGTAGAACTCGTCGAGTATTATATATTTGTAAAAAATCACATTGATTGGATATCGGTAACTATATGATCAATTCAGTTTTGTATAAAAAAATGGACGATGTTATAATTAACGGTTGAAAAAAAAACTAATCTAATCAGATAGCTATCGATATCCGATCAACGTGATTTTTTACAGGCATATAGTACTCAACGAGTTCTACACATTGAACGGTTCAGATTATCAAAATGGGACTCATGATGGCCCCCACGAGCTGAACAATATCGTCCGGTGCAATGTCCGAAAAGTAGCCAATCATTTCTTGGCATCAATTCAGTTGCGCAGCTAGGACGGCCGTACAACTCACCCTCCTAATCTTCTCCTACACACTAATTTATACAATTTTTTAATACACATTTTTTCATAAAAAGTCAAAAAATTAACCCAAACAACCATCTTTTTTTTCTTAACTTTTTAGTCCAAAAAGTCAAAAAATACACTTGTTTAAGACACCTCAAACAACTCCTTAAATTTTTAAGATGTTATTTGCGTCTATGAAATGACAAAATATTATATAGAAAGATAAATGACAAGATGTTATTAGATGATAATACTAATACTATGATATGACTTTAACAGACTGCCCTAAATAAGAAATATTTTATTAAACAAGTGCATTAACGAAGGGTTACTTAAAAATGTTAAACCCAATCTAATTTGGAGGGTAAAATGTAAGGTTTATTGATGATAAATTCATTTCTATGAGAGATATGGTATTAGATCCAAAAATTGATCTTTTGTTTAAATAAGGACAAATTTAATGAAATTATTTAATGAGAAGAACAAATTATTGTTTTGACCTTTAGTTCAAATGAGGGCATAATTAATGAATTCTTTTTTTCTTTTTCTTTTTTTGCATTTTTATCTCACTGTCAACCGGTGGCTAGACTGCCACCGGCACCAAAAAAGTTATTAGCAAAATGGCTAGAAACATCACGAGGGGACAACGATGGTAGTTAGCAATTACAATTGGTAGTAGTGGTAATATAGATAGATAGATAGATAGATGACAAGTAAATAGATGGATGACATATGGACGTATAGATCGACAATAAACAAATAGACAAGAATGATATGATTTTTTAAATTATTTTGCTCTTTTTAACTTCAAGAAGTTTGAAATTGAACTTATAAAATGAGTCTTCAAAAATGTACTCCATGTGAGAAAAAGAAACATAAGATGACTAACAAAAAATTCATATATAAAAGCTACACCTCATGGGTTGAAATATGGGCATGAGTTATTAACTTTTTGTATTATAGTTTAATTACGATTTTTGTGGCATTTGATTATGATCTAATGTCATGTTGGTTATTAGTTATGATTTAATTATAATCATTTTAATTATGATCAAAGATATTTTTAGTTATAATTTAAGTGGTGTTTGTTTATGATCCTTTTAATTATTATTGAAGTAATTTGATTGTGACAAGTATCATAACTTGCATATTGTATGTATCTTTTTCGAGAAATTGCTATTCAGTGATATGTTAACAAAATATCTACAAATACATAAAATAAAATAAAAAATTATAATTTTAGTTATCAAAATTGATAAAGTTCACTACTGATGTGCAATTTTATTTTTTTTTTTAATTTATTTGAAAACTTATACTGAAGTGTAATTTCTCCTATCTTTTGTAAGGTGCATTGCAGAAGGGCTATAGAGCTATTTGTTGTTTTTGAAAGAGTTGTAAGAAAATATATATATATATATATTTAAAATAATAATAGAAAAAATTAGAAAGGCATCGCTCTATAAGTTTGTATAAGAATTTAAGGATAATAATAATTTATTTATTAGTTAATGTTTATAAGATTTCAAACTGTAGAAGAATAAGAAAGAAAAAAAAAATGACATAAATGGGCCCAACATTAAGGGGTTGTTTGGTATGAATTATATAAGTGCACTTTTTGATTTTTTGGTTAAAAAGGTAAACAAAAAAAAGATGTATATTTTGGAATAATTTTTTGACTTTTTACAAAAAAAAATATGTATTAAAATATTGTATCAACTAGCAAAATTACTTTGATACCCTTCTCAACACTGACATGCTTCCGTGCATGTCAGTGAAGCATGTCACTGACTGTGATGTGCTACCGCACAGTGCACTGTGCGTCAGTGTACCGCATCAATGCACTGTGCTACACTATTTTGAATTTTTTTTTTTTGTCTCACCAAAAAGTAATTGTTTAAAGGGGAGTATACCAAGGGCATATATGTCTTTTTACCCTCTGTCTATTAAGACTTTTATTTTCCGCTCAAACATGTGAATAGTGTTAACTTTTTTACTTTTTTTTTGTAACTTTTTGACTTTCTAACTTTTTTTAAGAAATGTCAAACACCTACGAAAAAAGGCCTTATAAATCTTTCTATCATGTTCTTTTGTGCCTCTCTTCCTCTCTCTCTCTCTCTCTCTCTCTCTCTCTCTCTTACACACAACTCACTCTTCTCATACCCAATTTTTATTTTATTTTATTTTTTTATATCTCTGTCTCTGAGAACATCCCTCTAAGAAGAAAAATGGTTTAGACCATTAAAAGAGAAGCACCAAAGGAGCATTAATTTATTCTTTTTCTCTTTATATTTTGTCTTTTTCCTTTATTTTTTTAAATGGATACCAGCTCAGTAGAACTGCATTTAGAACAGCTCTACTAGTGGTCTCAATTACCACTGCCTGTAAAAACCAACAAATCATCTTCTCATCCAATGTAATCGTGTCCTTGGACCATTCACTACCATTAAATAATGACGTAGAAGATATGAACACTTCAATCAAGAACGGCCAGTGTTTGCCAAGAATACATAGAGCTCGTTTAGGAAGAAAAAAATCTGGGAATTTTTGGTTATTTTAGTTTAAAAAAAATAAAATAGACTTTTCAATTTAATAAGATAAAACATCACATCTAATTCATAATCATTATATTTTTTCTCTTACAAAAGTTAAAAAAGTCAAAAAGTCAATTCCAAACGAGATTTTTTAGCCCCAAGCTAAAAAAGTTAAAGAATCAAAAAACCAGCCCACATCCCAGATGAACCCATAGTGGCTCAGGTGAGTTGAAACTATTTTGGTAAGAAAATGTATTAAAAGATTTATTTTACTGATTTTTAAGATAAAATACGTAAAATGTCGAAATTAATAGTGAGAAAAATTTCATTGCCCTAGACTAAGTCAATGAAATTTCTCTCACCTCTAACATTTTTATCAGATTTAGACTAAAATATTTAGCCAGTTTTCACTAACTAAGAGATTCAAAATTTAAGGGGCAAATTATGCCAACTATCCCTGTACTTTGGGGCTTATGTCACTTTAATCCATGACTTTTTCATTATGATACATTTGATGTTGAATTTTGAATCTTATTTCAAATAAGGATAATCAAAGATATTTCCTTTGCAAACGGTTCATTTCAAGAGTAAAATCGTCATACAATTTATTTCGTCTTGGTTAACTTTTATGTTGTTTGAAATGTAATGGCCTTTTTTTTTTAATGAATAATATTGAAACTTTCTTAGTTATAAAGTTTTATTTTGTTTGGTTTTCAAAATCTATTTTCAAGGAAAAAAAATTAAGAAACTAAAAATTAAATTGGTGCAAAAAATTTTAAAACACATCATTTTTATACAATTTTATCTTTTGAGAGTATAAATAATTTTTAAATTTTTTCTTTAATATTTATTTTTGTTAAATTAGTTTATATTTTTTCAAAAGTTAAAACATGACGACAACTTTAATGTTATCATTAAACCAATCCATTAAATCAAAAAATTTAAAACTAAAAACATTTCATATATTAAATATATCAATTACATATAACAAGCCTAATAACCATCCATTATATGATAATCTTCTAAAAATATCTATTAACAATAAATACAACCATCTATTATATGATAACCATAAAAAAAATAATAAATAAATAACAAAAAATAACAAAAACAATCACTCATTATATGATCATCATCTAAACGCATACTAAAAGTTAATTTGGTAAGAAAATATATTTTAAAAAAAATTATATAAATATAAAAGATTTATCATTTTTATATACTCCCTCTATCTCAAAATATTTATTTTTTGGGAGGAAATCTAACGTTTTATGATAATACAATTATTACATTTTTGAAATATTAACTTTTTAAAATTACCTTTCAATCATTTTTTTAAAAAAATATCAATTGTCATAATTATATTTTTTACGTTATTAATATATTTAAAAAATGATAAAATATGAAATTCATATTAATTTTTTTATCAAACTGTAAATCAAAAAAATAAAATAAAAAAATAAAAAAAAACCCTTCACTGATAATGTAATTTCTCATGAAAAAGAAGAGTGACGTGTGAGAGCAGAAGTCTGTTTGAGCCACGAAGGTGGGTGAGTTTGTGCTGGATTTTTCACCATTCAACTAACTGCCTCTCAATCATGGCATGGGGCCGTGGCAGCCTTGAATTTGTTTGTTTTGCTTTATGTTTTGGAGCCATTATCAAACTTCTTCCTTCCACAATCCCCACTGGCTACTGCTTGCCCACCATGCCATCATTCACACCCCACTACCAGACACAAAGGGTTCGTTTGGTTTGTGTTTCTGAAAAAAATTTCGGAAATTTTCTCTACAAATAAGTTTTCAAAAGTAATCAAACCAAACAAATTTTTCCAAAAAAATTTCCCAAAACACACAAACCAAACAAGTTTTCCAAACAAATCTCTCTCACACACACATCAAATCAATCACTTTTTCCAAAACTCTCTCTCAAAACAATTTTCCAAAACAAATTTCCCAAAAAACCAAACCAAACATGTTTTCGTACTTTTTATCTCTAAAACACATCTCTCAAACACAAACCAAACATACCCAAAATGCCCTCTTTCTTAGCATCATCAATTATCAAAATGGAGTTCACAAAATTAAGGAAAATTCTAACCTGCACACACTTCAAAGGGTTTAAGAGTACACCTTATACATTTTTAATTATGTTATTTTTTTTAATTATGATATTATTTTAATTATGAGTCATAAGTTATAATATTTTTTATTTTTTTAATTATGACTAAAAAAATAAAATTATATCTTTTTTTTAATTTTAACTTATAACGTACATATGGTACAAATACTTTCTAAAAAGTATGTATTATAATATTTTTCCACAATTAAAATATGTATTTTCTTTTTCTTTAACAGAACAGGATTAAGGAGAAGCAAACAAAACAAAAGTCAGAGATAAAAATACTTTGTTTTGAGTAAAGTATTTCCTCTAAAAGCAATGTTAATGCTAGGAATCCCAATTTTTTATCCAATGTCCATATAAGTGTGTGAAACCTACATAAAACCAATGTGTAAAACATTTAATACAACATTTATTAGAATGTTTAGGTCCCTGTCATTTTTCTTCCTCTAAACCACATGTGGTGTGGAGTGGATGGTGTTTTCTTGCTCTTCTTGGCATTTGGAAAAACTCTTTGTATATTGGTCTGTTTCTGCGATTCTCTGAATTTGAGCTTCTGGGTTTCATTCAAAGTGAGTCTTTTAGTGAAAAAATTGGCAGTTTTGGGGGGTTCACTTCAAATTCAAATTTAAAGGTTTTATTATTTTGGTCTCTTCTCTCTGGCTTTGATGCTTTATTGATTTGTTGATCATACATACCAAGGTATTTACCATTCATTTCTTCTCAAACCCTATATCAAGAAGCTGTCATAGGGTTTTCATTATTACAAAGCAAAGTATTTGTCATTTGGAATTAGGTGATTTTTAATTTTTGGATTTGGTGTATGAGTAATTACACCCAATAGAATTTGGGTTAGGTGGCTTTTGTTGAGATATCTAAAAAAAGCTGTATCTGATCATCAGGGCAAAAAAAAAGCAGTTTTTGAATCTGGAAACCAGAAATGGTGTTCTAAATTAAGGGGGGCAAGTGTAGTTTCTTGGGATTTTTCATGGAAAAACAAAGTAGTTTCCGTGGTGCTGCAACTATGGAAAAGCAGCAAAGTTTTCGAGGAGACAAGGTGATAAAAAAACAGCTGAGTTTTGGTGGTGGAGTAATGGAGAAAGAGCAGAGTTTTCGCCGTGGGTTGATGGAGAAACAGAAGAGCTTTCGGATAGCAATGGAGAGGCAGGTCAGTTTTGGAGGAGGAGAGAGAAAGAAGAGCAAAGAGTCGCCAGGAAAAAGGGGTGATTCTCCCATTCATTTGGCTGCTAGAGCAGGGAATTTGAGTAAAGTGAGAGATATTTTGCAGAGATTTGATGTTAATGGTGGAAAAGAATTGCTATCAAAGCAAAACCAGGAGGGAGAGACTGTTTTGTATGTGGCTGCAGAGAATGGGCATACCCATGTTGTTGGTGAATTCTTGAAATATTTAGACCTTCAAACTGCATCTATGGCTGCCAAGAATGGCTATGATTCCTTTCATATTGCAGCTAAGCAGGGTCATCTTGGTATGATTTCTATTTCATTCTTTGCTTCTTTTTTATTTTTATTTTATTTTTTTGGTTTGGAAATTATTGACATTGAAGGTTTCTTGACTTAAATTATGTTGGACCAAAGTAATAAATCTTGTGTTAGCATTTGCATTAATTTTCTTCATTGAGCACAACAAAGATTGTTCCTCTTTTTTAAAAGGAAAATAATAATTCTATGTTAATTTCAAAGGACGACAACATTGACTGCTCTAAAATGCTTGAGATGCATTGATAGGATTTCATAATAAAAAATTGCCTAATTTGCTGACTTCCATATTCTGGAAAGGGGTGTTGTTAACTCTGGTAATTTTTCAATTTATGTATTTATTTATTTATTTTAATCCCTTTCAGTTTTCAGCGACTCCCCCACCATTGATATATATACTCTTCATTACATATTTTAATTACAAGCTGGAGCTGAGAGCAGCTCCAATCCACAGAAACTTTCCGCTGTCCCCACACAAGTTACTCTTTAGAAGTATTTGTTCTTTTTCTTTGAAATTGTAACACAACCAATAATCTTTCCTGCAATGTCTGAGCTGCTAAATGATTTCCAAAAGCTTTTGGATTGCATACCGTGCTATCGACCAAACTGCTGCTTATCCTGTTGTCTCTCTTGTCTCTACATTCTATTGGAAAGTCCAGTGTTGCTTCAGCATCTTTTTATTGAGATTTTTCCCAGTAATCTTTCACCATTAATAAGCTCTAATAATTTACACAATGATAGTTTGTGAGAGTCCAAAATGTGAGAATGGATTTGGCCTTTCACACTGCTGTATTGTGGTTTTTCTTGTTGGAGGGAGTTCAAAGGGTCAACATTATGCTTGGAAAAACTGGTAAAAAAATATCACTAGAAAACGAGTTGATAGTGACTCCTGCAAGTTATCAGATGAAATAATCTAGTGTAACAAATCCCAATGCTTTAGGCAACTCAAAAATCAAGCTGTCTATCAAGTGGAATTTGATGTTGATTTCCTTGCTGTTATCGCTTAAACATTCATGTATGATGTAAAACAATATCTATATATATAGAAAAATGAATGAGACCCCCTTTGTGGAGGACCCCACAACCCCCTTACTGATCTACACCATTCATGATGTGTGGGGCCCACTCATGTATGTGTGGGGTCCACATCATGAATGGTGTGGATCACAAAGGGGGTTGTGGGGGTCCTCCACAAAGGGGTTCTCTATCACTGCTACTTGAAGAAAACAAGGTAGACGTATAGTCATAGTATGCAGTCTTGTATGTGTGTGTGCGGCTTCCCTGCTTTGTGTGTAATCTTCCTGTTCATACAAAGATTTGAATGGTAAATTTATTACCAATTGCATACCACTTTAAGCACCATATCGAAAGCACGTTACTGATGAGATTTTTATCATAATTATTTTAGATGTATAGCCCGACACACCCAATCCCAGGCCTACAGTGAGGTATTGACTGTGATTCTCACATATTTCAGAACAAAATATAATATAGTATGATAGAACTTAATAGAAACAAAGACAGATTCTTGTGGCTAAAGCTTTCTTTTCTAGAATGGATGAAACAAACAACAAATTCAATCAGAGAAAGAAGTGAAGGAAAACATATCTATTGGTATTCTAAGCCTTTGTGGAGAATAGGTAAAACATGTGTAATATTCCTTTTCTGTTCTTGCTCTTGCTTAAGCTTAAGCCTTTCTTTGGCATGATTTTGCAGAGGTACTGAAGGAACTTTTGTATTGTTTCCCAAACCTGGTCATGACCACTGATTCAGCCAATTCTACAGCCTTACACACTGCTGCAGCACAAGGGCATATTGATGTAGTCGATCTGCTTCTGGAAACTGACTCAAACCTTGCCAAGATAGCCCGAAACAACGGCAAGACTGTGCTCCATACTGCAGCAAGGATGGGCCACTTGGAAGTCGTGAAATCCCTACTAAGGAAGGATTCAAGTACTGGTTTTAGAACCGACAAGAAAGGCCAAACTGCATTGCACATGGCTGTCAAAGGGCAGAGTGTGGAGATTGTGCTTGAATTAAGTAAACCTGACCCCTCAGTTTTGAGCGTGGAAGATAACAAGGGAAACACAGTTCTGCATATTGCAACAACAAAAGGCAAAGCTGAGGTATTTTTGTTTGCCCGTTCTTTGATTTTTCTCTTTTTCTTTATATATATATGTTAGTAAAAAATTTGTTAGGCCTCAATCAACAGAGCCTCAACACAAAAACTCCACAATCAACCAAACTATAAAGCGACTGTGTGAGGTTCGAATGCCTTGAAAGATTTAAGGACTTCCAAATTTGTGTGAAGAAAAACACACAACAAAAAGAAAAAGAGAGAGAGGGAGAAGAAGAAGAAGAAGAAGAAGAAGAAGAAGAAGATGATGATGATGATGATGCAAAATAATTGAAAGAACAATCCAATTACAACTGAAGTAGATTAAAGCTACTCCTAAGTTATGTCTACTCCTTGGATAGTAGAAATAATAGAAATTTGTTGGAGATCCAAACAATGTAGCCATGAGTGGTTTTTATAGACAAACTATTGGAAAAAAACTATTTACATAAACAACCTACAATGCCATGTGTCTTTCCACGTGTCTTCCATAAAAACCACCAATTTGTAACTTCTTTTAACTTCTGGTTGGATAAGATACTGCCACACGTCCTGCATAATAACAATAATAATAATAATAATAATAATAATAATAAATGTGGCCATAGTTACTTTTTTAAGATGACTCATGGTTTGAATCGACCGGCCACAATCACCATGAAATAATTTATGGTGCAAACAATATCATTTACCCATGTTTTTTTACTGATTTGTAATTAAGTTTCTTATTTAAAGACCATACAAAAAAATTTAAACGTGTAATGGACTTAGTTATAAATACTTTACCATAACCATTTGTTACCTTAACGGTAATAATACTTTACCATACATATTGTGTTGCTTATACTGTGGGTAGCATTTCCTTTGTCTGTCTTAACAACTGTATGTTTGTGCATATACACAATACCATGTGCTCAAAATTTTATAGTTTCCTTTGTGAAATCTCATATCTTTGTCAAAGTAGGCGATACTTCTTGTGAAGGAGAAGGAAGAGAAATTCAAAGCACAATCATAGTTCAATTTGATATGCTTGAGGAAAGGAGATCTATTGTAAAAATCTAGCTTTAACGATACTGAAATTGCTTTGTGCAATTGCAGATTGTTCGTTGCCTATTATCAGTTGATGGGATTAACATCAATGCCATAAACAAGGCTGGAGAGACCCCCCTTGACATTGCAGAAAAGTTTAGTCCAGAACTTGTCCCCATTTTAAGAGAATCCGGGGCTACCAATTCTAAAGATCTTGGAAAACCCCCAAACGCGGCAAAGCAACTCAAGCAGACCGTGAGTGACATAAAACACGATGTGCAGTCCCAACTCCAACAGACCCGTCAAACTGGCGTCAGAGTCCAGAAGATTGCAAAAAGGCTAAAGAAGCTTCACATCAGTGGCCTCAACAATGCCATTAATTCAGCTACGGTTGTAGCTGTTCTCATAGCTACTGTTGCTTTCGCAGCCATCTTTACTGTTCCTGGCCAGTTTGTTGAAGAGAAAACACAAGGGTTTTCACTTGGGCAAGCCCACATAGCGCAAAAACCAGCTTTCATAATTTTTTTCGTGTCAGACAGTGCAGCTTTATTCATCTCCCTTGCTGTCGTTGTAGTCCAGACATCTGTCGTTGTGATAGAACAGAAAGCGAAGACGCAACTTGTGTTTGTGATTAACAAGCTCATGTGGTTGGCTTGCCTGTGCATTTCGATAGCCTTCATTTCTCTGACCTATGTGGTGGTGGGATCAAAACAAAGGTGGCTTGCTGTGTCTATAACACTAATTGGTGGTGTAATCATGCTCCCTACAATTGGTTCGATGTGTTTCTGTATAATTCGGCATAGGATGGAAGATTCAAAATTGAGGAACATAAGGAGAACCGAAACCCTATCACGTTCATTCTCAATGTCTATGGCATCTGATACTGAGATCTTGAATGAAAAATATAAGAGGATGTATGCACTTTAAGAGCAAACAAAATTTTGGAGAAATAGAAAAGAAGATTGAAACGACGATGAGGAGTTGGATTGCAAACAAGAAGGTAGGTGCCTGTGATTGATGAATCTGCATGTATGTCTCTGCATAATCCAATTCTGTATCATAATTGTTGATCTGCATTTATCAGTATACATAATTATATTCCTGTTCTTTTCCTCTAGCCCTTTCAGTACCTACTAGTTTTTGATTTGGTTAGAACATTTAATTTAAAAGTAAGTTACACTAATCTCCCTGAGTTTTGGAGTAAATACAAATGACCTCACAGTTTTGATATAATTACATTGCGTTGCCTTGAGACCATAATACCCCTCACTTGTTATATAGACTTCCCACCTAACCTCTATACACATTCCTTTTTTTTCCTTCCCTTCCCTCTCCTCTCCTCATTTTGTTACGAGGGCAGTGCCTCTCCTTCCATTTCTGTTGCAGTGTGTTGTTGTAGATGACGACGACAATAACAACAAAAAAATTGAAACACGGATTACATAGCAATATCAGTAGTTCCAGTACAGAAGAGGGAAGAAAAGTGAAGTTTCCAGTGTTTTAGCAATGAGTATCCTTTCACTGAAATGAGAATGTCAAAAAGCATGGAAGGAAGAGAGAGAGAGAGAGAGAGAGAGTGGCTGCTCCTTGTAAGATTCAGAAGCTTTAGATAACACTTGAGAGAATTTCTTACAAAAAAGTGTTTGCTTCTCTCATAGGTTCATAGTCTGATAAGTAACGCTTAATCTCTTTGAAACGTTAGCATCATCTTCAGATTTCACTGAGACAAGGGGGAGAAACAGAGAGATCTACTCCAATCAGCTATCTAAATTTGAATCCCTTTTATTATGCTTTAGTCCAATGATAATCCTTTTGTTCCTACCACTATTTCTCTGTTTTCTGCTCAAGAGACCAATCTTTTCTGCATAAAGTTATAATAAAGCTAACGCTATGATGCAGGGAAGTATATCGGAAAGAAAAGAGCAAACAATTATATCAAACCATGAACAAATCCAAACTAGAGATACTCTCTCTATGAACGAATAATATTGAGAAAATTCTCTATTTTTATTATTCAAATATCAACCATCTTGTTGTAAGGCTTACATCTTTATTTATAAATAAATCTAAAAAAAGAAAAAGATATATTCTTGCTAGTCAAGAATATTTTAAAAGGAAAATACAATATTATAAAATAAAAATAATTCTTGTGTGCAACTAATTCCGAATTTTATGATTAGATTTTTTTTTTTTTGGAAAAATTTTTTTTTAAAAAAATTAAACTGAAATGGGGCAATTCTATTTCCACCCACCAAAATATCTCATTTCACATCCTCTCTCAATGCACATATCAACTAATTTTAAATTTTATAATTTTACTCAATGCACAACCTTTTTTGGTCAAAAATATCCCTCTCTTTAATATTGAAACCCTAAACCAACACCCATTAGAAACCTTTGAATTATTTCCCTAAGAAGAATGCAGGAAATAAATTCAGACTAATCTCGAGGGAAAACATTAAGAAACCTTTGAATTGTAACTCTTCCATTAGAAATTAGATTTTTACACAAGCAAAGTTCTATCTTTGTTAATGGATAATATATTCTCGAGGGAAAACATTAAGAAACCTTTGAATTGTAACTCTTCCATTAGAAATTAGATTTTTACACAAGCAAAGTTCTATCTTTGTTAATGGATAATATATTCTCTTCCTTTCTACGACAACTATGGGCAAAGAATTTCCTAATGTCATGATCTTATGATCAACTTGGAGATTTTGATTCATCGTATGGAGACCATGTGAACACTAAAAGAGATCTAATTAAACATAGTGCCTATTCCCATAAAGAGACCCGACGATGCTTCCCAAGGACATAAGATAATTGTATGGGACTTCAATTCCATTTTGCCGACTACAACTAATAGAAGAAGTCATACTGTCAATAATTTATCAAAATATGTCCTATGTTACCAATAGTCACCAAGTGATGAATTGCCCAAGCAATTGATACTTCCAACTTCCATTCAATTCATTTAAGTGTAAGATGAAGAAATTAAGATTTTGATGAAGAAGATAAGGACACTTTAGTAATTTTAATTTAGGAAAAAAATTGTAATAAAAAAATAAATCATTAAGTGTGTATACAGAGGTAGATAGGTGTGTGGAAGTAGAATTTCTCACTGAAATGTCTACAAAGATTCAATGAGTGTCCCTTGCTTAGTTTTGAAAAAATTCACAATACGCCTAATTCACTGTTTAAAATCATCAAAAGTATTTATGTGTTGAAACCTTTTTGGTTTTGGTTTTGGTTTCGGTTTCGGTTTCGAAAAATATTTTTGAGTTTTTTTGTTTTTCATTTTTTGGTCTTTCATGACTTTTATTTCATATTTTAGTTTTTTTTTTTTTTTTTTAATAAGCTTTTCGGATGCACATCATCTGGATGTATCTAAAAGGTAAAATATTTCTAAAAAAAAATTAAAAACAATTTACTAAAGATAAAAATAAAAATAGGACATTTTTATTTTTATTTTTAGTGAAATTTTTTCATATATTTTTATAAATATTTTACTTTTTTGTGTGAATCCAAAAAAGTAAAGAAAAAAAAACAAATGTAATTAGGGTTAGGTAGCGGATATTCCGATCTACCCAAACCAACCGAACTAAACCAATTCCCTGCATTTTGGACTGATGCGTGACGATAAGCAGACGGTTGTGGATTGATTTTTTTCAATCCACCTAATTTTGGACGGATGGCAGATTTGAGGTTCCTGTGGCCACAACCAAACTGTCAAACCGCGACCACCCTAATACTTTGTAAGACTTTGTGCTTTTAATTTGTTTAGATATTCTATTTGTGTTTTCAATTGAAAAAGAGTTTAGATATTCTGTTATGTTTTTAATTTGTTTTCAATTTAGAAATCCTTTTGTCAAATTTTAAGTGTTGATATTTTGTAATTTTGCGTGAAAAATGTAAGGCTTAATTTTGTCTTTTTAAAAAAAAATCAAATTAAATAGTTTTTGAATAAAAAAAAGTAATGAAATAGTTTTGATAATGCATAGTTTTCTTATATGTATTTATTATTGGTATTTAACAATTTACTTGATAATCTTTTAGTTATGTTGAGTTTATTTGTTATCCAAAAAAAATAATATTGATAAGTTGTATTATGTTCAAAATTTGTAAAAATTTAAACAGCCAAACCGATTCGCATCAATCCGTGAATCCACATCTGTCAATCCAGCAGACAGATGCGGATTGATTTTTTTTCAATCCGCCAATCCAGCAGACGAATGACGGATTGAAGGTTCTCCGACATCAACCGAACAGCGAACACCCGAAATGTAATTGTTGAAGAAATTATAAAATTTTACAATATAGAAATTGTCTCAAAATCTCAAGAATTGAAACTAGGAAAACTTATTAAAAATAAATAAATAAACATAAGTTTATATCCAATACAAAGCTTGTTTGGTAAGTTTGAACAAGTGATTTAAAATACATAAATTTTATCTAAAACAAATATTTTAATATTTTTAAAGTTTAAAATCCTAAAATAACTAACTTAACAGATCATTAATGTCACCAACGTGAGTAATGTTGCTGAGTGCTACACTAAATGACAAATCAATCCGAATTATTTTTAGAAGTTCAAAAAATTATTTAAACTAAAAATAAAATCAAAATCAAGGAGACTTCAAGGTCTAACAAAAATTTATGAGATCTAACCTACTTGTTTGAGGTTAATTCAAACTTAGGTCAAAGATATTTAGAGGAATGCAGAATAAGGAATAGGCAACAATTTGAGCAAAACAAAACTTGCACATGCTTGGTAACCCGAATATGAGGTTGGCTCGAATGGCTTGAAATTCACCTTGTCGGTCGTCCGGACAGACGTCTGGCCGGTCGTCCGGCGAGGAGACTAACAGTTGCGGTCGACAAAGGTAACAACCGTGGTAAACAATCTTTCACCCGATTGTCCGGGAGGACGTCCGGCCGATCATCCGGACAAACGACCAGCCAACACCCATTCGAGCCATTCGAGCCCCTTTCAATTCGAGCTAGGACGCTTTTTCCCATATACATGTCCAAAAAAAAAAAAAAACTTCCACATATACATAGGCACAAAGGTATGAGTTGCTAATATAGAGCACATTATGAATAATGCTTATTGGCATCACAAATTTCAATGAGAGAGTTCATGGAATATGTAACAGCAAAGATTTTTTTGTACCTTCTTTACATTACAGTAGAGCTTGCAGACAGAGAATTGTGTAACCCAAAAAAATAAAAAAGAAAGGCCTGATATACAAAAAAGAGAAAATGATGGAACAACATGGTTCGGTCCCAAGACACCTGAAATGGAGATTCAATTAAGCTCCATGAATCCTTCTAAGTATTTACATCAACATTCTTACTGCTGCTGTCTGATGATGATGAGGAAATTGAACAGCCTTTTTTTCTTATAAAAACTTGCAGTAGATAAACATTCCATTTTCGCTCCTCCCGGCTCTACTTCATTTATCCATTTTTTTCCCTGTTCTTTTTTCAGTTTCTTTTTCTTTTTTTTTCCCTGTATGTTCAGATTCTTTTTCTTTCTTTTTCCCTGTATGTTCAGATTCTTTTTCTTTCTTTTTTCCTGTATTTTCAGTTTCCTTTTCTTTCTTTTTTCCTGTATTTTCAGTTTCTTTCTCTTTCTTTTTCCCTGTATTTTCAGTACCATGTAGACTTCGAGGCTCATCACCCAAATCATTGGCACTGCCAACATGCCGAAGGCGATGGGAATTCTCTCGGGATTTTCTAGAACTGTTATTTCTCGAATCAACAAGGACTGGCTTGGCTGCTGCTGAGAAGCAGTGACGCACACGAACTCTATGACATCTTGTCTCAATTGAGCAACTGCCTTTCACATTCACCACCAATATCACTTCTTTATCTCTGGTGTCTTCAGACCACCAGCTTTGTGGAACCCCATCAACAAAATCTTCTAGGGTATGGAATTCTTCATGATGTACCAAGATCTCAACTACTTGATCAGGTTTGATTATCCCAGCTGCTGGTGACACCTAACAAAAAATAAAACATAATGATAAGAATAAGAATAAAAATAACATTATTATTATTATTATTAGTATTAGTATTAGTATATACTTAAGAAAATAATCATTAAGGAGATCATCATCAGGAGAGAGAAAAAAAAAAAAAAAAACTAAAAAACGAAGCATTATTACTACCTCAAGCCAACGGGGAAAACCAAAGGAAGCTCTTGGATAATACTCTGTAGGTTGTTCATCCTCTTTAATGGTAGACTGACCTTCACATATAATTTGAAATATAGCATTATCTGCCCCGCTTTTGTTGGTGATTTTTAGAACGGATGTATCTTGGTTTTGAAGGGTAATGTTGTTGGTACTGACAACCGTTTCTGGGACGAAACATAATTCTTGAAGTAAAGACCTGATTTTATCATTGCTTTTCATAACCTTCCCAAACTCTTCTCTCCTCACTGATCTATCAACACGTGCAATCTCAACATTGAGTTTGCACCGCACAGGTTTGTGATCACTTTCTGTCACATCCATACAAGCCTCATACCTATCAAGTAGAAGGAGATATAACTAGTTTTAAAACTGAACAAGCCAAAAAAATAAATAAATAAATAGAAAACCTACTGCAATATTGAAGCTACTACGGGGCACTCTAAAGTGGACTCCGATGTAGAAGATGACCGGTTGTCACGATATAGTATCCTGTCACACCAAGCAGGAATGCGCTTCTTCTCTCCAGAATCATATCCTGAAAAGAATAGACACACACACAAACACACCAAAAAAAACAAGCATCATTCAATATCAATGCTTTTGGGCCAACCCAGAGTGTAGTATAGGATAAACCCTTTGAAAGGCAAATGCCAAACTGTGGTCCTTCCGAACAAACAACTTCTGTAACTGGAAGAGATATTCACTTCTAAAACTAAGTTGGTAAAAAGTTCCAAGGAAGATAATATACCACTATCATCACATCATACCTCCTAAACCTGCTTTCCCCCTTTCAAACTTGTAAGTAGGAGGAAATTTGATGAGTGCCTCACGCATTCCTTGGAAAACTTTGCCAGCTTTCATCTCTGCTCTAAGTTGATCCTTTTCTCTAAGCCAGTCGAAGCTTCTTTGTGAAACAAAATCCCTTGCTTCATCATAAGATATTCCAAAAAGCCGATAATTAAAATCACCCAGAAATATGACCATATCAGCATCAGCTAAATCGGGTCTTCCCTCTTCGGGATTTTTTTCCCCATCCTGTTAAAGAAGAATAGATATTTTAAATGAAAAGCCAGTGATTTAGAAACAAGAGAATTAACTTGAGAATGAAAAATCAGAATATGGTCTTACATTTGTACCACGAAGCATTTGAACAGAAGTTGAGACACCAACTGCAACAGAGAGGACCAATGGCAAGCCAGAAGAATAAAGTAGCCAAAATAAATATGTGGAGAAGGCAAGAGAGCAAGACAAAAACAGGTATGGCACCATACCAGCAGCAGTATTAAGGAGGTTAGATGAGCGGCTGAAGACCATTGTCCGATAAATATGATCAAAGTCGGCATTGCGGCGATTAACTGCTTCCAAATGTGCAGCCAAGTGACAGTTAACAAAGCACATTATGCGATCATATACTCTCAACCTCAAACCTACACCCCCCTGTTCAGAGACATATATAGCCATATAAATCAAAGCTTAACAAGAAATTATGAAAAAAGAGCAAAGAAGAAAAAGATGCATAATAAACTGGTTAATCAAGCTCAAACATTAGCTTTCTGCCTCATTTTGGGTGACAACTTTCGGTTGCGTAGCAACTTTTCGCTCTTGCAAGAATATTGTAAGTGCTTATATATACATATGGCCATAATTGGACCATAAGAGAAAGGAAAAACGAAAGAGATCTTGACATCTTGTCCACCATAGAAGTCATAGAACTGAGACAAGTTTGCAACCACATGAAGTTATTATCAGCAAATAATAGCCTGGTCTCATCACTATAACAGATGCAATCAACTAGAACTTAGGGATTCTGTTTTTTTTTTTTCCTAATTCATTGAAATGTGATATATCACTAACATTCAACCTGTTTTGTACAGAGCATACTGTTCCACTAGTGTCATATAATCAAAATCAAAACAAAATTTATCGTAATATAAACACCTGACACTTGTTGCTGAAGGAAAACCTTCTGCAAGTCAACCACACTGCATTCAACATCTTGTTAACACATGTTTTGCCTACTAGTGTATAACCTGCTTTCATTAATGTCCCACCACTCCAACTTATCGCGACCCCATAATTACATTTAATTTTTATAACCTAGACCAGACTGCACCATATCATCAAACTACCAGAACATGAACTGAACAGGTACCGCATCATGCTTACAAAAATGTTTTATATGAAGACACGAGCATTTATCACATGTAGTAATTGTATGGCTATTATGAGTTATTGACTCTACTGTCTCATACTTTCGCTGAATTAGTGGGAGAAAAATAAATTAAGTACAAATAAATAAAGTTGTGATTCCTAGTGTTGCAATTGAAGGACAGATAAGAGGATTCTTTTGGAAAGTGTTTTGGATCCGAAGGTACAGAGAGAAGAATGAGAAGAGGGGAACAAGAAATCGGATTCTGTTGTCTCTAGATTGACTCTATGTTTTACTATATTGCAAAGCACCTCCTTGACATCCTTATTGATGTACAATCTGATTACTCCGACAGTTGAGTTCAATAGTTAATAGATGAAATAAAAGGGTGAAATATTACTTCAGGGGATTCAAACTCAAGAAAATGAAATACCAAACCCATTGGATAACTACTATCCATTAAACTTCCAAGCTTAGTTTACTGAATCTCAAAAAGTGGGATGATAAACCATGAGGTCCATAGGCATAGAGCAGGCTAACACCTCTAAATCCAAGCCCTGAGCATAAATAATGAAACTACCATTATGTGACAATAGATTAGAATAATGTAAGTCAACTATTCTTCCAAACACTCGATCTCATTTTCAAGCACACAAGCCAAATTGCTAAGAATGGCATAGGAACTGAGAAGTACAAGACTTTGAGCAAATCTAATTAATAAGTGACAATGAGGCAGGACACCATTGCGAAATAGTTATCAGGCACATGCCAGCTACACAGTATCATGTTATACCACCATTGGAAAATGAAAAGAAAAAATGGCATGAAAAATCTCAAAGACATCACAAATGATCACAGTGAAGAAAGACATACCTTATTACCAATTGCACGACCTAAGCCACAAGCAACAGCTGCAACATCCGCAACATCCAAGTCCCCAACATATGTTCTAAGAGTCTTTCTTACCCTAGAGGCAAGAAATATCAACCATAGCATAAGGAATAAAGCAGTAAAAAAGGTAGAAGCCCTAATGAGAACATTTTAGGCAGAAAAAAGATACCTTATCAAATATACTTTAAGAGGAACCAAGAGACCAACTGTATGTAACAGGTTTGACTACCATTACAAAAATGAAACCAGACCATCTAGTGATCTTCCAATGATAAACATTAAACACTTACCAGATAGCTATTAGCAAGCCTGCCAGCTGTCTAGATCCTACGCGTTCAAAATTCGATCCTTCATCCAAGATCTTTCCAATTGTGTCCTGCCACCATTGCCCAACAGAACTTCCTTCAAGTCCTACCTACAATTGACATGAAAACCAGTGAGCAAATCATACATATGATGTTATGAGCATACACAATTCTGAGAGAGAGAGAGAGAGAATTAGTAAACATCAATTGCATCTTGCAATTATACAAAGTTCACTAGACCAGGAAAACCTAAACAAATTACAATCGTAAAAAATTAAAAATTTGTGCAGCTTGTTTTAAGGATTCAATGAATAATCAGCAAGAATAATTAGAAATTTGAATGTGAACAGGGATTCTTGTTACATAGACTCTTCTGTTCCCCCTAGCTTGCCCACATCAGCACATAATATCATAGGATGGATGTGTCCAACTCTGGTATCTATGTTACATGGAATCTTCTAAATGTATGAGGTATCCAAGTCAGACACTTGATATTTGGGGTTTGGGACATGTGTTCGACATGTGTAGTTGGAAATCACCTAGCAAACATATTTTGTAATTAAAGTTTACCATAAATCTATGCATAAAACCCCCATATTAGGAATGAAATGCTCTATCACATCTAGTGAACACCATTTCACCCTAGGAAAGGGGGAAAAAAAAAAGTATATTATAAAATATGAATTTGTTGTTGTGTTCCTGTGCCCTTGGAGATGAGATGAATCGGGCATTTAGACACATACCCACAACTGACACCCATACTTGAATCTATGTATCATAGCTGGTATCCAACACACATCCAACTTGGACCATCAATACTTAACATGTGATGATGAAGAAAGAGCTTACATCTAACAGTTTCTGCCAACATGGAGCGAAAGAGAGAAATCCCTTTTCTCCACATCCCATTTAATTTACTTCTATTTCAGTACAACATACTATATTATATGAAAAGTGACAAGGACGTATCCACACCCTATACCGCCACCAACTTTCAGAAGCATTTCAAGCCAAGTCCTTCTATTCAATGATGCAAGGTTAAAAGGTTAATGTGCTGGTATTCTTGTGTTATTAAGACAAAAATTAAAAATAAAATAAAAGGAAAGAAGAGTTCCAAAGTCAGTCAACTACAGTGACAATCCACTTGAAGATGTTAACCAACTTCAGGCACAAAAATATGTCCAAAATTTTAATTTTTCTCTTAATTTAGAAAACAATTTCAAATGAAGTTCTTCCACATTGAGATTTTCAACAAGAAGCAAAATAAGTTCAAGACAGTCTTACAGTTTCTTTTGCTGCAGACATTGCCAAAAAACCTGCACCCATTTCCACCTCTTGCAACCCAACAACAACAATGCCAACATCAGACACTACAGAACCCAGCCATGACATAAGTGCATCATGAGAGGCTCTTCCTTGACCAACATTCCATGTGCCAACTAATATTTTAACATTTTCTTGTCTTTTGTACATTAGTTCGTTTTTAGCCAAATCTGACCGCAGTATGTTATCTATTGGTCCAGGAGATGAGATGTTCCATCCACGTATGCCACCATGAGTAGCCAAACTAAAAACATAATCTCTCCCAACTACTAATTTTATTATAGGATTATTATGAGCAACCCAACCTGCAATTAGATTTCCCTCCAGATCTAGTATCTGGACCATACCACTCACATAACCAACCCATATTCGTGACCCCAAAGTGCAAAAGCATTGAACAGTACAAGGATGGTGATGGAAATCTTGCAAGCGATTTCCATTTCCATCCCACTGCACAAGTAAGCCATTCGAAGATCCACTCCATATCATTCCATCTACAGTTAGCACTAGTGCTTCTATTCTTTTAGCATCTTCTGCAAATGCCCCTGTACCCTTAGTAGCAACCCGACGAACAGCATCTGCAGCTCCCATTATAGCATTACGTGAACGTTGCAGAAAGCTACTTCCTTGGTTTTTCTCCTTTTTTGATTTGGAAACAAACTTCACGTTCATCTCATCTTCAGCTACTTGATCTGGAACCGATGACACTTCACCTTTATTGTCAGTCTGACCATCTACATTATATACTTTTACAAGTTCCCTTGTACGAGCATCCCTGCGTTTCACCAACTATCAGGATAATTAAGATTGACAAATGAAATACAAAATTTCCTTCACAAGTAACAACGCATTCAGAAAGCTGTGCATTTTGTCCCTCAATTTTTCAAGCAAGAAAAATGGAATGGAAAAGTAAGGGTTTCCTTAAAAAAAAAAAAAAAAAAAAAAAAAAAAAGGGAGAAGAAGAAGACAACAAAAAAGCCAATAAATCACTAAAAAGAGATTGCTAGGTCAGGTCCATAATTATTATGATTGTATTCATAGCCCCTTCTCTCAACAGGGAGATCTGTGGTTGCAACCTAAAAGGTTGTGGATTTAACAATCTCCAAACAAGAAGCAAGGTTGCTAACTTACTGGATCAATAATGTACAGTCCAGCAATAGATTACTCTAAAGGAGACCATGTATAATGTGCAAACCTACCACAAGGAGAAGGATAAAGACCCAGCTGCCCACACTTTAGCTCTAACATTATCAGATAACAAGCACTTCACATCTGAAGAAGATATACTACAGGCACCATTAACTGTAACTTGGCTTCTAAGGTCAATGGCTGATCTTTCCACCAGTAATGTAGCCATGTGTTTTTCCTCTGGCGAGAGAGAGAGAGATTTATCAATCGCTTCCCATGGCCAAATCTTTATAACTCCACCCTCAGAACCTGACCATAGGTCACCTGAATCGAAGCAACAAAATGTTAAAAACAACTACATAATGTATAATAGCCTCTAAAAGACTTTTGTCATTATATTTTAATACATTCTAACGAGCTTGTATAAAATTTGGACAATAAATGTGCCTAATTGGAGCATTGGACACTAATGCTTGACCAAAATAATGTTGTAGAAATATCAGTTCACCAAGTTGGTAGAGCGAACTGTTTCAAGATTGTTTCAGACATGGGGTTAACTAATTAATCTATCCCAATAAACATGCATAGAAACTGAAATACAGATGGTGGAAATAAAACTTGGTTTCACATGTTTCTAACACCAATTAACAGAACTATGCACTCATGTCAAATATTTCAACGAAAAGATAAGTCATGACAGCATCATGTCAAATATTTCAACGAAAAGATAAGTCATGACCCCATTACGTAACATGCGTTTATTTATTTAATTTTGAATGTTATTTATGTGTTTAATGTGTATATGAATGCATATCTATTCATTGTTTGAATATGTGTTGTGATCTCTGCCTAAAATCTGAAATTGAAGGTCTTAATGACTTTAGAAACCGAAATCAATAAGTTTAATTAGAATGACATAATTTTTAGAGCCTAATGGAAAGTTTGATTAAAATTTGATTCAGTTGAGAAAAATTAAGTTTTGATTAAACTAACTCAAGTGTAATTAGTGAGCTTAAGCCTTAATTAGCACCTTAAGCTAATCAACTCTTATATATATATGTGTGTGTGTGTGTGTTAAGATTAGAGATTTCATTATTTTGAGCTCAAAAATTTGAGAAGAGTTCTAGAGAGAGAGTAAGGCCATTCTAGAGAGAGAGAGGAGCTAGAAAGCTTGGATTTTTGCAAATGGATTGAAGAATTGTGAAATAGAACTCAAATTCTTGCTAGATTGAACTAAATTGAAGGCCTTAGATTAGTGTTTAACTCTCAATTCATGAATTTAAGTCATCAAATATGTGAATTCAAGAAGATAAGGAAGATGAACACAAGAATTAAGTTAAGGATGGTGAAATTGAAGTTAATTCATATATGCATACATATTTCATCATTTTTGAGTTTGATTTTCCAAGAATTCTTACATGCATGGAATTCATACTTGTTGATTTTAAGAGTTCTTCAAGAATTTACACTCAATGTTGTATATGTAAACATTTTGAAAGAAAATAATTGAATTCCTTGCATGCATGGTTGGATTATGAAGAGTTGAGTTTTATTTTGAGAATTGACAATGGTTTTGAACATAAGGTTTGGAATTGGTTTTGCATTCATGTTTTTGAAGGAGTATTCATGGTTTAGGACATATCATGCAAGGGTTTATGGCATTGAATTTGTGTTTTGAAGCTTAAATTCTGTTCTGGAAAATCCAGAATTCAACCACATCGCTCAAGCTATGAAACTACCGCTTAAGTGCACATTTCATGCATCCAGTATTTTTGCCGAGGCATTGCACATGGCTCGAACGACCAAGTGACCGCTCAAGTGACCAAGTGATCGCTCGAGCGATCTTAGTTTATTTTGAACATTGCCTCGAGTGACCATCGAGCCTAGATTCAGACCATCCAGTACTTTTGTAGACCATGTGGTCCGCTCGAGCAACCATTCATGCGCTCGAGCGAAGTGCCCTGTTTCAACATATTTTGAAAAGTTATAGTCTGATCACATTTGCATTCTTATTCCTTTCTAAGCATTCTTAGACATGAATTGAGCCTTCCAAAAGAATTAATGAGTAAGAACTTGACATAAGATAATTGAATAAGTTAAGAATGATTTGATTAAGCAACGAGCCTCAAAGTGTGTACATGTTTATGTGATATGTAGGTTCATCCGCGAAGACGTGTCAACAACCAAATCAATGTAAGTAAGTAATATCTTAATAAAGATATTTTTATATACGTTATTTTCTAAATGTTTCCAATGTGGCAAGTTTTTCCGAACTTATATAAATGAGCCTTTTATATGTCTGAACAACATGATATCTGTGAATATGATTGATGAGATACGAATGTATATGATGGACCTAAGGTCGTTCTATATATTTGATAAGATAGACCCAAGATCATTCTGAATATCTAATAAGTTTGAATATCTGTTATGTGTTGATCAAATGATCATTATCCAACTGTAATTGATTAGACCCAAGGTCGTTCTCTAAACTTCTGTTATATGCTAGATCAGAGGTCATTCTATCAAGTTTTGGACCTGAGGTCGTTCCGTTATGATGAGAATTTGAGTATGAGGTTAATTATGTTAAATAATAGAACTCATTCATATAACCTCTTTACTTTGATGTTATTCACTAGGTGTTAGCTCCCTCCGTTATATATATGTATGTACGTGACAAGCGGGATGTCCAGCCCCTAGTGAACCTGTAGAAGATTACCGTGTTTTGTGAAGTCAGCCAAGAATGCCTCACAGATGAGGCTTTTACTTTCATTCTTTTGTTTTCTTTTGTTGGTCATGTTTGACCTGTACATATGCTTTTGGATTTGTATGATGACGACTTGTAAATGATCATTAGACATGTAATATTTATTTGTATAAGTATGGATATGAGTTATTAACATATTTGTTTATATCATATATGCACAGCTCATTAGATAAGATTTTGTAATTCTACTTCTACTTCTGACCCCATATAATTAAGGGCTGGTTTGACTTATTCTATATAAGTTAAAAAGTCAAAAAGTTACTCCAAAATCCAAAAAGATATCACTATTCACCAAAAAAAAAAAATTTAAAAATCAATTTTCTTCCCAAAAAGTACAATTTGAATTGATGTTGTGCAGCGGCTGTGCAGCAAAAATGAAATGATTTGGTGTGATTTTCACACACACCGTTGTTCGTCCCATGGAGGCCATCATGGATCCCGTTTTGATAATCTGAACCGTTCAATGTGTAGAAATCGTCGAGTGCTATATGTCTGAAAAAAATCACATTGATCGGATATCGATAACTATATGATCAAATCAGTTATATACAACAAATGGATGGTGTTATAATTAATGATTGAAAAATAAATAAATCTGATCAGATAGCTATCGATATCCGATTAACGTGATTTTTTATAGGTACATAGTGTTCGACGAGTTACACACATTGAACGGTTCAGATTATTAAAATGGGACCCGTGATGACCCCCATGGGCCAAACAAAACCGTCCAATGCTTTGCACAAAAATTAGCCAATAATTTCCAACTCCAATACACTCCAGCCGGTTGTACGGCTGGGGCCCACCCCTCTCAAATCATCTCTTACACACTTTTTTTATACAATTTTTTAATACACATTTTTCCATAAAAAGTCAAAAAGTTAATCCAAACCTCCATATTTTTTTCTCAACTTTTTTAGTCCAAAAAGACAAAAAGTGTACTTTTTTAGGACACTCCAAACAAGCCCTAAATATGATTTAAATTTTGTCTAAGACTGTAGGTAATCTCATAATTATTGACCGGTTATGATCCAAACCTCTAGGGGCGAGTTTGGGTCATGACACCAGTCTTTCTAGATTGTACATGATTCCCGATGTTGGTTATCAAGAAAGGAAGCATGCTATATTCACTATTGATGATCAACCGAAAATCGTTAGAGCAATCACCAATGAAGCACAGATAAGGCCTTGAGATAGGGTAGCACAAGACAAACATAGTGATACAAAAAAATTCTCAAAAAATTAGGATACATTTGCAATGGGGGCACCACATTAATTATACATGTATTATGTATTTGTACTACATACATTAAAGTATCTCTTTTACGTATGAGAAGTATACTCTTTGTGATAATATTAATTCGTTATAAAATCATATTATTCTCAATTCATATTTGACAATAGGACCAAACTAGGCAAAGCTAGAAGTATAGGTGGAGGTGTTTGGGTGGTGGTGGCGGTAGTAGTGCAGTGGTGATGGTAGTGATGAGGCGGAGGTGGAGGTGGTAGTGGTAGTGGTAGTGGTAGCGGTAGCGGTAGTGGTAGTGGTAGCGGCGGTGGCAGTGGCAGCGACAACGCGGCAGTAATGGTAGTTGTGGGCGTGGCAGTGGTAGTGTGGTGGTGGAGATGATGGGTGATGGTAATGTTGTGGCGTTGATAAAATTTTGATTCGAAAAACATTTTCAGCTTTTCAAAAATGAAAAACATACTCCACCCAAATAGACTTATTTTCTATACACTTTTGTTTTCCATATTACCAAATACCAAAAAATGCCAAACAAACCGAGCATCAGTATAATCATTGTATTTTACTCTTCTGATCTTTTGGGACCCTCTAGAACCCCTTTGTAAATTTTTGGATGAATTACAAATACATCTCCCAAGGTTTATTTAAAATACAAATTAGCCTATCTAGTTTGAAAAATTACAAATACCCCCTTATTAGAATTTTTTATTTACCAAAATTAATTAAAAAAATAAAATTCATAATTGTTCTCCTATATAATAATAAAATTACCTAAATGATTAATTAAAACATATTTTTAATATCATTAAAAACTGTTAATTGACTTAATGATTTATTAATAAAAAGGACAATTTGTTATGAAATTAGAAACCTCAGGGAGTAGAATGTAATTTTCAAAACCACAGGAGGCGATTTGTATTTTAATAAAACCTTAGGGAATGTATTTGTAATTTACCTTAAATTTTTTTATAAATATATATTATTTATTATATTCACTACATTTACTTTCAAATGCAAAGTAGAATTAACCTTCTTACTTTTCTTTTTTCTTGTTTCCTTTATACAACAATTAATATAAAAATGGTTTAAAAGAATGTCAACACACATATATATTCTTATTTATATATAATTTACTAAAAAATTATGAAGTATGGTCATTGTCCAAGGTCAAAATGTAATATGCATGTATATATGAATTGAATTGGGGAACAGAAGAGAAAGGAGTTTTACCATGAGAACTTATGACCATGGAAAGAATGGGACCGCGGTGAGCCAGCCAAGAGAGACCTTCCTTGAAAGGACAATCATCAACAACAGGTTGATCCATCTTCCAAGACCTAACCCTACCATCCTTATGGCCTGACCAAACCAATTTAGTACCAGAATCAACAATCAAACACATTGTAGGCGAAGTGTTTCCGGATTCGTAGAAGGGTGCAGCATCCTCATCCCCTCTCCGAGCCCTACCTCCTACTCCAATACCAAGATGGTACGCATCCATGAGGTTCCAAAACCTAACCCCGGACTCTTGACCAGCCCAAAGCTGGCTATCCGTACAAGCAATGGTTCTCAAGAATTTCCCAACCTGAGTCTCCCTCAGCGGGTGTGGCCTCAGCTCCAGCCCCGGCGGACGCCCCGGATGGACTGCGGCTCGCCCCGGGACCTTGAAGATCCCGGTGCCGCCGCCGCTGGCCACGAACTCCGTCATAGAATGGCGGAGTTCGTCGTCGGGGCTGCGATCGAGCCTCTGGTAGTCTTCCGACCCAGGGTCTCCAGGACCAGGACCAGAAGAAGCAGTGGAGCCAGTGGCGGTGGCGTAGGGATAGAAGTCATCGTCGGAGGAATCGTAGTAGCGGTCAATGTTACGAGGGATTCGGTCCTCTTCGAGGCTGTGGTTGCGGAGTTGGTGGTGACGCTTGTGATAGCCGCCGGTGTTGCTGCGCAATTGGTGGCTGTAGGAATGTGCCTTCCGGTGAGGCGGCGCGTCTGCTAGTGCCGCCAACGCCTCTCTGTCATCTTCTTCGAGTCGTTCACCCATTGTTTTGGGAAAGAGAGCGCTGTGTGTGTGTGTGTGGGAGAGAGAGAGAGAGAGAGAGAGAGAGAAAAGGAAAGAGTCAAAATGGAGATGGGGAGAGAGGGAGGGAGAAAGAAGAGGACATCGGTTGGTTTGTGTGGAAAAGAAGCGCGGGGAGTCGGGCGAAGCTCCATGGCTTCGTACGGACAGGAATTTGCTTTTCGTGACAAGGTTGCCTCGTGTGCCTTTTAATGTGATTTTGAGAATATCAATTAACTTTTTCTCCAAATATCAAAAAAGGAAAATCCTAATGCTAGTGATAATGAGTGTATTGTGATGTATAAATAAAATATAAAATATTTTAAAATATATAAAAGAAAAATATTTAGAAGTTCTAATTAGAAACCCTAATAATATGGAATGAACCCAACTTCTCATAACTCATTTTTTCTCTTTCTATCTCTCTCTTTCATATCATTAGACGTCAAAATAAGAATGATATATTAGAGACATGTAATACCACTCTATATAAAAATTGGGATTCGATTATGTCAAAATAAGAATGATATATTAGAGACATGTAATACCACTCTATATAAAAATTGGGATTCGATTATGTCAATTTAGTTATTCAAATTGAGAGACTTTTTGGGTTACGTAGGCCTATTTGGGGACGATGTAGGTAAATCATTCATTTTTTGAAGATTTATTAAGTAAAATATTTAAATAAAAAATTAACATAATTGGACAGTTTTAGTTATATGTTTGAATTATATTTGTTTTATAAAAATGGACGATAACTATAATTTCTACAGTAGCCATTATTTTTTTGTAACACAAATGTGATTCAAATATATAATTATTGATATTCGATCCTCTTAATTTTTATATGAATATTCTACATAATTAGTCAAAAAATAAACAATTTAAATTATTGAGGTTAGAGCATCTCCAACGCTTACTCAAATTTTTCACCAAATCTGAGTCAAAAAGTATCCATTTCATTAAATTTGATAACAGATGCTCCAACGATTCACCAAATTCTCAAACTTGTCCCGGGACAACCGGGTGGTCGACCGGCCGGTTGACCGGTTTGCCCAAAAAAAATTTTTTTTTTTTTTTTTTTGAATTTTTTGAACCTTTTTTTTGAACTTTTTGAACTTTTTTCGGGTCGACCGGGTGGTCGACCGGCCGGTCAACCGGTTAGGCAAAAAAAATTTTTTTTTTTTTTTTTTTTGAATTTTTCGAATTTTTTGCTGAACCGTTTGAACCTTTTACGGGTTGACCGGTTGGTCAACCGGCCGGGCAACCGGTTGGTCGACCGGGTCCTCTCTCCAACGGTCCGGAACAGTGTTTTGATGAATTCATTATTTCGTCCTCAATCTGATGAAACATTTGCTGAAAACTCAATCTGATATCACGTTTGGTGAACCGTTGGAGCTGTGAACAGTACCCTTTTCATCAAAATTCAAATTTGATATCAGTTTTGATGAACCATTGGAGATGGTCTTAGTCCCAAAATAAGCCCACCAAATCCAAATAATTTCTCAAGTTATGATAACCAACATATCAAAAAGTAAATAATTTAAATTATTGAGGTTGGTCTCCAAATAAGCGCGCCAAACCCGAATGATTTCTTAAGTTATGATAACTAACATCAGAGAATCAAAATCTATAAAAGTTTATATTAAAATTTTAATTTTTTTTTTTAAAAAAAATTCGATGGAGTTGAATTAACCTATTGAACTTCTAGAATTTTCTACTAGATATATGAAGTTTTTACTGCTCAAGCCAGCGATGACTTCAATTTCTGGAAAACACCGTGTTTGGGAAGTGTTTTTTTTTTTTTTTGGTTAAAAAAATATTAAAAGACAAAATTGGTTAAAAACTCAAAAAAAACAAATTCAGGCAAAATGTCACATCAAATTTATAATCATTTTATTTTTTCTGTTACAAACATCATATCTAACTATAAAAAAAACTCAATTATCTTTCCAAACACAAAAATTTTAAGCTCCTAAAATAATCAAAAACTAAAAAAACTACTAAAATAACAACTTCTCAAACACTCACTATGATATCAACCTTATAACTAAAAGAAAATATGAAATAATTTTAATTTTTTGAGACATAACTAAAGGGAAAAAATATATATATTTAAATATAACATGAAATATAACTAAAAAAATTTATGAGTAACCAAAGAAAAAAATTTATCATAACTAAACAAAAAAAATAACATAATTAGAGGTGTAAATGATACACATTTTTTAAAGGGAGTGTATGTTACTATGTTTGGTAGAAAGAATAGAACGAGTGAGACTAGAAACGGAATATATTATTTAATTGTTTGATTGTTAACATGGAATGGCATAGGAATAAAATGATGGGTAATATAAGAGATACCAAATTTTCTACCAAATAAATGACTAAATGTCCCCACACCCATATGAGACATTTAGTCATTTATTTAGTAGAAAATTTGGGACATATAGCATTTTCCTAAAATGATTATTTTCATTCTCACGTTGAAAACTAATAACATGGAATAATTTTTTATTTTTTAGGATAAAATTCATTTTACTCTCTCGTAGTTTCTGTCACAACCCAAATTCGGGCATGACCGACTGTGGCCCACAGGGCCTTAGCCCAAAGCACACGTAAGCCTAAATACGAATCTATAAACACATCGAATAAATACAACAATAGTCCAGTAATAAATAAATCAAAACTCAATCCAGTGACATGTCGTAAGTATGAATGGCAAAATCAACTATAACCCACTTCCAAAATATATACTAAATGGAATACAAACCGCTCACAAAATGAAATAATTCTAAATAAAATTCAACCACAATATATGCACAAAATCAACATAACAAATTAAAACAAAATAAACGAATATCCTAGATGTCTATAAGATATAGTCCCTGCTAGGCTATGAGTCCACTCTAAGTCCTTCTCTCACTTGAAAATGTTCAACAACTAAGTCAGCTAATAGCTCAGTGAGTAGAAATGTGGAAAATAAAATACAGTTTCAAAAATAGGATTCAATTCCAAAATAAGATTGTATATAACAGAAACTAGATTGACATACAGTTTTAATAAAGACAATATGATTAAAAAAACAAGGTTCCACAGTTTTATGGTTAAAAATATTCATGTAACATAACAAATGATATTCTCCACTTAAATCTGACAACAACATAATCATCATTATAATCTGGGTACCAAGAATAACAAGTAACATGCCACAAAGTTCTCAATGCAATCCAATATCAAACCAAGAGTCATCCTTGGGGTGACAACCTGGGCCGTTTCTCTTAGACAATCCGATTGAAGGTTACCTAGTCTAATCCAAGTCTGTTCCTTACAATCATTAAGCACTAGAGTCATCATAGCCCAACCCGGATCTGTTTCTTAGTGGCCAAAGTCATCACACACAGTGAAATAAATTCCTTGAACTTCTATATATAGATAGTCCCAATAATCAATACAATTTAGTTTCGTAAAACATGGTAGTTCACCATTATAAACATGAGATCATAACAAATAGTTTACAATATGCCAAGTTTACCCATGTTTTAGAAATAACTCAGTTCCAATAATATAATAATAATTTAACCAAGGTTGTTTGACCACGAAGTAACAATTTACTTTTCAAATAGTTTTAGGAAAATGGAACATTTATAAAAATATGTAGCATGCAAATACTCACCTAAAAACGGAACAATATAGTCCTTTAATAGAGTATAAAAGTCCAAATAGTACCTTGAACAAAATATAAAAAATTACGTGTCACTACTAACTCCAAAAAAAACTAAAAGTAATAATCAATTAACCCCAAGTTAAAGCACACTAATACGGCTCAACCCAACTCTCCGTTACTTAAATAATACCTAAATTCATGTTCTTGAAGGTCCAAAATTAACCAAGACATGAGTTCCAATTGAAACTTAATTAAGTGACGCTTTGAGGTAAAAATAGAATTTTATATAGATTTTTCTAAACTGTTTGCTAACTTTGAAAATTAAAAACCTACTCTACACAGTTCAAAAAATTCCAAAACCCTTCAGATATCAACTACTATATCCCAAGTTTCAAACCCAATTGGTTTCACTCGATTTTCTTATCGAAAGAATTAGTTGCAATTAATTTTATCCAAACAGGTTGTTTTCTACAGCATTATAAAGAAATTGATGGTTCTTTTCATATACACGAGCAATCAATGCAAGGCCAAAAATTTCAGAAAGTAAACTCATAAACGATTCTAATGGCTTTGATTTGATAATTTTTAGATTTATACCCAAAGAGAACAGCACTTTCGAAGTTACTGTTATACACTATTTTTCAGGACAGATTTGAATTCATCATTTTATATGAATTTTGACTCCCAAAAACTATAAGAAAATTCTGGCATGAAATTTAATATGTAATTAAGTTGCTGTAAAAATTGCAGCTTAGAATTCATTTGTTTAATATGGTTTCTTAATTTTTAAAGTTTGCGGTTTTGTGCAGAACTTTTGGACTAAAGAATTACACCCATTCTTTAAGCATCAATTTATCTCCTCAGATTTCTTAACAATATATATATATATATATATAAAATACATACATGTACAACCTCTCCATCTATGAATTAAATAATAATAGATTAAGGATAAAAGAACAAAACAAAATGAAGAAGAAAGATAGAGACCTACCACACACTCAAAAATTCTTCCTTGGTTGCAACCTTTTTTTTTTGTGCTTTTCTCTCAACCTCTCTCACGTTGCTACTGTTGCTGCTACTGCTGCTGCTATAACATTGTTAGGAACCCTAGGGTTGTTTTATTTATCTAAACAAAACTCTAAATAAATCTCAGAGAATATATTTATGATTTATCCTAAATTAAAAGATTACATTATTTTAATAGTGAACAAAAAAAAACTAAACAATTTTATTTTTTTAAATGCAAGCAGTATAGATTGAAAAGATAACTTTAAAAAATTAATTTAAAAAAAAAAAAGCAAAAGGCATTGTGACATAACATAATTGAAAAAAAAAATACATTATTCAAGAAAGAGGCACAATAAGAAGTTGAGAACAGAATTTGAAAAAAAAAGAAAAAGAAAAGTAAGTTGAAACAGTGTCGTTTAAGGCACTGTAGGTAGCATAGCTAGGAAGGTCACAGCAGGGACCCCCCATCCTATGTGACAACCTCATATTTGGTAATGAAATCCCCAAATTGAAACAAGGACAACGTGAGATGTAGAGAAACTCTAGAATCAAGTGCTAGACATTATCCTCTTTCCAATTTCAAAATCTTCTGTTCATTTTCCACATTCGTGATTTGAATGGAATCTGAGAGATTTGTTGAATCAAAATATGTTTCATTCAAATATATTGCCACATTTTCTGTTTTCTAACGGCATGAAACCCTAATACTAGTGGACAAGCGATGAATTGTTGGTAGGGATCTCTGTTTCTAGTTTGCAATTATCAGATCATGTCTTCTATCATTGCTGAAAAACATAAGCTACTCCAATTCTATTACTCTTGTTTTTGTTGTGGTTACCACCAATGTAAGGTGGTGGCGCGAGGTGGATGCCTAAGGTGGTCATTGACGATGGTGACTAGTGATGGTGATAGAGGCTTTTTCCATATTAAGCCAAATTACTATCTTAATTCCCAAACTAGGCCTAGTTTGGACGGAATTCCCAAACTAGGCTAAAGCGCTATTACAAATCACGCTTTCACTGTTTGGAGCAGAAAATTTGATGAATAGTGAAAGCGCTATTACAAACCACGCTTTTAACATAAATTTGTTTTTTGAAGAAAACGTGGTTCCAAACCATGCATTCACTATGCATATTGTTTAATTTTGTTTTCTGAAGAAAACGTGGTTCCAAACCACGTTTTCACTGTGCATATTGTTTTCTTAAGAAAACGTGATTCGGAATCACGCTTTCACTGTGTATATTTGTTTTGTTAAGAAAACGTGATTCACAATCACGCTTTCACTGTTGATAAATGAAAGCGTGGATTGAAACCACGCTTTTACAACTTATATAAAACCTCCAAGCCCCCTCATTTGCAATCACGTTTTTTACACTTACGTTTTTTTCAACTCTCGCTCTCAGACTCTCACTCTCGCTCTCGCTCTCCCCTCTGCTCTGCTCTGCTCTGCTCTCACACTCTTGCTCTCGCTCTCCTTTTGCTCTCAGACTCTCTCTCTGCTCTCACTCTCTGTCTCTGCTCTCTCTCTGTCCGTGGTATGGCATCTATCTCTCTCTGTCTCATTTGTATTTTATATGTTTATTGTGTTTGTGAAATGTGAATGTGTGGTTTTGAATTGGTAAAAAATGTTGTGGCTTTGAATTGTGAAAATTTTGTAGGGTTTTCAATTGAATGTGAAATCATAAATTATGAAATTAGAAATTAGGGTTATGAAATCATAAATGTGTTAGGGTTTTGAATTACGAAATGTGTGGTTAAATGTGTTAGGGTTTGGAATTATGAAACGTGTTAGGGTTTTAAATGTGTGGTTATGAAATTATGAAATCATAAAATGTTAGGGTTTTGAATTGTGAAATCAGAAATTATGCTTGTGGTTTCAGAAATAGGGGTTTTGAATTTTGAATCGTGTCTATATTTTTCGCATTTTGAATTGTGAATCCTGTCTATATTTTTTGAAATTAGGGTTTGGAATTTTGAATTGTGAATTTTGAATTTTGAATTGGAAATTATATTTTTTGCTTGTTAATAAAAGGAATTGACAATTGAAAATTGAGAATTGAGAATTGAAATTCATATTATGAAATTGAAAATCCTAATTGAGAATTGAAAATTGAGAATTGAGAATTGAAATTCATATTATGAAATTGAAAATCCTAATTGAGAATTGAGAATTGAAATTCATATTATGAAATTCATATTGTGAATTCAAAACCCTAATTCATATTATGAGAATTGAGAATTGAGAATTGAAATTCATATTATGAAATTCATATTTTGCTTCTTATTTTTTGCTTGTTAATTGAGAATTGAAATTCATATTATGAAATTCATGAATTGAGAATTAAGGTGGACTGGCAATTTCAATTCGAGGTCCACATGCTTACATATACATGATCATTTTGTTTCAGAAAATAAGACTGTAAACTGTATGATTGAATTCAAAATCTGAAACTTGAAATGAATCTGAAAAATTCAAAAGTTGAGAGATTTGAAAAAAAAAAAAAAAAATGAATTTAGTGCATAACTGCCCATATAACTGATACAGGGGTATTTTTGAAAAACCCAAAATATGAGACATAAACACCCAGAGAAGACTTCTCTTTATAATAGTACTAGATATATATATATATACAATTTTATTCAGTATTTCACTTGGTAATATCAAGGTGGGGTTGTATACTTGAATCTGCCGTCTATTATACTATATGAGAAATGATATTTGTCACCTGATTTATTTCACTATACTATTTTACCCTCTGGTGTATTTATTCAATTCAAGACATTATGCATATTTAATAAAGGCCAAATTTCACTTCAATGTGCATGTGCAAACTACCCATATAATTTGGAAATAACTATAATGTTCTTGTGGTTTGTGGACTAAATGAAGTATACCGTCAGACGTTCAATCCAAGTTAACATCAAGCGTGAAACATGTGCTAGGTCATAAGGGAGTTATGTTCTTATTTTCAAATATCAGAGGTAAATCACACATGGAGTAAAGCAAAGGGGGTTAAAGTCAATTTTATCTTTCAAAAAAATGACAAATATGAATTTCATAATATGAATTTCAATTAAAAATACTAAGTGTATGGAAAGATTAACGTTTTTTCCTAAGTTAAATTTCATGAAACTAATCTCTACTAAATGAAATTATTAAAAAAAAATATTTAATTTTGACTCTATTTTATTCAAAAAAAAAAAAATTTATTGACTTCAAAATAATAAATGAAAATATCATGTTCTCTCAAATAAAAGACAAAATGACTATATTAACCTGAAAATACTATTTTACGTATTTTCTTTATTTAATTGTGTAGGTTACATAAAAGATTTAAACATTTCTGGCATCCTTTAATGAAAATAACATTAAAATTTGTAACTAATTATCTATTAAATGGATTATCTGTGTCAATTTCATATTATGTAGGTTTGACATAACCCTATTTATTTATCATGTTATTATATAGTGTCATATTTGTGTTTGTGTTGAAAATGTTCAACCCTAACCCCTAATTTTGTGTACGATTCATGTTGTGTTAGAAATTCCCACCTATAATAGAATCAAAGTAGGTTCAAGTGGAGTGCCTTTGGCATATTATGTGATCAATGATGCTAACAAAATTGACGTTGTTAATTTATAAAACAATTGTAAGACCAGTGATACTTTGCAGTTCACATAATATTGGACAATTAAGAAACAACAAGCTCATGAAATGAGTGTAGTTAAGATGAGGATGCTTAGGTGGGTGTTTGGTAAGTTTTGGACAGAGAGAAATATAAATGAATATACATTAAATGGTAGGAGTAGCACCAATTGAAAATATGTTGAGAGAGAACAAACTAAGATGGTTTGGTATGTACAATGTAGCTAGCAGATGAAATGGTAGAGAAGAATGTGATAGGATCACCGTAAAAGGAAATGTTAGGGGAAGACGTAAATTGACTTGGGATGTGATAGTAAAAAAATTAAACGAATTTATTTAATTTAACCAAGCATATAGCTTTTAATAGTACGAAATGACGAAAAAAGGATTCACGTATCGTAGCCGACTTGATTGGGACATAAAGCTTTGTTTGGTTTAGTTTCGTTTGGTTTATTTCACTATATTTGAGGTCAGGCACCCAAAATATTATAAAAATTCTTAGGATTTATTTTCATTTGGGTTTCGCTAAAGGTTTCCACTTAGTTGTTAACTACCTAAATCCATATTTTAGGACATAGCTTATTGCAGGTGTCTGCATATAAGCACATAAGCACTTGTAAATTGTAAGTTAGACCAGATTGCACTCTGCCCCTCCAAGCTAACCAACAAAAAAAACTGAATTTTGGGAGATGCCACATTCTTCCACAACCATTTGGAAAATCAAAGCAAACAATTTATTTTTGTCAAATTTATTTATATTTTTTTAAAAAAATCAAAAAATAATTTAAAAAATCAAACCAAACTGCTATATCATGTATTATTTTTAATATACATTCAATAAAATTAATAATTTTTATAAAAAAATATTAACTTTGATATTAGAATAATTTGAAGACATTTCATCCTAAAACACTAACATTTAATTTTATAATCTTGTAATAGAAATTTTAAAAAATTTAATGAGCTGAATTTGTAATACATATAATAGCATTATAGTAGAAATTAAAATTTCCTCACAAAACTTAAGAAAATTTGAAAAAGTTTTTGAAATGGGTATTGAACGAGCGAAATGAGCTTTTTTTTTTAATTTCATAACAAAGCCTCTATGACCTCTAAAAAGTAGACGAGGGTTACTATTTCACATAGGAAATAATTTTGTCATTAAGGTCCCTAATGGCACAAGTTTGAGCAAATCAAATTAACTTATCTTTAATTGTCCATAAATCTGAAGAATTGGATCACCAATTTTAAAAAATGAAGAACAATGTTTGAAACCTCTATTTTATATTGTCCAAATCAATCGAGTTCTTTCAACTCAATGAAAATAATAATAATTTCATACAAAACTTACACTATGATTAAGATGTTTGTATGACTTGTCCAATTTTGTCCAATCTCACTGAATAAGAAAAATATTTGATAGAATGAAGTGTTTTTTAAATGTGTGATATATCTGTCTACTTTATCAAAATACTAAAAAATAGATCAAGATTTATGAAAACAAAACAAAATAAGTGTTTTTAAAATTGGTCCCGCTTACATCCGTACGATTAAATCATTGCCTAAATTAACGGTTGTTTAGAGTCATTATTATTTATTTATTTATTTATTTTCAGTGAATGCCTTTTAAAAATTGATCATATTGAGGGAGGGAGGCCCTTGCCGCAATGGTAAGGTTGTTTTATTATGCTGATAATAATATAAAATAAAATAAATCTATTATAATTCAAGTGTTATGGATTCAAATCATAGAAATAATGGGCTTGTTTGGTTTGTTTTTCATAAAAAATTTTGGAAAAATTTCTCTACAAACAAATTTTCAAGAGTAATCAAACCAAACAAATTTTTTCAAAAAAAATCTCAAAATTTTGTTTGGTTACCTACTTTCCAAAGTAACTTTCTCTGTCATACACATCAAATCAATCACTTTTTGTAAAACTCTCTCCCCAAAACAATTTTCCATAACCATTTCTGAAAGAAGGCAAACCAAATAAGTTTTCGTACTTTTTATCTCAAAAACTACTCTACAAACACAAACCAAACACACCGTCTCTGAATACTGAATAATACACATGCATATATCTGATCTTCCTCTAAACTCTGCCATGACTGTAATCTTTGGAATTGTCCCTTTATAGATCTTGTAAATCAAAATGGGTCATTAGCTAAAAATCTTGTAGTTTTGTTATAAACAAACAAAATTGATCATAAAATTGAATACAAATACATATATACGCATAAAATTTTATAGAGTTTGCTACTATTTTGAAAAATTTTCTCCATCTATATACATTTTGTGTACAGTTCTATAACCATTTTTTTATTCTTAGACTTATTCAAAATCTAAAGTTATTGCTGCTATGTGATTCAAAATTTTTTTTTGGCCACTAATTCAATAAACATTTTTGTATAGCACATCTATACATGTGTATGAATTCAAAAAAGGATCATATGAACAAAACATATCCAACCTGAAAAAGAATGAGAATAAAAAAAGACCAATGACAACAAAGAATTAAGACAAGAAGTATAGTTATTTTGATGTTTTTTTTGAATTAAGACAAGAAAGCAATGACAACAAAGAACCTTCACGCAGAAAAAGATAAGAGTCTCCACATAGGAAGTAAATAAAAACTCCACGTGGAGATGAAATCTCAGCTGTTGTTTTATACGAATAAAAATAAGTGAGAAAAAATGAGAAAATAAACACTAATAAACAGATTGAGACACAAATATACAGCTGACAAAATATAAATTGAAGTAATGTTTCACCTCTACAGTTCCTTCTACCCTGGAAAATATAAATTGACAAAAATGAGAGGGCTGATTTTTATAGGAAAATGTCACTTATGATATAAATGTCACTTATAGGACAATATAAATTGCCTTTTGACTCCCACAACTTCCTTTTACCAAGTGTCCGCCTAAACAAATTCAAATAAGGAACACAAAAATAAAAGCAGGTTAATTTATAAAAATCAAATCAACACTGAAATGTTATCAAAACAAAGAAGAAGAAACATGGAAAAAGAAAAATTTACATTTACCGTGCACAAGAACATGATATTAATCGTAATAAATAATGGAAAAAGCAGAACACAGGAGTTCCATAGACAGGTATGTCCAAACAAACCAACATTTTTTATGTGTTGTAAGCTTTTTTCTTAAAAAGCTAAAAAATCCAAAACACAAGGTTTATTTTAACTCATATTATAATTAAAAAATGAATAATGATTGTTGAATTACAATTATTGATTACTTTAATAAAGTTATTGCCTCACAGGTAATTGTAATTGAATGATTTAAAATTCATATAATTATTTTAGAAGTAAAATTCGATATATGTATATTGTTGATATTTTAATATTTATTGTTTCATTGAAGCAAGTATATGGCAACTGTTCTAATTATCTTCTACTGGGGGGGGAAACATAATTCGGGATCCCGATGAAGGTGTGTCATATGATGCTGAGCCGAAAGGGATATATGGGGTGCAACTTGGCGCCACACTTAGCAATTTGGAGGAGATGTTTATGTCCAAGGTGGCAAGTTACGGGGAAACAATCCGATTGATCTTCAAATGTAGATATCCTTATCGCCAGTGGCAAGCAACCAGAAAATACAAAATATTACCGATCAATGATGATGAGGCGTTGAACACCGTATTAAGTTTCGGTGGAAGTTTCCAACCACCAAATTGTTTGGAAGTGTACATTGATAAAGAGGTTGTACACAATGTCCCGAATATGACACAGATGGATTCTCGTCCGTTCACTACATTGCTGACACATGGGATTGACATAACAGCGTTTCAGTCTCCTATGTATGAATCAAATGAATGTTATGCAGTGGGCTACACACAACAGACATTTCAAGGCCATGGTGGAGAATCAAGTTCACGTGGTGGATATGAGACTGAATTTTACAATAACACCGAAGATGTGCCCACCTACAGCCATCATACCACTCTAGTTGAAGTTGCTGGTGATATGGCTGAAACGGTTAATTATGTGCAGTTTGCTGACAGTGACATGTACGGTCCTGATGTTGCCCTAGACAATGATGAGAATGAAATGTGTGATGAAGAAAATTTATTGGGCGGATCAGATGCCGACGCTCCTGTTGATATTCAAAATGCCCCATTCCACCTAGACCTGAAATCCCTTTCTATGAAAACATTCACATGGGTGGTGATTTTGACATTAGTAATTGCGATGTCGTTCCCCGTAACCGAATCTGGAACGCTGAAAATCCAGAGTTGGACAAAGGGATGGTTTTCGATGATAAGAAGCAACTCGTACATGCTGTGAAATTGTACCATGCAACAAATAATCGAGAGTATAAAGTCGTAACCTCCAAGCGAGATGTTTGGGTGTGTGCTTGCAAGCACGATTGCAGATGGTGGTTGCATACATCTCTTAGTAGGATACATGGTCTTTTTGAAATAAAGCAGTATAAGGGTCCTCACCATTGTTTATACCCACGAATGAACAGGGACCACCCTAATATTAGCTCCAGTTAAATTGCTTCTCATCTTTTGGGACAAGTTGTTGTGAGTATACAAAATAAATGTTTATATATATATATATATACATATTTGTTTGTTTATAGTGTCCACACCAAAATAATCTGACTCATAGGTATTGTCGTGTGCAGAATGAACCTGATATGCCAATTAAGAATGTCATCGAAGATATCAAAAAAATCATGAACTATAGTATATCATACAAGAAGGCGTGGCATGCAAGGGCAAAGGCAATTACAATGGTATTCGGGGATTGGGATGAATCATATAGGCTGTTGCCTAAATTCATGCATGTATTACAAACATCTAATCCTGGCACCATCGTGCAATGGAAACATAGATATACCGGAGGTACAACCATTATGCCCATCTTCCACTTTGTTTTCTGGTCTTTCAAACCCGTCATCGATGGATTCAGATATTGTAGGCCTGTTATAACCATAGATGGTACATTCTTATACGGGAAATACACTGGTGTGTTGCTTGTAGCAACGATTGTCACTACCAATGACAAAGTATTACCGCTTACATTCGCTGTTGTCGACAGGAAGAGTTTGAAGTCTTGGTCGTTCTTCATTTCAAATATCAAGGAACATATTGTCATGGACCGACAGGGAGTGACTTTGATATCTGATCGAGCTGAGAGTATTTTAGCTGCTGTGAGGCGGCATTGGTTGAATCCCTCGCTCCAATTTGTTGGATATCATCGGCACTGCCTTCGACATGTTTGTAGTAACTTTAACACTAGGTTCAAAAATAAGGAGCTGAGACAACTTCTATGGAAAGCAGGGAGTGCTCATCAACGATGAAAGTGTAATGGTTACTTAGAATAGATACAGGCTATTAACCAAGATGCCATCAATTGGGTTCACAAGATAAATCCTGTAGAGTGGGCCCTTGCGTATAACGGTGGATATCGGTGGGGGGTATTGACCAGCAATGATGCAGAGTGCTTCAATAGCGTCTTGAAAGGTGCAAGGAACTTACCTATCTCAGCTATGGATGAATTTACATTTTGGCAGCTCGTAACATATTTTGACGAGATGGGAGCCCAAGCTGAAATAGATGTAAGAAATGAGTTCCAATACCCTAGAGAGATGCAAAAAACTATTGAGGATGGCATCGCAAGGGCAAATACTTTCAAGTTGATATCGTAAGACAGGTTAGTTTGTAATGTAAACTAAATTGTTGTTATTATGTTGTGAAGTTAAGTACACCTAAAAACATGAACTTCATTAGTTTATATTACAATTTTCTGATAGGCCCCGCCGCGTATTTGAGGTGCAAACATCTTTTCGCCATGGACGAGGTCGCAATACACAAATTGTGCGGATGAATCAACCCACGTGCAGTTGTGGGAAATATGAGATAAGACACTATCCATGTTCCCATATGCTCGCTGTAATGTCTGAATGCAGTGACAATCCATTCGAGTACGTTGATCTAGTATATAGGCTTCCTGTATATATGAGGGTTTGGGAAACTAAATTCAATCCAATACCGCATCAAGATTATTGGGATGATCCGCAGTGGACCTTAATGCCTAATGTACTTCATCTGCGAGAAGTAAAACGAGGTCGTACATCTATGTCTCGTATTCCGAATGAGATGGATATATCAAATAGGCGTTTGACCGCTCGTTACAGTGAGTGCCAGCAGACAGGTCATAACAGGCGAACATGTTCGGCGCGACTTGGTCGATAAAGACTATGTAATACTTACATATTGTAATAGATCATTTTTTAATTCTTTATTTGTAATAGATCATTTAATTCTTTATTTTTTAATTCTTTATTTGTAAACAGAGTCGTACATTTAAATAGATCATTTTTTATTTGTAATAGATCATTTCTAATTTTTAATTCTTTATATATTGTAATTGTTTGATTTCCTTGAAAAAATTTACAACTAACATACTAAACAAATAAATTAAACTAAATATGTATGCAAAAACATTTAACTATACCACATAGGCCTATGTTTTTTATTCTCTACTTGATTGAAAATGTCTATTACAAAATTTTAGTGAAAATCACATAGTTCTTCTACTATTTTAAAATTTATTATTTATGAATAAATTTAATATTTTCGAATGCTGCAAGCATTTTTTACATTTACAATTTATGAATCAGATCTACGTAATTTACAAATTTTATACTTTATTGGAACTTTTACCATTACAAAATCAATAATGAAGTTTTGTCAAATATGCCATAAATGTAATTAGCAACCTCTTATTGAAAAAAAAATTCTCATTCAATTTTTTCACAAATATTTATGTAGGAAAACTATCCACATGTTACTAGTCATTATTAAGCTTATGTAACTAAGACCATAAAATTATTTTGTAAAAGATTTCTATATTAGTTATAGCATGGATAACGGTAGGTTCTGTTAAATTGCTTATCATATTTAATGGCACATAAATTGATAAATTTAGATTTTAGTGAATTGCTTCCATGTTAGTGGCACATAAATTGATAATTTTAAAATAATCGACCACATTTGTTTTTCAAGTCGTCATGTATGGAATAATTAGAGTTTAATTGTTATAGTTAAATTACATGCTCAACAATACAGTTTTTTTAAATAAAATTTAATTACATTTTAGTGAATTGCTTCCATATATGGTGTCACACAAATATAAATTTGTAAATAGTTGAGCATACTTTTCTTTTACAAATCGTAATTTATGGAATAATTACAGTTTTCATGTTATGATTAAATGAGACTTTTATTGTTATGATCTAGTATTTCACTTGTACAGGCTTCATGGCACATCTACTTGATGAGGTCCCACTTTTCAGTCATCCACATCGGGCTGACAGTATATGGGAGGATCCGGTATGCAATAACGTTTGTTGGACTTTACGCTTACAATGAAAATACCCTGCATTTTGTTTTATATTACGTGATAATGCTATAATTTAAAACTAGTCCTTCTGTTATGCAGGATGAGGCACGCACCGTGGTGACATGCCAGCGGGGAGATTCTGGCCTGTGGGAGCGTCCATTGGACCATAGAGTCTTGCAGTGTCTATTACGCGCGGGATTCTATGGTGTCTATCGTATAGGCCATATTAAACTGGACCACCCACTTATCACTGCTCTCGTCGAGAGGTGGCGCATAGAGACTCATACATTTCATTTCCCGATCGGGGAGGCCACCGTTACATTGCAGGACGTATCTGTCCTATATGGTCTACGGATTAATGGGCGAGCAGTTACTGGACCTGACCCATCATTGATGAGGGACCAGTGGATAGCCCTATGTGCTGAGCTATTGGGAATAGCACCTACACCTGCAGACTCACAGGCAGGTAGACTGAGGGTGAGATGGCTGTCCGAGCAGTTTCAGGGCCATCTTCCAAATCAGGCTCCAGATGAGTTAGTACAGCAGCATGCCCAAGCATATATTCTGTGGCTTATTGGGGGGGTACTTCTCCCTGATAAGTCACAGAACCTGTTCAAGCTGATGTACTTGCCACTGTTGAGAGACATTGACGCGATCGGCTAGTACAGCTGGGGTGCCGCAGCTTTGGCATGCTTGTATAGGATGCTATGTCGAGCATCTCAGGTGGGTGTGAAGGAGATCGGAGGACCCCTTGTCTTGCTACAGGTTAGTAACAATTTTATTACATGTCAATTCATATTGTATGGCATATATCAGTATTGTAATTGCATTCAAACTATTGCAAATTTGGGTGTGGGAGAGATTGATTCGCATTGCCCCGTCTAAGCGGCAAGTGGTTGCTCCTGGTGAGGTTCCCATCGGCCAGGGAGACATGCAGTTGCCAGCCGGATCTCGAGGTAGCCGGTGGAGGGTTGACTTAGGCCACGAGGTCGTATCGACCCACGTAGTCGTCGTGTATAGAGACCAGCTTGACCGGATGATAGAGAGCGAGGTATGAAATTTAAATACCTAAATTTTAATTGTCATATGGAGTGTATATGTTCATGAGCGATTTTTAATAGACTTGTCGTTATTGTAGTTTATCTGGCAGCCTTATGCTGGGGTCCTCAGTACGCTCCCAGACTATTGCCGACTAGGTAAAGAGATATGGATGGCGAGAGTGCCACTCATTTGTTTTGATGTGGTTGAGTGGCATTTCCCTGATCGTGTCCTCCGACAGTTTGGTCGGGACCAGTCCGTGCCGGATCAGTGCGACACCGAGTGGCGATTGCATGCGACTGATAAAAGTGGCCGAGCCGGCACTGACTGGAGTCTGTTTCATATGCGATATATACAGTTGTGGGATGCCCGTCGCGATAGTATTGTACAGGCTGACTGGAGCGATGAGGTCCTTCCCTCTTCCGACCCTTACATGTTGTGGTATCGACGACATACACACCTACTAGTTGGTAATCCGAGCCACCTGTCTGAGTCCGGATATTAAGGACTTGGGCCTTCTCTCGAGACATTGGTGAGTATCATAATATGTGTCAGATAATTGTTAAGATCATAATTGATTTACTTTCAGTCAACTATAACCTAATATGTCTGAATTTTTGTTCAGGTGGTTCGAGTTGGGAGGTCATGTCACTTAGCTAAGGACGCCCTTTTCAAACGTGATGGACAGCATGTGATGCAGGCCCCTTCAGAGATCCGAGAGTTATTGTATGAGGGGATCCAGCATGCCCATCGGGTAGATCGTCTGCATTTTGGCCACTACGATGTACACAGTGCAGCAGCAGCTCCAGACACATCAGTCACGTCCATGTCAGTGCCTTCCACTTCAGCGCCAGCCACAGCAGGTCCTTGGACTTCAGTCACCCCACCGCATGGTACCCCATACATTTCTCCAGATTCCTCACACGTACATCTTATCTAGCATGCTGACCCTGATTGCACACCGCCTCGATACATGCATGACGTTGTTACCCCACCCACCCAGTTACCACCTGCTTTTCTGGGGACTAGTTCGACCACGACCATGAGTACACATGATGCAGTTCTCACTGACATCTCCCACGTTGAGAATGAGGCCCACATTGAGCCCCCCCTCAGAGCGCGAGGGAGAGGCTGAGGTTATGGTCGTGGTGGACGTCACGGCCGAGGTCAGGCTGCGGGCAGAGGTAGAGGTCGAGGTCCAGCTGCAGATCGTGATACAGTTGCACCAGATGAGGGAGTTTCACAGCTCACAGCAGTATCCGATCTTCAACCAGAGACAGGATCAGGGGCAGCACATGCAGGAGAGAGAGGGGTCACACTCACAGGCTCCACAGGCAGTCAGTGGAGGGCCACATACAGGGGAGGGAGTGCCAGATATTCAGAGAGTCTACCGCAGGAGACCGAGGAAGGAGGTCCACGGTCGGGATTGTGGGACTGGGGGCAGGTTAGGGCATTAGCGGGTGTGATATGGAGTGTATAGTTTTTTTTTTATTTGTAGTAATTGTTATAGTTTTTGTAAATCAAACTTGTACAGATGATGTAAATGTGTCATACTTATTTATTCGAAAATATAATTTCACAATTTTTTATTTTTACTTATTTTGATGAATCACACAAATCTCTTTCACATCTCTATCTCTCTCTCATTCTCCGTAGTCTCTACATTATTTATAGTAATTTACGTTTTTTTCCTCAAATTTACAAATTGAGACAACCATTTAGAAACCAAAAAAATTATCAAACAAGTTTTCATGATAGTTTTTAAAATTTGGTAAAAATGTCTTCAAATTAACAAATAATTAAATAAGTTACTAACGTAAGAAATGACTTATCAAAAGATTTTTAGGCTATGTATGGTTTGATTTTTAGAGTTTTTTTCAAAAAATTAAAAATTAATTTAGTTAAGAAATAAAAAATAAAAAATCATTATAATTTAAGGGTAAAAAATAATTATCATTTTAACTTTTGAGCAGGTTATATATATATACGTATGGTTGTTTCAATTTAATTTGTAAAAAATTATTTCTAACCACTCGAAAAATAAAAATTATATAAAAATGATTTATATTTACAAAAATTACAAAAATTATATAGTTGATTATTATTTGCTATTATAAATTATTATATATATATATATTTAATATTGGTCCCAAATTTATAAAATAAAATTTATATATATTAAAAAAATGTGAGTGTGGTGGGTGTGTGTGTATGTGTCACAGAGAGAGAGAGAGAGAGAGAGAGAGAGAGAGAGAGTGTGTGTGTGTGAGTGTCAGTGTCAGAATGAAAATGAAGAGTGAGTGCAACAGTTAAAACATGTTTTCAAAACACGTTTTTATGATTTCATTAAAAGCGCGGTTCCTAATCACGCTTTCTGGGAAAAAAAAAATTTATAAAATTTATTTTTTAGGGTTTAGGATTTATTTTTTTATAAAATTGAAGTTAAAATAAATTTTAAGAATTAAACTATAAATCCTAAACCCTAAAATAAAAATAAATAAATTTTAAGAATTAAACCCTAAACCCTAAAATAAAATAAAAATTTTTTTATCCCTAAATACTAAGGTAGCGTTTGGTAACGTTTACGTTTTTGGTTTATGCTTACAAAAATTTTATAAGCTGGTTTTTTTTTATTTTTAGAAAAACATAAATTACAAACGTGTTTGGTTTGAACAAAATGTTTAAAAAATTTTAAAAACATAAAATAAAAAATATGTTTGTTCATGCCTAAAATATTTATATTTATTTTTGTTATTTATAACAATGGGATCACACATATTATAATTGAAAAAAAAATAATTGAAAAAAAATTAATTGAAAAAAATTTAATTGAAATAAAAGATTAATTGAAAAAAAAATTTAATAGAAAAAAAAATATTTGAAAAAAAAATTATTTGAAAATGTTGGTCTTAATTTCATATAGTTGATTATTATTTGCTATTATAAATTTTATTATATATATATATATATATATTTAATATTGGTCTTAATTTTACAAAATAAAATTTATATATATTAAAAATTATATTGGTTTGGTGTGTGTGTGTGGGGGATGAGTGTTTGTGTCAGAGAGAGAGAGAGAGAGAAGAGAAGAGTGAGTGCGTAAAGTGGCTGGTATTGAAAGCGTTTTTCAAAATAACAATAACGGAGAGAAAATAAAGGTATTTGTTATTTGTAAAATTACAAGAACTCTTCAAAACAATTGAAATATCTCCCTTCATTGATAAGTTGTGGATAAGCATTACAAATCCATTACAAGATAAATAGTTTGGTCATTCATCCAAACAATTTTATTCATTATCATCATCATCTGACATCTCAATATCAGATTCATACATAACATCCATGCTCCAGGCGAAGTACTGGTGTGCATCATCCATTAACCCATCTTCGGCATGCTCATTTGCGGTCTTCATTAGTGAGGACCTTTGCAAACATTGGGTCATGCGATTAATTTCATCGCGGATACGATGCAACGCCCTTTGCAACAACTGTGGAGTGTCAGTTGGCATACGCATGGCTAACCGGTAAAGAAATTTAATATTAACTTCACGACATAACTCAACGAGAACGTTTACTCGAGTTATGCGAAATTCCCACTCAGCTCTCATGGTATTGACGGTGGCATGTGAATAACGCAAATTTGGATTTAACGGGTATTGAAATTCATCTCCATCTGCAACCCAATAGCGACCCATTGCTGAATATAGATCAACCACCGTATATCTCATGATGATATCGCTCGAAATAGCTATAAAACTTTTGTTGTGGTATGATGCGATATTTATACCATATATACACATGGTAGCTGTATGTATGAAATTATAGTAAACAACTATGCAGCAGAGTTGTCATGTCAACTTTTATGACCTGAACAATTATGCATCAACTTGATAGGAGTTGTCACTTCGACTTTTATTTACTACTCAGTGCATATCTGAAGGTTTTAAGCAAAGTTCAAATCCGCTTGGAAATTTAATTTAATTTTTCCGCTTACAAATATAATTCAATTTATTTTATCTTGACAACATATTTAATTTCATTTTTTACCTTACGTATTTCATTTAATTTAATTGGAGAAATTTGACCAATTTAATTTGAAGTTAATTATGTGTTGATTTAAGTCAGTGTTGTTCTTGTTTGCATACTAGGCTAGGTTTTATCTGTAACACTTTCAAGTTACGAAATGACGAAAAACCCATTCATTCTAACTCTACTACAAATTAATCTTCAATACATTCTAATTGTATAATATTTTGTCTTCAACGTTTATGAATCTATTTGGGGCTACATAGGGTGGCTTTTTAAACACAAAGGGTCTAATTGTTTTGTTATTTTGTTCTGACACCCCCTCAAAAATTTTATGAATTGCATAATTCACATGGGCACACTAGGTATGGTACGATAATAAATTGTAGCTCGGTGCAGTGATACGCCCAACATTTCTCAGTGATGCTCGCCGGTGACTTGAACAGACGTAATAATTTGTATGCTTTGTTTTTTCCTCAGATGCTATGTGACTTTATGCAGCGATGCAGTAATGCATGTGATGCATGTGACTTTGTGCAATGATACAGTGATGCATGTGACTTTGTGTAGTGATACAGTGATGCATGTCACTTTATGCAGTGATGCAGTGATGCATGTGATTTTCTGACTTTGGCATGCTTGTATACTTTGTGAATTTTTTCCTCACATTACGTGATGCATGTGACTTTATGCAGCGCAACTTAGATGCTTTGTTTTTTCCTCACATTTCTAAATTCATGTAAGTCACATTAATACGACCACATGGCAATAATGTTGATAAACAATTATATAAAGGACTGAAGGAGTTAAGTGTAATTTATCGAATATAAAAAGAAGCAGAAAATGCAAAGAGGACAAAAGGGGATGACTGTGAAGTTCATTAAGTGAAAATAAGATAAAATATAGGCTGCAGTGCCAATCTTGTTACTTTTTATCAGGTGACCATTGTATTATTTTGCTGAAAAAATCAACGATAGTTTTGTAGGTCGAAGTGAGTTGGACAGTTGTGTATTTACTTGCACTCTATTTCATAGTTGTTTATGAACAATATTACTTTAAAACAAAGAAAATTAAAGCCGCTGTTTCATTTTATGATTTCATTTATAAATTTTTGAAAACCCCAATTTGTACTGAAATCGTCAATTCGAAGTGACTACTTACTGTATTAAAAAACGTAAGCACGAAAAAATAGTTTCATGTGGCGATGTGACAACTCACTGCATTACTAATTAATTTGACAAATTACTGCTCGAATATGAAGGGATTGCATTGTGAAAAGGACGGCCTACAATTATGGTTTTATCTGACAACCACGTCCATGCCTACATCAATTCAGGTACACAAAGTCACGGGTACTCAGGATTGCATGAAATGAATAAGATCAAATAATATCACGGGTATCACTTCTTCCATAGTGGCCCAACTCAATTATCGTCACCAGATCATCTGTAGTTAACCCCCAGTATGATGTTTATAAATAGCACTACCCCCAGTATGATATTTGTTCAAGTCATAACAATAGTAATATATCTACAATTACTATTATTATTAATTTTTTTATTTTATGAACAATGTCTTCAAGAGGTGCAGGAAGTTCACGCCGGCAAAGAAATCCAAAAGTGTGGCTGCTACCTCCATTTACTTATGACTACAAGAGCAAAAAGTACTCGAGTCCGAAAGATTATTATGCTGGTATCCGAGCAGAATGGGCGTTCAGGGTAACGAAGCAAGAAGGATTGTTTAATGATCTACGTAACTTTGGGGCACCGGTAACTCATCGTCGTTCATTGACCATGGCTAGACGAAATGTAAGTGACTATGAAAAAGCAGTTAGCAGAATTAAGAAGGAGAACAACAGAATGTTGATGCGAACATGTCGACATTTCATGCTTCAGCTAGCCACCGAAATGGCAGAAGCAAGCAACAGAGATTTGACAGTGATTGAGCGAAATAATGTCTTAAACAATGAAAAATATCTCTCTGACTACTACATGTCAGATGAGGAATGAGAAATCAAACACGTTTATCTTTCATATATGTTTGTATGTTGTGTCGTATCTTCGTTACTGGAGTGTAAGACAATGTTATTGTTCATTTAACTTACGAATGTATTTCAAGTATTTGTTATATGAACCTGAAGTTTATGAAATAATTAGATTTATAAGTATTTTCTTTATTAGTTCATGACTTTCTTTATTGAATTGCAATGAGTTAATGAATGTTCTGGATTAATGAATGGATTAATGTATGTTGAATTATGTGAATACTTAAGGTTATTTTTATTATTTTTTTTTTCAAACATGATATACAACTCCATTTTTTGTACCCAGTTTATAGATTCAGTGACGTGGGAAGAAGATGATTGGTTGATAATCAGATAATATTTAATTATCAACCAATCATCTTCTTGACATATTTATAAAATTTTGAAGTATTTCAAACAAATATTTACATGTTAGATGTTTATGAAGACATTTAAAAAAACTTAAACTTATTTTAAAAATTTGTGATAATAATTTTTTTTATGATTTTTATGAGAGTATTTTATGAAACCCAACCCGGGAGAGAGAGAGACAGATAGAGAAAACAAAATTAAGGTTTGTGCTTTCAAATTTGTAGACACTAGGAGTGTCATGAAAATTTACCCCTACCAATTATCCCACAAAATGAAATTAAAATAGAAATATAATATCATGAATACAAGTAAACGCAAAATCACAACAATGTTGCATTGCATAACAACAATATATTGTACAAGTTCACATTAGAAACATACAAAACTTAATGCACCATCTATTCCAATAGAACATGGAAAATGATAGGGAGAGGAAAACAAATGCATTTTGACAGATAAAACAAAATTTGTTAGCTGGAGAAACAATCTCAAAGCCAAGTGGTTGTTCTAATTAGGGGACTAATAAAGTTACGACAGACGAACTGCCGCATTCAACAGCACAGAAAACAGAACAGGTGGCTCAGTCAAAAGCTTCCCTTAACTGGGGCCCGTCAAATAGTGATCCTTTAGGTAAAGAATTTCAATCTCCATCAGGAAAGAAGAAAGAGTCGCCTTCCAATTCTTGGAAGTCCAGTCAAAATGATGACTCTGGTAAGAAATAGGGGGTTGACAGAAAACTAAACTTCGGAGCTGGACAAACAAGTTCAAAGCCAAGTGGTTGGTCCAGTTGGGGGACTAATAAAGTTCAGACAAACGAACTACCGTCTTCAACAACACATAAAACAGAACAGGTAGCTCAGTCAAAAGCTTTCCTTAACTGGGGCCCGTCAAATAATGATCCTCTAGGTAAAGAATTTCAATCTCCATCAGGAAAGAAGAAAGAGGCGCCTTCCAATTCTTGGAAGTCTAGTCAAAATGATGACTCTGGTAAGGAATGGGGGGTTGACAGAAAACTAAACTTGGGGGCTGGACAAACAAGCTCAAAGCCAAGTGGTTGGTCCAGTTGGGGGACTAATAAAGTTCAGACAAACGAACTACCGCCTTCAACAACACATAAAACAGATTAGGAGTAGCTCGGTGAAAAGCTTCCCTTAACTGGGGCTCGTCAAATAGTGATCCTCTAGGTAAAGAATTTCAATAGGAAAGAAGAAAGAGTAGCCTTCCAATTCTTGGAAGTCCAGTCAAAATGATGACTCTGGTAAGGAATGGGGGGTTGACAAAAAACTAAACTTGGGGGCTGGACAAACAAGCTCAAAGCCAAGTGGTTGGTCCAATTGGGGGATTAAGTTTAAAACCCAATTGGTTTTACTTGATTTGCTTGTCAAAATATCTATTTACAATTAATTATACCGAAACAGATTGTGTTATGCACCTCTTTAAAGAAATTGACGATTCTCTTAGTATAGAATAGCAATCAATGCAAGGCCAAAAATGTAAGAAACTAGACTTCTAAGCAGTTCTAATGATGCTGATTTGAGATTTTCCGGATTTATACCCAAAGAGAACAACACTTCCGAAATTACTGTTTAACACCAATTTTCTGGACATATTTGAATGCACAAGTTAATATAGATTTTGACTCCCAAAAATTATGGGAAAATTCTGATATGCAATTGAACATGTAATTAATCAACTGTAAAAATTCTTTACCTAGAGGATCACTATTTGACTTGGTGCACAGGCTTTGGTTTTCTCGATTTTTTTTATTACAGTGACAACTCATCTCTTATTGATATATGTGGGATTCTCAATTCAGAAAGTCACATGGCAACAGTGAATTCACTGATTTAGCTTACAGTGAGCATGCCCTTATGTTGTCGGTATATGCAGATGGATTGTCAAGTCATGTGACTTGGTGCACAGGCATTGCTTTTCTCTGTTTTCTGATTACAGTGACAACTCATCTCTTATTGATATATGTAGGATTGTCAATTCAGAAAGTCACATGGCAACAGTGAATTCACTGATTTACCTTACAGTGAGCATGCCCTTATTTTGTCGGTATATGCAGATGGATTGTCAAGTCACGTGACTTGGTACACAGTATTTGCTTTTCTCTGTTTTGTCATTCTAGTGACAACTCATACCTTGTTCGTATATATGGGATTGTCATGCAGAGGCATCTTTCTAAAGCCGTTCATAACCAACTATTTAAACGACTAAAGGTGAAGACACAACCTTACAACTCATTTCGCCCTACGAAATTATCATTCATTTGTTTAAAAAAATTAGCATGGCTACATGATTCATGGAAGGAAGTGGGAATCGCAGATGTGGTAGGAACTTGCAAAGGGGTGACAGTTCACGACGAGGAGGGGGAAGGGGACGTGGCGATGCTGAAGACGAAACAACAATACCTGTTTTAGATTATGCTTGTGGTTATCGTGATAGGTTTGGGAAGTGACATTTTTTGATGCCCAAGTATTATCGAGTTCAAGGAGGTTCATGTATGGATCCATCTGACAATCAAACAGGATATGGTTTATCTGACGCTGCTCGTCTCAAGTGGCCCGCACTATTTATAGAGCGGGTACAGCTGGAAACCTTAAGTTGGGAAAATCAACTTAAGGTGCCAAAAGCACGTTCTGTTGAGATCCAAAAGGAAGATCTTGATAATGTTGATCGGCTATGTGAAAGACTACAACGTGAGATTTCTCAAATGCGCCGTAGGTTAGCCTGCGATATGCAACTATACATAGTTAAGAAGGATGCCCAGAAGAACAGAACAGAACCAAATGTTGCGGCTATCAAGGGTATCATGGAGGATCCTAAACTTGTCTCTGACGCTGAGCTTTCGGATTATTCAGACTCTGAGATTGCCGATTTAAGCGCGAATTAGGTGTTAATGTCTACACTTCGGCAATATTAGGTCATGCATTAATATGTAATGTCTGTGTTAGACTAAGTGTTTCCATAATGAGTTTGTCAGATTGTCTGCCTAATAATTGTCTGTCTAACTGTTATGTTTATGTATTGTGTGTTCAGTTCAGGGTGTCCACGATGTATGTATTGTGTGTTCAGTTCATGGTGTCTAGAATGTATTTTTGTGGGAGACTTATGTCTGTACTACCTATGTAACTAGAAACTGTTACATTTACAACTTCAGTTATGTTGTTTTCATGCCTGTATGAGTATTTAGTAAATTAGTGACTTCGTATATTATGTATTAAGTTTTATTACAAAAATGTTGATAAAATTTATTTTAGGAGAAATACACATTCTCTTAACTTGTTCATCTTCTCAATCGTGACAACCCAAAAATGTAACAATTATTCATTGAATATAACAAATTACGTTCTCATTCTTACAAAAAATACACTACCAATTGAATAAAACAAATAATCTTTCCATTCATTCATTCATTGCACAACATCAGTCTTATGAAATAAGCGAAACCAATTGAATCACAATAACATCAACTCCAACCCAATATTTACTTTACATAAGTTCCTGTTCGTAATCGGAATTCAAATTACATACAAGTTACATTACACAGCAAAAAACGGAAAAAGTACCATTCGTATGTAAAAAATACATCACCAAAATTTGAGGTCTTTCTCTTCTTTCTTCTTGCTGCAGCTCTCGCGGTGGCCTTCGTCTTGGCCTACTCCGCGGTGCTCTTCGCGTCTCACCCTTCGTCGTTGTTCGTCGAACTGCACAGTATCTGGGTGTGCTTCGGACTGTAGACCATGTATATCACCTTCTAACCCAAAACAAAGACGAAAGAAAAAAAATTTTTTTTTTTTTAATGAAAACGGCTAGAAAACAATTTTACTAAACCGGTTTTCTGAATTATATTATCATCTTCTAACTCAAAACAAAGACAAAAGAAAAAATATATATATTTAAATGAAAACGGCTTTAGTAAAGCCAAAATAAATTTATGAATAACACCTTCTAACCCAAAACAAAGACAAAAGAAAAAAAAGAAAATTTTACATGAAAACGGCTTTAGTAAAACCGAAAAAAATTTCTGAATTACATTATCACCTTCTAACGCAAAACAAAGACAAAAGAAAAAAAAAATAAAAAAAATACATGAAAACGGCTTTAGTAAAACCAAAAAAAATTCATGAATTACACCTTCTAACCCAAAACAAAGACAAAAGAAAAAAAAAAAAAATTTAACATGAGAACGGCTTTAGTAAAGTCAAAAAAAATTTATGAATTACATTATCACCAAAACAATGACAATAGAAAAAAAAAAAATTTAAAAAAATTAATAAAATAAAATAAAATAAAATTTAATTTAAATGAACCGTAAAAGCGTGGTTTCAATCCACGCTTATTGTAGTGAACAGTGAAAGCGTGATTCAAAATCACGTTTTCTTCAGAAAACAAACTTAAATTATATGCACAGTGAAAGCATGGTTTGGAACCACGTTTTCTTTAGAAAACAAATTAAACAAATATGCACAGTGAAAGCGTGGTTGGTAACCACGCTTTCTTAATTAAAAACGTGATTTGTAATAGTACTTTCACTATTCATCAAATTTTCAGCTCCAAACAGTGAAAACGTGATTTGTAATAACGCTTTAGCCTAGTTTGAAAATTCCATCCAAATTAGGCCTAGTTTGGGAATTAAGATGGTAATTTGACTAAATATAGGAAAAGTCTCGATGGTGATAACTAGTTGTGATGGTAAAAAGATGTGGGAAAAAGTAATAATAACAATAACAATAATAATTAAATTAACAAATAAAATTTATTTTTTGTGGTTATAAGAATTTTAAAATTTTTCTAAACTGCTTATAATTTTTTTAAAACGAAATAAATATCAAACGAGCTCTTATTTACAATTTTAAAATATCTATAAATATAATTAAAAAACTATAAATATGAATATTACTACACAGACCCTAATCATTATTATTCTTGCCAAGGACTATAAAGCCATTATTCTATGAGTCAAAAAAAAAAAAAAAAAAGAGACTAAAGCCAGAGTTTTTACACCAACAAGATCTTACCAACACAATGGAAAACTTGTGACCCCACATCTTCTTTAGAAAATAAATAATAAATAAAATAAAAGAAGAAATACAGAAAGAACAGCTAAAGCAAATACTGTGCAACTGAAATTTGCCAGATTTATTTTTTGTGAAGCATATGTAACTGCTTACATCAATAACAATTCCACAAACACATGTTATTTTATTTGTTGTGTTGTTACTTCCAACAATAATCCAATTATGTGAAGAAACTGCAAAAGACATCAAGTATTCACAGTTAATAGAAGCATCTCTTTCACATTCACAGCAATGATTGGCTGATTAACTTCTTCCACCTTCCAAGCTTTTCTCTTCCCTGCAAAGAATGTTTTGCGTTTAGAGCTCTTTTAACATATAATGGAATGAAGACATGATCTACTTATATAAATTTATCATTTCCAATTTCTTCTGTTTTTTCTATAAACGTTAAAATAATTATAAAAATAAATAAATAAATAAAATTGCGGGAAAAAATGGAAGGAAGAAAGATGATGAAGGCAAAAAAGCTGATAGAAGTATCTAGCTTGATTCACAGGATAAATATGAAGATTACAATATTGGATTAAATTTAAGAAGCCCATTTTTGTTGGATTGACAAACTCTTCTATCACATGGTCCACATGAAGGAGAGGATTTCCTAAGAATCCATGTTCACTTTTAAGTTTGGATATCTACTAAAATAGTCAAAAACTCATTACCAAAAAGTCAACTATTCTCTTACTTTTTTGCAATTTTTTTCATAAAAAGTAAAAAAAACTAACTAAAATTGCTAGTTCCCAAAACAACCGTAATTAAAAGAAAATTTTCCCCCATGGAAACATAGAGACTACATTAGAGTTAATGAATTCTAAAAGGAGCTTGAAAGTTTTATTCACTGATATACAAGTATCTTATTTGCGTAAATTGATCCACGTAATCTTTGGCGCATTTTAGGGCACATAATAATGTACTCATTAGTTTACATTTTGCACCATCAATAAAAACTAAATAACAGCTACTAGAAAACCAGCAAGATCAACAAATTAATTACACTAAAATGCAAAATGGAAAAAATAATAATTAAAAAAATAAAAAAAGAGTACGAAGAATAAAAATTTGAAGAAAGGCAAGAACAAAGAAAAGAACAAAAAAAATATACGAAAGCAAAAAGCATCAATGAAATTTTTGCCCCCTTATTTGTTTGAAAGATACAGGTACATGAAGCCCAAAGAGAAAACACATATAGGAAACTGGGTCCAGGCAATGGTGGCAAAAGTGAACTGTATTAGGTTTTCAAAAATGGGGTTTTGTATCCTAGTTAATGGGCACATCCAATTCTTACTAGCTCAGAAGGTCTTCAACAATGGGTCCTACACTCTGCGCTTCAGTTGATTAATATCCAGGTCAAAACAAAGGGATCAACAAGGCTATATTTATTTTGCATGTGGTAATATGCTGATCACACAATCATTTTCTCTGACTGAGGTGAAATAGACAGTATAACTTAAATGTGCCTGGTTATTTTTAAGTCGTCTCTGGTTTGGAAGGAAATCAAGAGAAGTATTGATAAGAATAGTGCTGAGGAGAGCAATGTTCCTCTTTTTTTGTTTTTGTGCCAGGAGGGTTCTATGATAATTTCCTAATTGGGAATACTCACGGTAGTAAACAGATGGAAGGAAAATTGGCATAGTATAAATCACAGTAGTTGTCAGGGAAGGAAGGTATATTTGATATGAAGGAAGCTCACCCAGTGTCTTTCTACAAATTTATTTCAGTTTTCAGGATTCCAGTTGTAACTTCAAGTCTGAGGACAACAGACAACTTTGTGCATTTATGCCAAAGGTTAGGTATGTACTCAATCTAACCCCTACCAAACACCCATTAAGGGATACAAAATGGGCCTGTTTTTTTCAGGATTCCAGGGAAGAGACGGAAAGGATAGAGAAGAAAGATGGGATAGAGTAAGAAATGAGAGCAGACTTTAATATTATACATTATTTGCAAATGAGATTTGGCAGAGGCACAGGGATTTTTTTACAGAACTTTCGCCACATAATGGTTCTGAAGATATGCTACTAAAAGTGGCCATTTGTGGAGGCATATGGTTAAAAAAATGGGTTTGCACGAAGAATGTGCTAATAATGCCAGCGTTCAGAAGGCTGGCAGTATATTCATGAACATCTAATGTTTGTTCCAAGGCTCGTAGTAGAGTTTTGTTTCAGCATGAAATTTGGTTCCGAAAAGTGACCTTAAAGCTTTCTTCCGAAATCTTTCCAACACAATCTAAATAGATGGCTTCTTTTGCAGATTTTCATTTTAGGAACGAGGAAGGTTTAGAACCCAATGTTTAATAGGGTGGTGCAGAATTAAGAGATGGAATCAATAGGGTTTATTCTTTAACGTGTTCTATGGAGCTTGTATAGGTTCTTGACCGTCAATCCTGGAAATAATTGCATCCAGATAGGTGGAATCGAGGTGGGCAACGTAATTAACTGGACGAAAGATATATTGGTAAATCGTCACATGAAATTCTGTTTTACTCCTTCGGTAGTTCGGGGATCGGAGGAGTTATGATAAAATCTTAAAGGGATAATTCAGTTAAAAGGGGTAGTCTAATTCTGAATTAGTGATCATGCATGCATAAAAGCAACGGGAAACCTTGAATTGATCATTGCTGCAGAGCCTGATGGTTGATGAATTAAAGACCTTTTTGTTTCATCATACGAGATCTGTTGGGAACATTAGTCTTCAGGAGCTTTTCAAGGATGGCATGGGAGTTGATGAGATGTAGGAAGCAAATGTGGAGAACAGCACCAGCAAGTCTTTCATATTGTTTTGGAAGAAGTGCTACTGATCTAGTTTTTTTATTTATTTATTGAAGTGTTAATGTTAGGCATTTTTATTTGTTTATTTATTTGTTTTATTCTGTTGAAGTGTTGATGTTATGTGGGTGTTTTTTTGGGTCTTTCCCACTGTTAAAAATGATTTTTTCACTTCTTTTTTGGGGGCTTAGTTTTCTCTTCTTTCTTTTTTTCATTTCAATTGCAATACTTTGGATCTTTCATTTTATAAAATCTGGCCCAAAAAAGTGGCACGGAAGCCCAATTTTTGGGTAAATTGTAAATGTTGAGGGCCATAATTTCTGTAAAATGTAGAGACCCAAATAGTGATAGCACAATTTTCAAATATCCCACCCAACCTTCTGATGTGAAACTGCCAAAATAACTCAACCGACCCGCCGGATTCCAAGACCAGTGATTCGGCAGGAGGTTGCAAATTATCCCACCCACCATGGGCTGTTTGGTTGTGTATATTACACGGTCTTGGGTAGAACTCAATCCCAAAAGCTAGTAGTTGAGGTAAGGGTGCCCTCACGCTTACACACTTAACATTACTTTCGTACTTACACGATGTGGGACTTTGCTTCACAGTGCAAACCTACCAAACCCGCACTGCACCAACCAGTGCACACCCCTAACTGTGGTGGTCATAAATATCTCATCGCTTAATTGTGGTAATTATTCCACTCCATTATCCCGGATGTTGTACTGTGTTTGCAAATAAATCATTTAAATCTTGAATTCTAACCTATCATGTTTGGTAGTTCGACCATAAAACTCCTTTGCTTCTGTATTTTTCAAAATTCAAACCATGACCAACAGGCAAGGTCTATTTCACGAGTTGCCCTTTAATGCCAACTCCATGATGCCTTGCATCTGTAGTGACCTTTGGAGTACTCAATCAAGGCCTTTGCAAGTGCCTATGAGTGTGGCATCGAGATTCTAAGTCAATGGTTAAACGAACTAATGTGACCAGGAGGATGGCCCTAAGTAGCCCAAGGCATGCACACCAAAGCAGTGGCGACAGCATGCACAGTGCTGCCTGCGCGCCTGCACATCAAGCAGCCAGGTGGGAAAGTTCTGTTGAATCTTTGACATAAGGTTTCAAGGGTCAAACGATGGAGTTTTGATTTTTAATTTTTATTGGGAACTCATGAGGATATGTAGTTTCCCATTCTTGAAGATGTTCAGTTGTGTTGAAGGGAAAAATTATTCACCCAAAAAAGTTGAAGGGAAATATTGCACTTGTACTTATTTCCTTATTAATATAATACATGTGGTTAGACAGGTAAAACCTAATTTTGGTTTGTGCCTCCTTTTCTAGCAAATCTCTTGTTTCTTCTTGTCTTATCTTCCTCTCTCAACTCGTAAACTTCATCATACAGTTTTAACTTGGTATTAGAGCAAAAATCTTCTTTTTGTTCTTTTTCTTTCTTTTTTTTTTTCTTTCTCTTATGGTCTTTGTTTTTTTGGGTCGTTTCTTGTATTTTTCTTGATCCCCCCCAATCCCCCCCCCCCCAAGAAAAAAATTAACACTATGATCAACTAGGGTACGACAATTATCATAAAAAATTTCAAATTTTTTTTCTTTTTGGTTGTTTATTTTTTCGATTTTTCTTTATTTTTGGAAAAATGGGTCCAATTTTTTGATTTCTTGATTCTATTAGAGTTTTGTTCGATTCATCTCTTGGTCCACATACTATGGGTGCTGACCAGATGGTTCTAGGCCACCCTTGGCTTCGGTTGTTGATTCTAGATGGTTTTTGATCACTTTTTGGTCTCACAGTGCTGTCAGCCTTCTTCCAGACAGTGTGTTTTGCTTTTCTGCTCCAGCATGTCTATTTTTGGACATATTTTGATGGTGTTGTTGGGCTGTGTATATTGGGAAATCATCTTCTTTTGACAGGTTCTTCCGATTGGTTGCATTTGTCTTGCTTTTTGGGTGTGCCAACATTGTCTTAGGCCATGGTAGATGACGACAAGACCTCTACAAGCAACGAAGTGAAAGGTTCAAGTCCAAATGCTCGTCTCGACGATCACTCCTCTCTTCAACTTACTCCTGTCAAGTTGGAAGGCTCCAATTACCTGGTTTGGTCCCGTTCTTTTTAGTTGGCCATTATTGCTCATGGCATGTCTGGTAACATAACAGGAGTTACCAAGGCTCTTGAGGAGGATAGACCAACCAGATAGAAATGGAATAAAGAAAATGCTCTAGTCATGACATGGCTAATCAACTCTATACATCCTAGTATTAGCCACTCTTTTGTTTTGATGGATACTGCTCATGAGATCTGGACTGTCGCTGCTCAAATGTATTCACAACGTGGTAATGATGCACAGGCCTATGAGTTAAGGAAAAAAATACAAGGATTTGATCAGAAGGATAGGTCCCTTGCAGAATACTATGCTGAGTTGAGTAGTTTATGGCAAGAGCTCGATTATTATCAGAACTTCCAGGAATAATTTGATCAGAACGATAGGAATAATTTTCATAGTGATGCTTGTGAGTTCATAAAACATAAACGTTCTTGTTATCCTTCCATTAATAAGAAGTCTTTTTCTTTTTATGGTTATTCATTATGATGTATGGGGTCCCTCTCGTGTTATGTCTGTATTTGGTTATCGTTGGTTTGTCACCTTTATTAATTGTTATTCTCATGTGACTCGGGTTTACTTGCTTCGAACAAAAAATGAAGCCTTTTCTTGTTTTCAAACATTTCATAAGATGGTACTTACTCAATTTGCTACCCACATTAAAGTCCTTCGGAATGACAATAGCACTGAATATATTGATAGCAAGCATATCTTGAAGTCTATGGTATCCTTTACCAAACCAGTTGTGTTGGTACCCCTGAACAGAGTGGTGTTGCCGAACGTAAGAACTATCACCTTCTTGAGGTTGTTCATGCTCTTATGTTCACGACTAGTAGTGACTTTTTGACTATTTTAGCCTATTAACAAACAAGGCCTAAGTGATATAAAGCAAGATTAGTCACTAAAGAGTTCACTCAAACTTATGGCATTTACTATCAGAAGACCTTTGCTCCAGTGGCCAAAATGAATTCCATTCATCTCCTTCTTTCCTGTGTAGCAACTCTGGCATGGCCATTACAATAACTAGATGTAAAGAATGCATTTCTTCATGGTGATCTAGAAGAAGAAGTATATATGAATGTTCCTCTAGGTTTTTCTTCTTCAACCACTAATGGAAAAGTTTACCGATTAAAGAAAGTTTTGTATAGGTTGAAACAATCTCCTACAGCTGGTTTAACAGGTTCCTTAAGGCGATGCTAAGATTTGTCTATAAGCAAAGCCATGCAAATCATACTTTGTTCAACAAACGATATGAAGATAAAATCACTATACTTATTGTTTATGTGGAGGACAATGATGACTGGCAATGATGAAGAGGAAATTTCTAAAATCGACTTTCTAAGGAATTTGAAATCAAAGACCTTTGTCCTTTATGGTACTTTCTTGGAATTGAGATTGCTAGATCAGATAAGAGCATCTTTATCTCTCACAGGAAGTATATCTTGGAGTTATACTTGAGAAAGTAGGCACGTTTAGTTGTCGACCCGTTGATTCTTCTATAGAGGCCAATCACAGACTAAGTAGTAGTGACGGAGAGTATGTAGACAAGGGAAGGTATCAAAGGCTTGGAGGAAGATTGATATACCTTTCTCATACCAAGACAAATATTGCCTATGCAGTTGGCATTGTCAGCCAATTCATGCATGATCCTTGGACAGGACATTTGGATGCAATGCATTGGATCTTGAGATATCTCAAATCAGTGCCTGGAAAAGGTATCTTGTTCTCCAATCATGATCATTTAAGGTTAGAGGCCTTCACTGATGCAAATTGGGTTGGTGCTATTGATGATAGGTCTACTTCAGGCTACTGTTCATTTGTAGAAGGGAATTTGGTGAGCATTCAGTTGTAGCCAGATCAAGTGCAAAAGCAGAGTATCGGGTCACAGTGAATGGCATTTGTGAGCTGACGTGGCTTCAAGTTTTACTGGCTGACTTAGGATTGTTGAATGGTGGACCTATGCAACTATATTGTGATAATAAGGCCGCTATTAACATTGCCTATAACCCAGTTTAACATGATAGGACTAAGCACATCAAGATTAATCGACATTTTATTAAGAAAAAAGTGAATAGTGACATGATTTGTATGCCTTTTGTTAAATCAAAAGATCAGTTAGCTAATGTGTTTACTAAAAGGGTTAGGTAGTAAAGTTTTTCATCCTATTTTATGCAAGTTGAGCATGAGAGATATTTATGCACCAACTTAAAAGGGAGGGTAACATTGTCCTTATTTCCTTAATATAAATACATGTGATTAGAAAGGTAAAACCTAATTTTGGTTTGTACCCCCTTTTCCTGCAAATCTCTTGTTTCTTGTCTTATCTTCCTCTCTCAACTTTACAACTCCATACAGTTTTAACCAATATCATGAGTTTTTTAGAATTGTACAATTTTTGCAAAATCATTACGACTAATTAAATATGGCCGATGTTTCTCATGTCAATTAGAAAATGGTCTACAACGATATTATAAAAGGGTATGATGTGCTACCACCACCTGCCTCCCTATCCAAACTAGCTTGAAGTGTGAAACCCTAAGGGAACTTGTGGATTGGCTTTTAACATCCATGAGGAGTGTCTAAGGTTTCCATGTGGGTTTGGGAGTCCCATGGATGGTGTCATCAAGTGGCGTAAGTGTCGGCACTAGGGGTGCTCGTGGTTTAGTTGCGGCCTGGAAACTCCAATCTGTCATCTGTTCAAAACTAGGCCGATTGGAGAAAATCAATCCTCAACCGTCCGTCAGATTGACGGATGCGAATTGAGCGGATTGGCAGATGGATGCAAATCGATTTGGCGGTTTACATTTTACAGATTTTCAACATAATAGAACCTGTCGACATAAATTTTTTATTTTTTATTTTTTGGATAACAATGAAATTTGTCTTATTAATAATAACTACAAACATGGATAATAATCTAACAAACCTCTATGTTAACAATAACTGGAAACTAAGGGTGCTTGCGGTTTGGTTGCGGCTTGGGAATCTCCAATCTGTCATTCATCCAAAACTAGGCGGATTGAAGAAAATCAATCTGTATCCGTTCGCTTGTCATCACGCATTCGTCCAAAATGTAGCGGATCGATTCTGTTTGGTCGGTTTGGATAGATCGGTATATCCATTAAGCACCCCTAGTCGGCACTGCTCATTTCTTCTAGTGATGAGGTTTAGGATACACACTCGCTATGTCCCACATACCATCTTAGGGTGTTTGTCCTAAACCGAATGGGTTATCAATTGCCACCTAAGAAGTACGGACACAGACACGGACACGGACACGGACATGGACATGGACATGTGACACGACACGGACACACAGACACGTAATTTTCAAAAAATATAAGACACGACATGTTGGGGACACGTTCAAAACATATATTTTTATATTTTTATTGTATATATATTTTTAAATATTTAATATGTATTTTATGTCAAATATTTAATTTTACCAAATTTATTAACCTTAGGTATGCTATTTTAGCAAAAAAAATTAAATATTATAATTTTTTTTTTTTGAAAAAAGTAGTACTCAGCATGTCCCTAGAATGTCCCCAGCATGTCCCTAACGTGTCCTCAATGTGTCTCTTGTGTGTCCTCAGTGTGTCCCAATGTGTTCACAGCATGTCCTAATGTGTTCACAGCGTGTCCAAAGTGTCCCAGCATGTCCAACTCTTTCTATTGTGTCTGACACGTGTCCAGAGTATATCCAACACGTGTTCGAAGTGTGTCCGACACGTGTCAAACACCTGCACGTGACCTTTGAAGAAGTGTTCGTGCTTCATAGGTTGCCACCAAAGCCTCGTGTGCCAACTCACAGGCATGTGCTTGGGTTTAGCCATGCTTGTGGGGATCCCGTGGCCAAAGGCAAGCAATTTAGTGGCAACGCCACTACTCGTAGGTATTTTTGGAAGGCATGAAGCTCCAACATCATGTTAGGCAACTTGTGTTTAGGTATAATGCTATTAGTGGGCTAGGGAGCAACGTTGCCTTACTTGTATAACACACTAGTCAACACCTTGGGCATGCAATGGCCCTTCTTGGACAATAGGATGCAAGCATGTCAGGGGCCTATACTAGCACCTGGTTGGGAAAAATCAAGTAGCTTAGCTGTGGAGAACACTTCTAGTGGACACTAAGGTGTACGGTTGTGTGGCAAGAGGCGCCTTGACAACATTGGATCCTTCAGTGGGGCAAGTGCCTTGCTTATAGGCAAGCTCAGTGCACTGAAGCAACTGGTTGGACATATGGATATGCAACTTGGGACAAGTATGCCTTTGGGAAGCATTTGAAGTACGGGACTTCCTTCAAGAGAGTTGTTCTTGCTTGACAAATCATTGGACCTACATATGTTAAGACAAGTGAAGATTGAACACTCACATGGTTTACAGAGTTTGGCAGGCTTGAACTTGGTGGAGTTCTGAGTGCCACATGGGTGAAGAATTGTTCAGCTACATAGCCAAAACGGTCAGCGACATCTAGGTATGTCGAACCCTTTGACATGCACGATACTGAGTATAGAACTCTATGGTCTTCTTCCTTGGGAGGCTAGAGATGGAGGCTTTGTTGCTAGGCACACCAAGCTGCCTTAGGCTTGTCCTACTAAAAGGGAGAGCTTGCCACCAAACTTCTCTATAATCATTACATAATTCTAATTGTCTGACAAGATCCCTATAGCAAACGTTCTGGACTGCTAGTAACGACCACATGCTCACCTCCTACATGTAGAGAAGTGTACATTTATTACATGACAACAAGATTTCCCTCCCTCCCTCCCTCCCTCCCTCTCTCTCTCTCTCTCTATTGGACTAATACATCGCTCTTTGTAGAACTTGTACCATATTAAATCCCAAAGATATTCTAGAAACCCAAAAAGTCAGTAGCTATGTAAGAGACCAACAACCACAGTTTTTTAATGTAGAGCTAAAAAAGGCAACAAAATCTATAGTTTAGCAAAAAATACAACAGTTAGAATACTTACTCCATTGGGATTCCTCTCTACATATTATATAGGGATTATTATACTCAAGGCAACAAATTGTTTTAAAGTCATTAGAATAATATACATTAATTTACATATCTGTCAAAAATACAAATAAAATGTCATTTTTGTCCCACACCATCTCTTCCCCAACATCACTTCTACCTTCCTCCCACAACAGGTGCCACCTTGTCCCCTCTCTCACCCTTCACAACCCCCTCCTCTATAGCTGCCCATTCTCCTCTCCCTTACTCATTTCTCCATTTTAAGATGTTTTATCTTATTTATCTTCATTATCACTACAGATATATTTATATCTGTGACTGTATATGTGTCTTTTAGTTTTCTGCTTATACATGAAATTTTTCATATTTTTTGCAACTAAGTATTGCATACAAGTTGCGCAAGTCAGACACACAAATATATATACACACATATAATATTACCGAAAGAGATAGGATATATAGGGGCTCATGGAATTGCAATCCTTTTGGAGTTGGTTCATTAACTTACTTTGGATGCAGTAAGTGAGGGTCAGCAAATGTAAGGACGAGGCAAGGGTTGCAAGGATGAAAGGGCTGGGAAGAATGTTCTTGGGTACAAATGACCAGTAATTATGTTTTTGACCTATTGCTAAATAAATTTCTGTAATATGGAGTCTAAAATAAAATTTTATTTGATAGATTTAAATGTAATCAATTTATCATTTACTTCCATAAGTATAATAACCCCTATTATATATAATAGTGTTGGTATGAATTGTTGTAAATATGAATTTTTGGTAAATGTTTCGATAAATAAAAAAGTGTGAATATTCACACTTAAAACCAAGGGTAAAACAACCACGAAAAATGGTTAACATTTAAAAATGGGAATTCATCTCCTAACATTCCATATACGTGGGACTAAATAGGTTAATAAATTTCCCATAGAATTTATCATAAAATAAAATCATTAGAACTTTTCACTAATTTCCCCTTTATTAACTTACTGAGCATATAGTCATTGACAAAAGGGAATGGCGAAAAAAGAATCATATACTTGGTTGGTTTGATTTGGATTGGTTTGGTTTATGTGTACCTAAGTGACTGACTAAGGAAGTAACAACAAATCATCAGAACTTTTTGCATCCACCAAACTTCCACTGAAAATACAAAGAAAATAATCTTAAGAAGACATTGTCCTATATATGTCTGCAAAAATCCAAATGACAAGGCATATGATGAAGTTCAAATGACTAGAACAATTTAATGCATTTGAATAGACAAAGATTGAAATGTACAATAACATGTTTGTGTTTGTGTGTGTGTGTGTGTGTGTGTGAGAGAGAGAGAGAGAGAGCAAAACCATGCAAATTTATGGGCATCTTATTGTGTTGATTTAAGAGTCAAATGTATTAAATTTGAATGAATTTAAGTTTAAATATGTCTTCCAATATTTGATTTAATTAACAAAATAACACAATACACATTATTATGTCATGCATGGTTCTTACTACTAAAATTGTAATTTGTGCCTTCAAGATTAAGAAAGGAAAAAAAAAAAAAAAGTACTCAGCAATGGAGGAATAAGGATAATCACAAACACATTCTCTTAAATGGAATTATATGAATATATCATTTATTATTTGCTGATTACATGAATCAGTACACATACCTTGCGAGGTGCAATAGCCAACTCATTGTCCACAATGGATACTGCTTTAAACCCAATGGGGTTCAAAAACTCTTCATAACTACACTGACAAAAAATAATTATGACCAATCAAAAAGAATCTTTTGAATAAAACTCAATAAGAATTTAAATGAAAGTGAACTGAAGGGCAGAAAAGTACTCGGCAACAGATACTTTATATGGTGGCCCGCCAACATGATCGCTGATCTGCCACAAAAGAAATTTTATTTTCACCTTGACTGTTGGAGACATAATAAATTATTATATTCCAAAAAAAGGCAAATTTCCCCTCTAAAACTTTCACCAGAATAGAGAAGGACATTCCAATTTAAGGTTATGGTGTTTATCATATTTAACATTTTCATAAATAACGTAAGAATTTTCTATCTGATGAAACTAAGTTGCCTTGGTATATCATATGAAAATTTTTGGATTCACTCAGTAAAGAAAACTTAGAAAAGAGGAAAAGAAAGGAAGAGAGAGAGAGAGAGAGAGAGAGAGAGAGAGAGAGATGGGAACCGGAAACATTAGTGTTATGAGCTCTCCATCTGGCTTTAAAAGATCTCGCATTTGGCTTGCCCAAGCTGATCTCATATCAGGTTCAATGGCACAAAAGAATCTGCAAAGTTGTCCATTTGACCTACTAATCAAGATGTTTCTTCTAACAGGATAAGCAAACCAAACTTCACACAAACTTACGTGTAGTCAAAAATGAGATCAAACAACTCAGTTGGACGCCAAGTAAAGAAGTCTTCCTTTAAGAAGGTAAAATAATCTGCATTTGGTAATGACGATGACAACTGTGTTCACAATTAGTGCAGAAAATAAGAGTGAGAACATTTCCAAAAAGTATCAGAATTCATGTAAACAACTTATGGAGCCACAGTTCTGAAAATAGCTTTATCTGATCCACTTACACCCCAGTGTTTGATGGTCTTTCACATTTTCTCTTTCAGTTACAAAGTGCTACTCATGTTTTCACCAGAGTGGTAAGCAATAAAGTTTTTCAATTTCTTTCAAGATTCAGTGATATAGTGGTGTATTATGATATTTAGAGTAGTTGAGCTATCCTCACCGTTTGAACAGAATTACCATTTAAGTGCATTAGTTGACCAAGAAACCAAGAACACTGTAATAATAAACTTAGCACGTTAATGTCTAATAAAGAAGAAAAGTAATTTAGTGCAGTCCCTTGGGCAATGATAGCATGTAATGAAATAATAAAAACAAGACCAAAATCTATCCCATATGGATGGTAATGTCAAGTAAAGAACTCAGTGATTTTCAGCATTTGAAAAAAAACAAAAAAGTTTTGTTACAAGCAGTTATTCTTGCAAAGGGAAACACCCTTACAAGTACACTGATGCACATACCAATTTGGGCACCAACACTTTGTTACAGTCCATTTACTTTTAAGGTCACCATGTTAGGCACCTTAAATTTGGTGTAAACAAATTTGACTTGTGGAAATTGAAATGATCAGAAAATGTTCTGTAAATGAGGAGTTAGTCATGCAAGATATAGATGAGGTTCCTAAAGCAACTAGAAAGACTTCAAAATGCCTTTATGTAGTGCAAGACATCACTCTTAAGTTTTTTCAAACTGAAACTGAAGTAGTGATGCAAATCCCTTTAGATACACAACTATAACTAAGGAGTTGCAGTAATCAGAAAAATTAGGTGAAGAAATTCAACTAGCAGGGTCTTATTTGTATCACCATGGTCATATCCAATTTGCCTTTCTATAGGGAAGATAAAGTGGTGAAACAGACTAGCATGAAATCATGTATTACCTCTATTGCTTTCTTAATTGCTTCATCTGATATGTCCAGTCCAACAACATAGCGCTCAGGGCATGCAATTGCAACCACATCATGACCCTACCATATATGAACTGATTGCTGTAACTGAGCCAAAGAAAAATAGGAAACGAACGTAGAAGGGAAAAAATGACTGCTGAAAAAATAGCAAGGCCCGGAAGCAAGTAGACTATGACAAAAACATGACAAAAACCAACAAACAACGAAACGTGTCATTTTTAACATGTGTACTTCTTAAAAAAATGAAAATAAAAGGTCATTTTGAAACATGTAAATACATTTCTACCTATAATTTCACAAACAAAAGTTTCGATTAACAGCCAGAGATAAAATAAAATAGAATAATTACAATTAACAGTCTGAAAACATTATGGGGGCGCCACTAGCATCCTGACAGAAAGGGAAAACTTAATCAACCCCCATGTTTTCAGATTGCATTGCACTAAAACTAAATCCCATCTTGTTTTTCCAACACACTTATGACTTTCCTTCCCCATCGACAAACTGTGGTTCTGTTAAAGATTGTTGAGTATTTCAGAATATGAATGCAATCATCTCAAAGATTCCAATAATTTAACTTATTTACAGAGTTTTAACACAATTTTTAATTGTTTGCAAGCAGGAAAAGTGGCTTTGTGCCAAAGTCTACTTCGTTTCACAATAGTTTCACTCCAGAGGATGGATGTTGCCCTTCATGCGCAAGGGGTCAAAAGACAAATTAATTGTCCAAAATTTTTTAAATGAAAGAAGCATATCCCCTTCTACATAGAAGCCCATGGAAAAATGGAAAGGCTAAAAATATTGAAGAAGGGATATGAAAACACATAACTGAAGGTAAGTTGACTAATATTACATATTTTGGTAACCAATGAAGAAATTTTAGGCATTTCATTGAAAATTTTCTTAAATCTTTGAACTCATGTGACTTTCTTGTGATATTCTTCATAGTACAATAAATTCAACCTTTATAAAGGTGGTACCCAGTGCACAACACTCTAACTTACAGCACGATTTGGGAAAGGTATAGGCAGCCTTCCCCCCACTTTTTGTGGAGAGGTTGATTTTGCGATAAGTTCAACCTTTACAGCAACGCTATTTACAAAATCAATCGTCCTAAGAAAAAAAAAAAAAAAAATGGGGAGTTCAAAAAATCATTCACAAGTCATAAGCATAATTGTCAAATTGTAAATCATATCATGAATCGAATCGAATCAAATCGAGAATCGCTAAGATTTAGTACAAACTATAAAAATGGTGTTAAAGAACTGTATATATGAAAAAATAAATAAAATAAATTGATTTTGGCACATGTTATAAAATAGTTATCATATAAAGACGTGATTAAACCGTTTAATTGGGAATAACCATAAAATTATTCAAACATCATAATATAATCTCTCTTGACATTCAAAACATGGATCTAGAAACCCTATAGAGAGTATAATAATTAGAATATCTAAGTAGAATTATTTATTTTAAACCTAAGTAGAATCTTTTATTTTAAAACCTAAAACACTTTGAAAAGTGCATATATTTTTTGTTAAAAAAAGTTTAAAAAAGAAGTTGTGGAACCATTGAGTTTAATTGACTTGACTCATGTAATATTGAATTTGAACTATATTTATTTCACTAAAATAGCAATATATAGTTCATGTGAGCGAGTTACTTTAACCTTAAGCATCCATGTATTGAAGTATTTTTTGTTTTAGGAAAAAAAGAAAAAAAAAATGAAAATGAAAAAGAAAAAGAAAAAGAAAAAGAAAGGTTCACATGCTAGATCTAATTGAATCTTATTAAAAACTCTCTGATCACCAAAATAACAACAAACCAAGCATAGGTATTGGTTATTTTTGTACTAAAGGCAAGTTTGGGAACCACCTGAAACAGCCAAAAAGTCACTAACAAAAAGTCAACTCTTCTCTCTACTTTTATGCACGTCTTTTCGTAAAAAGTCAAAAAGCCAAATAAAATAGCTGGTTCCCAAAACAACCCTAAATAGTCCTAGAAATTGAATTATGTCATTTTCACTAAAACAAAGAGGTTAAAATGATCGGAATTTGTCTGACAAAATAGTTTCAAAATTTGCATGAATCAACAAAAGTGAATCAAACCGTGAATCGATTGTGAATAATGGTCGGAATCGGTCTGATAAATCAACAAAAGTGAATCAAATCGTGAATCGATTGTGAATCACTCAATTCACTATAGATTTATCCCAAATAGATTCACCTAGAGATTTGAATCAATCTATGCATGAATCAGGAATCGAATTGTAAACTGAATTGCAAATCGTAAGATTCTCATAACAGAGGTTGTAAGTAATAACCACATAAAAGGAACCTCAAGTCATGCCAGCAGTGACCAATGACCCCTAAACTAGTAGATTTTCTCCAACATCAAAACAGGTCCATGATTCTCAAACAAAAACAAAATTATATACCAAGTACAACCTGAGTGCAGACAATGATCCAGCGTCAAAATCAAGCATCAAAGAGGAAACTTAGGTCAAAGGACTTGATAAAATTATTAGAAAAGGAACATTATTCTCGCAAGAGTCTTTTGTGACAAAGGCTTGATGCCAATTAAATCTTTTTTGTAGTTTGGCTCAACAAAACAAATGAAAAAAAAACAGTACCAATACTTTACTACTATACCCTAATTTCTAAATAAGTTCGTTAAAGACGACTTTTACTACTAACCCTAATTTCTATTCAAGTTTGTTAAAGATGAGGATGATGACTAATACCCTTTTTTTATGTAGCACCAATACGTCTACAAGAGAGTCAAATTCATATCAGATATTGATCCTGCTTAAATACTCACAAATACATATCCAACACTTCCTAAATGTATCCACAATTAGAAATTAATTTTCTTTAATTTTGAATAAGTATCTAATGCTTTTTGGATAATCTACGTATCAGACATAACTTGAACTTAAGATATGGCATTTCTTGTGTAGAGAGTATAGTTGTTAGAATAAATGCAAGAATAGTTTCCAATACTTTGCATGCTCCTAAGAAAACAAAATTGGGATATAGTGGGATTAAAGCATGTCAAATTTGGTCCAAGTTTGTGTCCACATAACGTAACCTCAATCTTTTTTATGTGAATATATTATAGTTTGTTACAAACATGTTATTACAAAATTATTGTTTTTTATTTATTTATATACATACATATCACCATATTAGTAACGTATCTGTATCCTAATTTTTTAGAACTTTCTGTATCAACATATCTGTATTGTGTGGTATACGTATCCTCTATCCATATCCGTATTCATATATGTACTTTCTTGTTCATAGTTCTTAATTCGTTTCCTAGCCTATCATTAGTTGTATTCATCTTATTTCATTTAAGTTCCTTTCTAGTTTCCAAATTGACACAAACGCTTCATTTCTCTTATTTTCTTTTGTGCTCTAGTAGTTCTCAAATTTAGTAACAAAAATAGAAGACAATCAAGGTTTCCAAAAGCAGTTGCGGTGCAGTTGCGGTTGCGGGATGTAAAAGCCATGGCATAACGGTTGTAGTAACTAGAACCATAATTTTTTTTTTTTCCGCACAATTTGAAAAACTTACCGATACGCATATATATATATATTTTTTTTAGAATCACATTTATCGGGGTTTAAAATAGATTTTGATCAATTTTACTAGTTTTTAAGTATGATCCAATATATTGGGGTTTAATTGATTTTAAAAGTCTACAAAATTATTTTTGACCAATACTTGAACTAAAATAAAATATATATATATATTTACAATTATTAAATGAAATGATTATAAAAATAAAAATGGTGCCATAAACAAAAATTATTTTTGAGCTATTAATTTTTTTTTTTTAAAGACATTTTTTAGACAACACATTGCAGTAACAAAATAAAAAATGTTTATAATTAAATATTAAATGAAATGATTATAGAAATAAATACAACCACTGTTTATATATTTTTTATTTTACGCACTAATGTAAAAATTAAAATATAAATTATAAAGAAAAAAATTCATACAAGGTTTTTTCTTTGGGTTTAGATCACTTAGTATTCATTCTTTTTTTGTAAACTTTTTGTTTTGTTTTGTTTTTTTTTTTTTTTTGAGGAGGGGGGGGGGGGGAGACGAAGCTATTCAAAATATTGTAAAAGTGTGTAGTGGGCCGTTACGTAACACTAAAACAGCCGTTTTCGTCACACCGCAAACGCAAGTGTAACTTGTAACGCCTACCGCCGCAACCATTACGTAACGGCCTCAACCTCTACTTGCTTGGTAATTCAAGAATGACCAGCTTGGTGATAGAACCATCCCAGCCAAATATCTTCTTGTTCTATGTATACATACAATACATAACATATATATCACCCCTTCATCTTCCTTCAAGCAACCACAGAGAGAAAATTGATCTTCTTAGAAATGTGCATCTCATTCCTTCTTACTTTCCCAACACCTATGAAGCACGGACACTTCAAAATAGGTGTCGTAGTAGTGTCCGACACGGGAACCCGCCTTTAATTTTATTATTTCTTTTGCAGGGGACATGCCGAGTACACCGCAGGGACACGGCTGGGACACGCCAAATGGCCTGTCCCTTTAATTTCTTTTTTTGCTGGGGACACTTCGGAGACACATCAGGGACACGCGTGTCCAAATATGGATAATCTATTAATTTGTTTAAATATAGCGGTTTATATATATATACAGAATTAATGTTAGTTTTTATTAATTTTGATTGTTTGGTAACATAATATTAATCTACATAGCAAATATATATATATAAATAAAATTAAAAAAATTGCCATGTCTTCCGCCGTGTCTACGTCCCCATTTTTTTGAAATTGCTGTGTCTCGTGTCTGTGTACATGCTTCATAGCCCAACACTAACTAAACAAGATAAAAGATCTTCCTGTTCCTTTCTTTTCAACTCCTTCACCTCACTGTTTCTTATGACCAATAAAACCCTATGTTTCTTATAACCAAACAGAGTGTTAAGAGGGTGTGATTGAGCTCGATTCATGATGTAGTTAATAATCAAAATATGAATATCCATTGTAAAAAAAAAATTATTATTATTATTATTACTTTTCAAGTCAAAGTATGGGATCAATGAGAATATTTCTATAGCATATACAAAAGTCTTAATGCAGAAGAACAAGTCCATCAATTTTCCTCAAATAAAAAGTTATGAATCAAATCAACGTATCTAACAATAGCACCTCATGACCAACAAGACTGATAACAAAGAAAAACATTACACATCTTACTTACACTGCCACATCCAGGGACCAAAGCTCTGCCCTTGGGAAGGGCACCAGCCTGGTGAAGATGTACCATAACTGGTGTTGGCTGTCCCAGATCCCATGGGGTCAATCCCAGCTGCCAACATTTTTCCCAACCATCTGAGAAGCCAAGTGTGTTTGATGTTACTATAATATTTCCCAAGAGGACTTGTACAATTTTATGATTGAACAAGCACAGATACTAAATGAAAATATGATACTCTTGTCTTGTACAGTGCTACTAAAAATGTAATAGTAAACAACCTAAAAAGTGCAAATGCCGGTCATTTTGGGCCTTATCAGAGCATCTTCTACACAACCCAAATATTTTTTTGTTCTTTTTTTCTATAATTTATGATACACAGAAGTGAAAATTGAAAAAACTCAAAATTTCAAACTGGGCAGGCAATTCTCTGTATGTGAAGAAGTTATTCATCATCTGGTGCTCTGGAGCTAATGAGTTGGACCTAATAAAAAAAAGAATGAAAAGAATTGTTTGGCTCACCCATGAATGAGGTATAGGCCATGTATATATAATAGATTTATGATACAATTTAGGAAATGATATAAATGAGGAAACAATACTAAATCAGTGATTGACACAATCACAGATTATATACATAATACTAAAAATAAAAAGATTTTATGTACTCTAATTTCTATATTCAACAATAAATAGTAGTGATCAGAGAACCAAATGCAATACAAATGACAAACAGAAAATGTATGATGTGAAAGTTGAAACACTCACTGACCGATCAAAACTAAAATATCATATATGAAGTCAAGAACAGCTATTTGGGGTGAACCGAAAGGTGAAGTCAAGCTTTTTCTAAGTCTAAGTTGGTTTGGCAATCACCTAATATAGTCAAAAAGTCAAAAACTCAACTATTCCCTCTAATTTTATGCACGTCCTTTTGTAAAAACCCAAGTAAAATAACTAGTGATAAACAAATGAGAGAATGAGTGAATATGTATTGAATTGAATAATAAGTAATAAAAGGTCCTTTATATAGTGAAGGACATGACTCAAGTATGGTAATACAAATAACCTATCTATGGTAATACAATCAAATAAAATCAAACTAAATCAAATCCTCTACATATGGAATATAATATATTCAATATATATTATAATATATATTGAACATATTCTAACATTCCCCCCTCAAACTCAAGGTGGTTGAGTAGACAACAACTTGAGTTTGGAAAGTATAGTATGAAAACGTCCCGATGGATGTGCTTTGGTAAAGATATCAGCAGTTTGATCAACAAAAGAAATAAAATGAAGGCAAATAGTACCGTGAACAATATGTTCACAAATAAAGTGACAATTAATCTCAATGTGCTTGGTACGTACAATCATGAAACACATCATTGTGAACAATTTGAATTGCACTGCGGTTGTCACAATGAAGAACAATAGTAGATGAATGAGTAATCCCCAAATCTTCGAGTAACCAACGAAGCCATAATAATTCTTGTGTAGTGTCCACAAAAGCACAATACTCAGCTTCAATAGTAGATCTAGAAACAACAGTTTGCTTCTTACTGGGCCAGGGAATCAAAGAATCATCGAGAAAGGAGCAATATCTAGCAGTAAAGTGTCGATTGGTAGGATCACCTGCCCAATCTGCATCATAATAGCCATCCAACTCCAAGGTAGAATGAGCAAAATAATGAAGTCCGTGAAATAAAATACCTTTCACGTATCGAAGGATACGAAGCACATCAGCATAATGAGTGGAGCGTGGGGATGCCAAGAACTGACTGGCAAGATGAACAGTATAGGCAATATCTGGGGGGGTAACTGTGCGATAAACTAGGCTGCCAACTAACTGTCGATAAAGCGTGGCATAAGAGAGAGGAATACTGTCTAGAGGAGTGAGATGAACATTTGTCTCATGAGGGGTAGAGGCAGTCTTGCTATCAATGAGACCAGCATGGTTGAATAGATCAGATGCATACTTCGCTTAAGAGAGATAATAGCCACTGGAGTTTGAAGAGATCTCAAGACCCAAAAAATAGTTGAGAGGACCTAGATCCTTCATCTCAAAATAAGTGCTGAGTGAGTGCTTCAACTCAGCTATACCAATAACATCATTGCCAGTAATGATCATGCCATCAACATAAAGAAGAAGAAGAGTGGAGCCATGATCAGTCTTGCGGATTAAAAGAGCATAATCATATGGACTAGAAGCAAAGCCAAATTGTGCAATAGTGGTCCTAAACTTCGAGAACCAAGCTTGGGGAGCTTGCTTAAGGCCATAGAGAGCACGCCGAAGTTAACAGTTACAGACCATTTGAGAAGGGTGATCATAACCAGGAGGAGGTTGCATATATACGTCTTCAAGGAGGTCTCCATTGAGAAAGGCATTTTTGACATCCATTTGATACAAACCCCACTTGCGGACAACAACAACGACAACGAGACTACGAACAGATGGCGAGCAATTGGAGCAAATGTCTCCTCATAGTCAATGCCGTACTCCTGAGTAAAACCTTGACCAACTAAGTGTGCTTTATAGCATTCTAACAGTACCGTCAGAATGAGTTTTGATCTTATAGACCCATTTACATCCAATAGTAGTCTTGCCAGAAGGAAGGTCCACCAAATCCCAGGTATGAGTTATAGCCAAAGCCTGCAATTCATCAGTCATTGCTTGCTACCAAACAGGATTAGAACTTCATGGTAAGAGTGAGGTTCATGCTGAGAGAGTATAGTAGAATAACAATGATAATCTCGAAGATGGAGAGGAAGCTGTTTTACCCAAGTAGAATGACGATAAAGTGCAGCGGGACCAGAAGATGATGTAGTGGAATCAAGGGATACATAACGCCTACTGTGAGAGGTGATGGGGGCAGGACGAGGAGATGGTGCAAGATCCTCACGAGGCTCATGTGAGAGGTAATGGGGGCAAGACTGGGAGATGGTGCAGGATCCTCAGAAGGCTGACGAGGAGAAAAGACCAGAGAGACAGCGGTAGGACCATCAGATAGGGTAGGCACCATAGGGTCGATTGTAGGCAAGAGCATCCCTGTGGAGGCTGGAGAATCATCTGTATCAATTTCAGTGGGAAACAAATCCAGGGAAAGATTAGTGAAGAGTAGGGGAGTAATGGGATGAGATAAGTGAAATTTTGACATAGATGAAAACATTTTGTGTTCCCAAAAGACGACATGGCGAGAAATGTGGAGATGTTTGGAAATAGGATCCCAACACCAATATCCTTTGTGTTCAATGACATACTGCAAAAAACAACATAGACGAGAATGAGGTTCTAGTTTGGTATGTTCATGAGGTTGCAACAACACAAAACAAGTAGTACCAAAGACTCGGAGAGTGGTGTAATAAGGACAAGTACCATACAAATGCTGATAGGGAGTGTGATTGCCGATAGTCGGTGTGGGAACACGGTTGATAGTAAAAACAACAGTGAAGGCAACTTCGCCCCAAAACTTTTCAATACAAGAAGAGGAGAGAAGGACTCGAGTAGTATTGAGAATATGCCTATGTTCCGTCCAGCATGACCATTTTGTTGAGACATGTCGGAATAGGAACGATGAGGCTGAGTACCATGACTTCGTAGAAAAGAGAGAAAGTCAAAATCTTTGTATTACATGGCATTATCACAACAAAAAACTTTAATTGGACAGGAAAACTTTGTTTTAACCATGTTTGAAAATCTATAGTAAATCTATTTTAGTTCAAAGCGATTTTTCACGAGAAATATCCCAGTAAAACGAGAAAAATCATTAACAAAAATGACAAAATATCTAGAGCCACGCATGCTTAAAGTAGGGGATGGACCCCAAATATTAGAATGGATTAGATCAAAGGAAGCCTTAGAAACATAGTCACTTTTAGGGAAAGATAAAGCAAGTTGTTTTCCATGTTGACAGGACAAGCAATCTGTAGTGTCAGAAACAACATGTCCTAACTTACCACTAGAAATTAAAGACTTTAAACGACCAAAAGAAATGTGTCCTAAACGGAATGCCAAAGATGAAAAAGAGATATATTGAAAGTAGAAGCAGCAACCTGGATGGAAAAGGGGACATGATGAGGAATAAGTTCATAAAGATGTCCATGCTTGCGACTAATCCCAATAGTCCGTCTCCTCTGGGGGTCCTACACCAGACAACCATTAGCGGAAAATGTAACAATGAGACCAAGTTCACACAGTTGACCAATGGAGATGATATTTAAGGTAAGAGTAGGTATAAGATAAACATTAGGTAAAGTCAGATTAGATTTAGGAACATGACCAATATGACGAACTGACATAAGAGAACCATCAGCAATATGAATGAAGAGAATATGGGAGGAGGAGAAAAGTGAAGAAAGAGCAGAAGAATCATAAGTCATATGGTGATAGCATGCGGAGTCAAAGTACTAGGAAGATGTACTTGAGGTGATTGATAAAGTAGTAGGTGGAGGAGTACCAGAAGAAGAGAGACGCCGGTGAAACATGGCCGACACAGCTTGTTAAGAAAATGAAGGAGATGGACCCTGTTGAGGATAAAGATTTGAACAATCCATGGAGTGATGTCTGAGATTAAGTGGGCACAGAGCACAGTAGCGTTGCTAGCAGAGCTGACATGGCACATGGCTAGGGCAAGCCTAGCAAAAGCCGAAATGCTACACGCCTTAGGCAAGCCAAAAGGAAGCCGATAACAAAGTCGGTTGAGGCGGAAGCTGAGAAGGCATGCGGCTTAGATGAGTTGGGCGGAAGCCGAAATGGAAAATGATTGAGGAAGAAACCGAGTGTGGCAGCACGCAGCTTAGGGGAAGCCGAGTGGGTGGTGCAGTGATGCATAAGGCTGACATTAGGGGTGATGCAGCTGTTGAGGAGGCATGTGACAAGGCGCTGTGAGTTGAATTACGCGCTGAATTTCAGGCAACGCGTGTTGCGTTGATTTTCTATGGGTTTTGCACCGTTAGACTCTTGAGAATGAGAGGAAGAGTTTGATGTATTCGGAAGTTGATTTTGACAATTTCTATTTATGGGCAGGTTTAGAAGAACAAATATTTTGAACCTCTGTTTTAGGGGTGCTTAGTGGATATACTGATCCATCCAAACCGCCCGAACCGATCCGCTGCATTTTGGACGGATGTGTGATGACAAGTGGGATACGGATTGATTTTCTCCAATCCGCCTAGTTTTGGATGGATGGCTGGTTGGAGGTTCATAGGCCGCAACCGAACCGCGAGCACCTCTACTTTGTAGTCATTGTTAACATATAGGTTGGTTGGATTATTATCCATGTTTGTAAGTCATTATTAATAAGACAGATTGAATTGTTATCTAAAAAAAAATAAAAAATTTATGTCGATAGGTTTTATTATGTTGAAATCTGTAAAATGTAAACCGCCAAACCGATTCGCATTCCTCCGCTAATCTGCTTAATCCGCATTCACTAATCCGGCAGACGGTTGCGGATTGATTTTTTTTCAATCCGCCTAGTTTTAGATGGATGACGGATTGGAGGTTCTCAGACCGCAACCGAACCGTGAACGCCCCTACTCTATTTAGATGTAATGGTTGGAGGTGCTATGTTGGGCGCAGTGTTGGTACCAGGACAGCAGTTTGGACTACCGGATTTAAGAGCGAGGAGCAAAGGTTTTCACTTTCAGCTCTGATACCATGATAAACAAATGAGAGAATGAGTGAATATGTATTGAATTGAATAATAAGTAATACAAGGTCCTTTATACAGTGAAGGACATGACTCAAGTATGGTAATACAAATAACCTATATGTGGTAATACAATCAAATAAAATCAAACTAAACCAAATCCTCTACATATGGAATATAATATATATTATGTATGTGAGCTCCTAAATTGGTATATTAAAGTTTTGTCTGTCTCTCTTTATCGCAAGTGTTCAGTCACCTATCCAAAAAAAAAAATTAGAGAAGAGGATGGAATGAGTCTTGAACTAAAAGACTACAGATTTGATAAGAAAGAGTCTTACCAGTTCAGGTTAAAACCAATTTATGTTAAATATTTTATTTTATTCTTATTTATTTAACTGGCACACGACCGCTAGTACTGAATATATTCCAACAGTTCCCAAAACAGGTCTAAAATCACCCTTAATTTCTCTCAAATACTTTAATTTTTTATTAATTGTTTCAGTTTTTAATTCTTCAAACCCTAGCAACTACTACAGATTTTTTTTATAGTGAATAATTAAAATTCGGAATCCTGAGAATTTCATCGCTACCCATGGTGTGTGCACACCTTTTTGTTGCTGTAAAATAGTTTAAAACCAATTTCAATCACTTCTCATCCACAAAATTGAAACTCAAAATTCATTGAGGGTGGTTTGTTTCGTTGGGAAATTTGGGAAGGAATTTGAAAAAAGATAAGTAAAACGTGAATAAAATATATCTACATTTTACTTAATTTCACACGTCTTTTTCTTTTTCTTTTTCAAATTCCTTTCCAAATCTCTTAACTAAACGCAGCGTGAAGGAATTCAGTGAATCGATAATTCATGGGAGATCTACTACTCTACTGCCGTAAATTTAAAAGCAAAGCAAATGAAGAAAAGAAAGAAAGAAAGAAAGAAATAGGGAGCGGAGAAAATAGATGAGATGAGAGGAGGATTAAACAATTAGGAGATTATGATGGGATTACCACTGGCAGAAGAGTCGGAAGAGTGTATGAGTTGTTGGATTTTGTTGAAATTGGGATTTGATGTGATGCTACTATCATTAGTAATGCTTTTCTGTTGCTGTTGCTTTTGTGGTCTGTTTTCCATCTTCAAGTTTTGCTGTGCTGTCTTCCTAGAAATGCTCTCACTATTGCTATGCCTACATATGAATTTGTGATTGAAATTGAAATTCAACGACCACAGTAATACCCCTCTGGCTCTGCAAATAACGAGCGATTGCATTTCAATTCAATCACTCGAAAACTGTCCTGTGCTTGAGCCCTCAGATCAACTTATGAGTCACATTATTTTCTTATGATTTTTACACCTTTTTTTTTATTATTATTATTATTATTATAATAAACTAAAAATCTAAAAGACAGCCGCTTTCCAAAATAGGCTTGAAGCCGAGGGTTTTTTTTTTTTAAGCTTAGTTTGAAAATTTTAAAAATAATTTTATTTATAATTTTTAACAAGTCAAGTACAGGTAGAATTTGAATAATTTAATTTTTTTATAATTTATATATTTTATCGAGTTTATTAATATATTTTTTTTATGATCGGAGTGTCTAGATCAATTTATGCGCACCTCGATCAATCTCGAGATCCACGCAAACTGTCCCCCCTCCACGTGAATCTAGCAAATCTCAAGCAAAATCTGGAAGTGTAATCCCAAGGAGTAAATTATTCCTAATGTGAATTGAACCTAAGATCTATAGAGTGCGTAACTAATTTAAATTTAACTTTGAGTTATCTACTAACTAGTTTAAGGGGTTGTTTGGCATAACCTATATAATCCATCTTTTTATCTTTTTTTCATCACATCATCTCTCTACTTTTTTGCACATCTTTTCGTAAAAAGACAAAAAGTACACTTTTTTAGGACACCCCAAACCAACCCTAAATTTAACTTACTAACTAAAATAACATACCTTTAAAAAGTCGAACACGAGTCCCACTCAAACAATTTAATTAACCTTACTTTTATCGTACATGCCAATAACTTAAGGTAGTAAGTTATTTATTTATATTTTATTTTATAACTTTTCTTTCACCTTTGCTATTCATTTTATGATAAGGTGTATATGATATATTATAGGATTTCCCACTAACTTATTATAAACCTCAACACCAGGAAGTAAATCTAGTTAGAAATTCTTAAAAAGTTTATTCTTATGGGGTCATATCTAAGATTTTAATTATTTTTCGTAATAAAGACACACGTTGAAAAGTTACCGAAAAGTTATTGGTGGCCAACGGTAGTAGCTGGTTGTGATAACTCTGGTCCGTATTATGCTAATTAATCTTAATTACGATTATGATTATATGTTTGATATGATTTTGAGTGCCATTTATATGAAAATATGTGGTTTTGAATTTTTATCTGTTCACCGTAGAATATCTATTCAACTTACTGTTATAAACTAAAAATTGAAGACCTTATCGGCCACAGAAACTGAAATTGATTACGCCATTGTGATTAACGTAATTTTTAGAGCCTACGGTGAAATTTAATTAAAAATTTATTTGGATCAAAATAATTAGATTCAGAACGATTAATTAAGTGCCATTAATTGGCTATAATCAAATGGGATTAAGAGAGGCTATATACGGGCCATTTTACACTCTCATTTTGTTTCTTTTGAGCTCAACATCTGAAATTATACTCTAGAGAGAGAGAGGGACCGAATTTAGAGAGAGAGAGGGAGCTCAAGATAGAGATTTGGCTAAGGAGCTTGGTGATCTTGAAGCTACACTCAAGAATTAACCATAATTTGGGAGATTTGAGCCTCTAGGTGAGTAAATTCATGGATTTTAGTTTGTAACTTTGTGAATTCAAAGTTGAATGATGATCAAGAACAAGAATTGTGTTACAAGTGATGGATTTGAAGCTAATATGTACATGCATGTATAGAATTACCATGATTTGGCATAATCAAGCATGTATTAAGTTGAATATGGGAATATGAGCATTCAAGCATACATGCAAGTATAGTTTTGTTGATTTTCATGTTTATGAGCATCATTGGTGCTATTTGAAAGGGAAATGAAGTCCAAAATTGACATACATGTTTGATTATTGAAGGTATTGAACTTATATGAAGTTTGAATGCATGTGTTTGATTATACAAAAGAAATGTGATTAATTTTGAGGATTGAACCATAATTTTGAGCAATTGGCCTCATATTGTTTGTGTGCTCATGATATATGATGTGTTTCCCTATTTTGGTACCTTAATTCGAACTTTGAAGCCTTTGAACATCAAGTTTGAGCCTCAAGAGAACAATTCTGGATTTTTCAAAATTTGGCATGTCCGCTCGAGCGGGGAAAGCGCCGCTCGAGCGGGAAATACGAGCTCCCAGAAGTTTTGCAGATATGGATATCCGCTCGAGCAGAGATATTCACGCTCAAGCGGGGAGCCATGTAGTGAGACTTCCAAATCGAGCATCCGAATCCACACTCGAGTGTAAAAATGAGGTAACTAGCACTTTTGCAGACCTAATGGGTCCGCTCGAGCGGGAAAGCCCACGCTTGAGCGGGAATCCCTGTTTCAGAAATTTTGTAAAGATGTTCTATGTTTCGTTTTCCGTTCTCTTTCACTTCTAAGCACTCTTAGGCATGTATTGAGCATTATGAATGAATTAAAAGGATAAGAAAGAAGCATAAAAGGAATGTATGAGTTAAGAACGGACTGAATTGATTATGACCCATATGTGTTATGTAATGTGCAGGGTTGAGCTCCAGGGTGAATCCACCGGCAGATCACTGTGAGTAATATCTTAATAAAGATGTTTTGAAGTATGTTATTTGTCCAATTGCTTATTTCCCTATAAGTCTCATAAGCTCGTTAATTTGAATTGTGGACAAATGTTTGCTATGCCAAATGGTTGGGCCAAAGGCCAGTTTGACATGAATCAAAGAATGGTTGGGCCAAAGGCTAGTCTGACATGAATGAAGGAATGAATTGGCCAAAGGCCAGTTTGACATGAATGAAAGAATGAATGGGTCAAAAGCTAGTCTGACATGAATGAAAGAATGAATGGGGCCAAAGGCCATTTGACATGAATGGATTGGGCCCGAGGCCGTCTGATGTGTTTGGAACCGCAGTTACTTGATATATACATATATATATATATATACTAGATAGAAATGTGAATTGGGCCCTAGGCCGTTTGGTGCATGTCGTTCTAAATACTGTTCGTGTATCTTCCTTATTTGATATTATTCACTGGGCTTTCACTCACGCTCATTCATGTGTCTGTAGGTGAGCCAAGGGAGGTCCAAACCCAGCCTCAATGAAGTTTGTGAGAAGCAGTCAAGGTGTTGAAGAGTCAGCCCATACGTCTCACGCACGAGACTTGTTTTTGCCCTTTTGCTAGTTGCTATATTTTGTCATGTTGGCGAGAACCTCGGTTTACGGTTGTATATAGTTTTGATTGGCTGACTTAGACTTGAATGATCCTGTATGTACAGAACCTTGTGTTATTACATATTCTAATGTGAGTTATTAACATGTATATGCATGGATTGTTATGATATGCCATATAAGCATAGTTCTATGGACAAAAGTTTGAATTTGCTTCCGTTTGGCCCCTTTACTCTGATGAGTTATGTCTTGTTTGGTTTGAGGCTGTAGGTAATCCCTTGATTACTAGCCGGTTATGTCCTTAACCCATAGGGGCGGGTTCGGGTCATGACACTGGTAGTAGTAAGATGGATCGATAAGTGACACATGTACAAATAGTTAGACATTTGAACAGATAATTGCATAAATAGGTGACACATGTACAGATAGTGAGACATTTGAACAGATAGACAAATAGGTAAGTTTTGCATATATAGGTATCCTTTTGGATAGATAATGTTCGTTTGGTCCAAACATATTTAAGTTTGAACCAAGACCTAAGAGTTTTAGAAATGGCTTTTTGAACTAAAAACTGGTTTGTTTTTAAAGTTAGATTAGGTGAGATTGTTAGTGTGGGAATTATTAGTGTAGAAATTGTTAGTGAGAAAATTTAGAAAATTTGTATTTGTTTGATAACCACTGAACTAATTCATATATGTTTCGGCATTCTATGATGGGATTTATCATATGAAATTTTACAAATACCCTTAGTGTTTTTGATATATTTTAATATTAAAAATTTTATTTTGGTTATTTGAATATATTATTTTATGTTGATATATTTATTTTGGTATAAATATATTATTATACTATTTTATTTTAATATTGAAAATTGTTTTCATATTAAATTGTTTTTATAAATATGAGGGACAAAACAGTCATTTTATCTCTAATCCCATGAGATTAGATTTGAATACCACCTCTCACATGGGATTGCTAGCCCTTCACTAGAAGGTATTTGTAATCTCATGGCACTGTTAGTTCTAACCATTTCTATAAACAAACATGATTTTAGTGGTCCCCAACTCCACATTAATCTAATCTCAATCCCTATCCCCAAAACAAATACACTTAGTTTGTTTTGTAGATTAGGTTATATGAGATTATGAGTACACTATGATAAAGGGCTTACTATTACCAAAAAAATACAAATAATAATAAGTCATGTTTATTTGGCTCTTTGGGGAGGGAGATTAGATTAATAGTCCGTAAAACCTATCTAAGGAATGTTTGGTTGCGAACATGAGTAAAGGGATTAACTATCCCCTTGGAGTAATAATCCCCCCCATTGGTAAGACTAGCAAAGTCATGGGGGGTTGGGATTATAAATTGAGTGAGGGGATTAATGGTTGAAAGACCATTATACCCTTTGTGCTAAATCAAATAAAAGGGTATTAGAATTTCATATAATTTAATTTTTCAAAAGTTGCATTAGTTAGTTTATTAAATAAGATGGATTAAAATGTTTTTAATATTCTTTTTTTTTTAAATAATTTATTAATCATATTTTTTTTAAGAAAAAAAAAATACATAATTTGTGAAAGAAATATTTTAATAAATACAAAAATATATATAATATTGTACCCCTAATTTAGAAAAATATGTGCAACAGCTTTTACGTAATTTAATAAATTTAATCACAACTATTTAATACTACCATGATAGTATACAAACAAACTCTTTTTATCCTCCATTTCTAACATAATACCACCACACTAATAATCTCCTCACTCAATCTCGCCGTACTCCTAATCTCCTCTATCCTATGGAACCAAACAAATATGGGTAAATTACGGGTTAGTCCTATGTGATGGACTTATATATCTATACCCCCTCTACACTTTTTTAATGCACCAAAAAATCCTAAAGTGCTTATTTTGTCGCAACACTTTCTAAAATATTAATAGGTGGAAAAAAAAAAGGAAGTAAGACTTATTGATAAATAAGTCTAGTCAATAGCATTGGTTCCTAATAATAATAGCATAGTGCCCAATTTTGAGCCCTCTAATGACTAGTACTATATTTTAACATTGCTTAATTTTGTATCATTTTTGTCACGAGGTTTACTTAAAGTTAACAATTTTGAACTCTTCAATAACTAGATAAAGTTGTGCTATATTTTAACATCATTAAATTTTATATCAAATTTGAAACAAATTAAAGTGTTAGTTTGGGAAGTGACTATTTTAGTTATTTTTTGACTTTTACGAAAAGATGTATAAAATTGTAGAGAGAGTGATATGACAGCTTATAGTGACTTTTTGATTTTTAAACTATATTATTCGTTGCCAAATAATGATACTTCAAATTTGATAACTCTATTTCTATCTTTTATAATAGGACTCACGAATAATATTTTGATTTGCACCTTCGGAGGAAAAACGTTTGAACATTATTCATCACTAAATATAATAATAACTTGTCATTTAACTATTAAATCATTGAAGCAAAAGAGAGTGTGTACCATAGCATTACCCTTAATCAAATAATAGAATGCAATTTTTCCTGTTGGATAAGCTTGAGACCACCATCTCTTCATTCCTAAAAAGACCACCACTTTTGTAATAACCCAACCATGCATATCATGTTTGCATTCATTTAATGGTAGGAAATTTTGCTTGTTATGATAATATATGTGGTGATTTGTATGTATGTGTGAATTATCCGTTAGGTGTTATGTTTCAAATCAGAAATTGAATCTCTATATGACTCAGACATCTTTAAGTGGCGAGCTTAATCAAATTAATTGAATATTTAGGCCTCTTTTGTAAACAGATTATTTTAGTAAATTCAAAATAATTGATTAAGTTTAAATTGAGATTAAATCAAATAAGAGAATTAGGTTATAATCATGATTAATTAAGTTCAATTAGTAATTAATCTAATTTAAGTCAATTAAGTGGGAGATGATATATATAGAAGGAAATTCTAGAGTTAGAGAGAACTTACCAAGTCACTTTGCTGGAGAAGATTTTGAAGAGAGCCTAGGAAAAACAACAAGAGAAGGGGAAATTGAAGAATTTGAAGAAAAACTCAAGAATCCAAGCTTAAGGTAAGAAATTCAAACCAAAATCTTATAGATAACTCATCTATCACTTGAATTCAAGAAGCAATTTGAAGGTTAATCATATAATTTGATAGAAATTGGGTTTTGAATGTTTAATTGAGTTAGGTTGAAGAATATGAGTTCTAATTCTTTAAATTTGTTAAGTTTGAGTTCAATTTTGAGAATTATACATGAATTGAGTTCTATAATTTACATTCAACAAGATTTGTTTGACGATTTGATCCATGCAATGGAGTATATAAATAATTTTGAAGAAAAGTTTTGAAAATCTTGAATTCATGGAATTTGGAGTTTGATTTTGAAATTAAAAGAAGTTTTGATTCAATTGAGTTGAGGATTGATCATGGCTATTTTATTTTCATGTTTTGATGGAGTTTTGGGCACCAAATTGGGTTTTGAAAGCTTACACTTTGAAGAAATTTTGGACTGCTCAAATTTGCCCAGAACTGCACGTGCGGCTGTGAGCCCCGCACGTGCGGTCATTGAGCCAAAACAGAGTCGTTACTACAGTTTTAATTGCACATGCAGCCCACATGTGTGGCACCATCCGTACGTACGGCTGGGAGCTTTCGCATGTGCGGAAAATAAGAGAATGAAGTCTGACTTTCTGTTGACCTTTTTGAGCTTCCGAACACTGTTTTGTACTCTATTTGACCTACCGGGAAGTTAAAAGACACTTACAAACCCATTTGAATTACTTTGAATAAGAAAAGTATAAGTAAATGAATGTTTCCATTTTATCGAATTTGTATGAATGTGTTATGTAGGTCGTTTGCCTGAGGGGAATTCGCAGAATCAAACTCACTGTGAGTAATAATTTTGTAAAGATATGTTCTTAAATATTTATTTTGAAATATTATGAAATGTTATGTTTTTCTTGAAATTTAGTTTTGCTCCAAATGAATGAGTTTTCTAATTGTTGAATTTGTCACAACCTTCAATGAATTCTTCATGAATGATATGTTGGACCTGAGGTCATTCTATTTTATCTATAATATTATTAGACCTGAAGTCGTTCTGAACAGCTGTTATATATGTTGGACCAGAGGTCATTCTGTTATAATTTGGACCTAATGTTGTTCCGCTTTATATTGGACCCGAGGTTATTCTGTCAAGTTTAGATATGATCAATGCTATTGGATGATTTATTTTTGAAAACTAATTGTGATAAGTTGTTTTTCTAAAAATTCAGACACATTCATTAACTCATTTACATTATTATTACTCATTGGGCTTAGCTCAACCCCTTCCCTTATATATATGTAGGTGATCAACGTAGAGATCAACTGTAGAGTCAACTTGAGGAGTTATCTTTTGTGAACCTGTAGTGTCATGCCTCCGAGATGGGGCTTTTGTATTTTCTTGTTAAGTTTTTGTTTTTGTAAAGTTGAGTTTTGGATGTTTGAACTTAATGTATAAAGATTATCTAATGTATATAATCTACATATGTGTTCAATGATATGAATGAAATGTTTTATCTTTATCATTTATTCATTGCTCAATGGACTTTAATTACTATCTATTAGCTTCCACTTTAGGCCCCATCATATTAAATATTTTGTATTTTATTTGAGGTCGTAGGTAATCATATGATTACTGGCTGGTTATGATCCAAACCTCTAGGGACGGGTTCGGATTCGGGTTATGACAACTTAGGTGGCATTCCACTTAATCATCTACCTCACCATTCCACTCACCAAACAATCTCGTTCATCTCTCCACTAATTTCAAGTTTCATAAATCACAAAGTGACCCTAAAACTTTAGTATAATTTTATAGTTAAGTTTTTAAGTTTAGTACAATTTTGTAAAATTTAATTTTCACTTGTAAGACATTGTGAGACCCTCAATCTTGGTATCACAGTCTAGAAATCAAATCTAAGAAAAATTTTAAACATGGAAATTTAATATTTAATGCAAGATAATAGATATAGAAAACTTTATATATCTTGATCACGAAAATAGTAAAGCTGAAACCACAAGACTATTAAATAGTCTAATGGATATGAGTAAAGAAACTTTAAATATTTGCAGAAATCAAAATATCATGATTATTGAAATATCTAAAGAATTAAGAGAAATAAAAGAATTTTCTCTTAAAAATCAAACAGAAAGTTTTATTAAAAGATTTGGAATTTCTTTTATGGTTATTGAACAAACTGTAAAAGATGAAAAAGATCAGGATGGTAGTAGTACATCCACACCAAAAAATCCTATAAAAGGAATATCCTCAGAAGATCTTCAAAATATTTAAATCTATATATGGATAATTATGAAAGAGAAAAAGTGCTTAAAAATCAATAAGCGATTCTATTGATCCAGCGAAGTTAAAAGAACAACGCTATCAATAAGAAAGAAAAGCTAAAATATCTGAAATAAACAAAACATTTGGAAATTTCAATTTTTGGAAAAATCCTGATTTTATGAATATCTTTGGAGATAATGAAGAAAAATCTTCTAAAAAGGAATTAAAGTTAGAAAAAAGAGGACCATTAAAAATTGGTATAAAATATGACTTTATTCCTAAACCTGCAAAAAATGAGTCTGTTACTAAATATGGAATATATCTTGATATCGACTATGTAACTAACATAGAAGCAGTTATAGATAATTGGGCTCAAGCAGTAAGAATTGTAGTAGCTAGACAAGCTATAGACGCTGGAGGTCTAAATGCTTTTGTAAAGGCTACTCTAAGAGGTCAAGCTGCAAAATTTTGGGATACTGTATCAGATAATGATAACATAAGAGCTCAGTGGTTAGCTTTAACTACTGTTGAAGAGATTATCATGTTTATGATAGATAACCTTAAAGGAGAATTTTGTGGAACAACCCATAGCCAATTGGAAATTTAAGAAAAAATAGCATTTACAAATCTAACTAAGACACAGAATATGTGATATGTGATATTTGAAAATTATGTTTATGAATACAAAAAATGGTTCTATAAACTAGACTTAAAGATACTATTCATGGTAAAAATAATTTATAGCCAAACTTCCTAACCCATCTAAAAAATCTATATAACCCCCGAGATGTTGATTTGTGATTATGTTTCAATTTAAAATAATAAATAACAACTCAATTAAACCATTAAGACAAATTGGTACAATGATTTAACGTGGAAAAAAACACAATTGGAGCATATTTGTGATAAAAAAAAAACCACGAGCTAAGGCCAGAAAACAATCCACTAAAAAGATAAAAGGATTCCACATGAGTACTCTCAATTACCTAGCAAATCCACAATCAAATTGAACCAAACCCAATGTGACTTTTCCAACACCGTCTTCACTACGAAACTACTTTGCCGAACGTTGAATCTACAATGCCAATGTCAAATCCATGACGATGAGCCACTCTAGAGTCCACCTCCACTGTCAAAATGAGCAATCATGGGAACCACAAGATTAGTGGGTCTGGAATTATTGCCTGGGACATGCTTTCAACATCAATCACTATTCCCTTCTATACCCTAGCAATCCTCAAATCCTCCCTGTCTCGTACCACCTTTGATTTGAGGTAATGTTGAGCATTTGCTACTAATGGAAGCATTTGAGTTTGGATCAAAATATAATCAAAACTACTATTCAAAGTTTTAATGGCATTTAGCGAAGCATAAAGAAGAATGATACCAAAGTGATTTGGATCAATCGCACATCGTTAGACCTTCACTGGCTTATTAATTGGCGATGCTTGACGTTTGTTTATAGTTGGAAAACCAATACTCCTGGAAAAACCAATACTCTAAGCCACCAATCAACATAGGCCTTAGTAATTGAAAAGTACCAATGGTTGTCACATGATGGTATGGTTACAGTAGTCGCAATATGATATTTAGTACTTGATTTCTAGTATGTATAGATATATTCAAAGTTCCGTCTCGAATATCTCTTTTCAACCTTCCAGAAACATCCTAATGGAATTTGAATTGTCTGCTAAACTTATGTGAAGAGTAAGGCTCAATGATCAAATCTTCGCCATGCTTTGTAGTTAAAAAGTTAGACTGGAGGCTAGCAAGATACTCAAATTTTAGAGGTGCTATGTTCTCTCCGTTGACCCAGTCTTCCTGCTTACAAAGTTTCATAGCCACATAGCCAGATGGTGTAACACAACGCCCTTGCAAGCCTTGAATAACTCCCTAGCCTCCAAGTCACTATTATAGATGGCCCCTCATTCTCTTGAATACTGAACCACCAGGGGTGATGTAAAGGGTCTGGGGCGAGAAAATGTGTTCTAAAATACTCAGTAAGCTAGCCATATATGTAATAGACGAGAAAGACTACATTGCTATTTCCAGGGTCAGAAGATGAGACAATCTTATTTAATCCCTTATAGATACTAGCAAGAATAGGGACCGTCAAACAAATAGGCTTACCTTCAGCCATCATACAGGCTACTTTAAACACTTGGACGCATCAATGTTACATTTTTGTAAGGAATGGAAACTTTACATAGCCAAGTGGCAAAGAAGTCAGCCAAGTAAATTTTCTTACTTCACTTTTTCCACTCCAAGACTGATGAAAACATCTTCTTCAACAACCAGTGTGACCTAAACAATTAAATGTCTCATTGACCTTATCTCTTGTTTGTTTTCTTCCTTCATGACTTCCCATGTGTTGATCCACTTTTAGAAAGAAAGTTGACCCGAAATCTTCATTACAACATTTTCCCTTGATTCCTATACATAGTTAGTGGAATGCCAAAAAGAGATAATGACAAGTCGATGGTAGATCAAATGACCTATCCTCTTACACATGGTAGACTTCAACAACACTAGAAATAACTTCATTGTAAAAAAACTTATCAATCAAAAGACTGCCAATTTGTCGCAAGTCCCATAAAGAAATGGAAGTCTCTCCTATAGAGGTGTGTAGGGAATTGGTCAAAGGGCTTCAATTCTCCAAAAAAGCTTTCAACACACTAGAAACACAAGCATAGGTGAACAAAGAGGCACAAACAACATCATACATCCTCCTATCTTGGAGAAACTAGTTGTTATAACTAAGAATATCCTCAGTCCATTCCTAACATCCTTCGATAAAAGGGAGCTCTACAACTACCATACAAGAAGTTTCTTGTTGTACATCACCAGAACCAATGCACTGATAAGAAGAGAAAGCGTCTGGAGCATTATCACTTTCATGAAGAAAAGATTGAAGCAGTAAAGCCCTTTCTCATGCACACTTGTTTTAAGAAGTGTCACAAAGATGGAAAGCTCACAAAAAATCTCTTTTGAACATTGTGAAAGGACAAATGAGTCATCCGGAAGAGGCACTTACAATCTAAAAGGCCCAAAAAGTAGTGTGTGAAATTGCAAAGTGGTGCCTTTCTCTCTTGAATCCATAGTGCTCTCAAGGATCATCATTGTACCCTTTTGAAATTCTTTAAAAAAAAGAACAATAGGTTGAACTTGTAGTAAAAAAAGAAAAAGAGAGAGAGATTGTTAAGCATCCAGAGTGTGTTATGAAAAGTCAAGATGTGGTGTTGTGGCAACATTGGGATAGCAAACAATTACAGCAGCTCTCCCACCATTAAAAATATTAAGATAAAATGCACTTATGGCGACTCTCTTGCCGTTGCTGACGCAAGTCATATCTAGGTGGCATGTACAAGATGTGGTATCATGGCAACATTAGGATGACAAACAAGTGCGGCGGCTTTCCCCACCGTTAAGAAACATTGGGATGACATGCACTTATAGCGGTTGTCCCGCCATTGTTAACAGAAGTCATATCTAGGTGGCATGTACAAGATGTGGTGTCGTGGAAACATCGGGATGCCATACAAGGTGCAGTAGCTCTCTCCTCATTAAAGACATTGGATGAGACGAACTTGTAGCAGCTCGCTC
>CM069907.1:92878987-93121596 GCA_036172215.1 Camellia granthamiana
CCAAGGTTGGTCCAGGACAACACAACATCGAATTTCATGTCTTGGACGTTCCCGCAACCTTCAACTTACTCTTGGGGCGGCCGTGGCTGCACCAAGTAAAGGTAGTCTCTTCCACTTTACATCAAATGCTGAAGTACCCTCACGGGAAGGGGGTGGCTATTGTCTTTGGAAATTCATCCATCCATCCTCCGCTAGAAGTGTCTACACCAGTTCTAGAAATCGAGCATGGCACGGAGGATGTGTTCTTATCGGGGTTCACTTTGGCTGAGGCCCGGGTGGTACAGAATATTATGGCTGTGAATGAAGGTGTATACGTCAGTGCCCAATCCGTTTACCTCATGAACAAGCTGCAACACATCCCTGGGTGGGATTAGGAAGGAGCGGCAGGAAAGGCGTCGCATTATTGGCCGAAGTGCCACACAACCTGCACACCTTTGGACTGGGTTATCTGCCCACCAAAGAGGATTGGGTGAGGAAGGGAAAAGAAATGGCCGGAAGAGCCAGAGCAAAGCAGGCTGGGAAGCCTTTTGAATTAATGCATAGGCCCATCCAGGGTACCCTGAACGGACGCTTCATTCGAGAGGGGGAGGACTTTCCATTTTGCGGCTTCCTAGAGCCGTGGATAAACGCGGAGAAGAAGCGCGTGCCCGGTTTTGAGATCTTCTTCGACCTGCAACTATCCGGGGATGAAGTTGCCACAGAGCAGACAGACCCATCACTTGAGAATGAGCAGTGTAAGGCAGTGGATCCTGAGGGCACAGAATTTGAAGTGGGGGTAGCGCTGGCATGTCTACTCTCTGATCCTCCGATCAACCATGAGTGCTTGGGGGATAACTTTGCGGTTTCCATGATTGGGGATGAAACGGCTGCGAGCCAACCAGCAGCTATCTTGGATGCATCTATCGCACCCTCTCTCACTTGGCAATACGAGGAGGGATTTTTGTCCAGCAGCACTGGGTCAGGTAGTGAGCCGGAATCTAATTCCACCGAGTCTTGTGAGTCGGAATCAGGTTCCAGCTCGACTGAGTCTGAGTCTGGTACTCCAGGGGATGTTAACCCGGATGCCACAGTCCTGTCTAGGTCGTCTTTTTCCTTTTCGTTTGAGTCTGTTGTAAATGAATCAGACGATTTGGATGAACTTAATGAGAATCGAGCAACTGTGGTTTCTGAGTACTTTTCTGTGCCCTTAATTTATTGCATTAATTCAGACTTTCAAAATTTTGATGAAAACGAAGAGGACGAAGTTCCTCCGGTTTTGCAACGATTAATTGAACAGGAGTAGGAGAGATTTGTTAAACCATTAACGGATGAAATCATCACCGTGAACATTGGTACTGAGGAGGACCCGCGGCTGGTCCAGATCGGGTCCACGTTGTCTTCGGAGGAACGCGAGCGCTTAGTCGCTTTATTAAAAGATTTCAAAGATGTTTTCACGTGGTCCTACGAAGACATGCCTGGAATCGATCCTGAGATTGTACAGCATCGGATCCCCCTTGACCCCGAAGCCCGACCTGTCAAGCAAAAGCTCAGAAGGATCTGCCCGGATTAGGCTCTCAAGATTAAGGAAGAGGTCACCAAGCAAATCGACGCAGGCTTCCTGCTGGTATCTGAATATCCGACTTGGTTGGCCAACATTGTTCCGGTACCGAAGAAGGAAGGCAGGATCCGGGTGTGTGTAGACTTCAGGGATTTGAACAGAGCTAGTCCGAAGGACGACTTCCCCTTGCCGCATATTGATGAGTTGGTGGATTTCACAGCAGGGCATGCATTGCTCTCATTCATGGATGGCTTCTCAGGATACAACCAGATAGTGATGGCACCAGAAGATAGGGAAAAGACTGCATTCACCACCCCGTGGGGGACATACTGCTACAGGGTAATGCCGTTTGGGTTGAAGAACGCTGGGGCTACTTATCAACGGGCCGCGACCACAATACTACATGATATGATCCACAAAGAGGTTGAGGTGTATGTGGACGACATGATTGTCAAGTCCAAAGAAAGAGAGGGCCACTACACCGCCTTGCACAAGTTTTTCCAAAGGATCAGGGAATTCCGGTTGCTGCTAAACCCTCAAAAATGTACATTTGGTGTTACAGCGGGAAAAATGCTAGGGTTTCTGATTACACAAAGGGGCATCGAGGTCGACCCTTCCAAAATCAAGGCCATCTTAGAAATGCCACCACCAAGGACTGAAAAGGAAGTGCGAGGCTTTCTGGGTAAAGTGCAATTCATAAGACGGTTTATTTCAAAATTGACCTTGACTTGTGAACCACTTTTTGGTCTCCTCAAAAAAGGAAAGAAGTTCCAATGGGACGGCCGATGTCAAGCTGCATTTGAACAGATTAAAGAATATCTACAGAACCCGCCCGTTTTATCGCCACTAGAACCGGGGAAACCTTTGATTTTGTATCTGTCAGTGACTGAGACCACGATGGGCTGCATGCTTGCACAAGAATCAGAAGATAAGGTGGAGAAAGCCATCTACTATTTGAGCAAGAAAATGCTAGAGTATGAGACCCGATATACACCTCTGGAAAAGGCTTGCTTAGCTCTGGTATGGGCTACCAGGAAGCTGCGGCACTACCTGTTAGCTCACTCTGTAATGTTGGTTTCACGACTAGATCCCATCAAATATCTTTTCGAGAAACCAGCACTTACGGGTAGGCTAGCTCGTTGGTTGCTGTTGCTCTCCGAATTTGACCTCACATACGTGACGCGCAAGTCAGTGAAAGGTAGAGCAGTGGCAGAGTTCCTTGCCGACCACCCGGTTGAGGGGGACGAAGCAGTTGAGTACCTGTTCCCGGATGAATCAATTCTACATATCGACGATGAAATTTGGACGATGTACTTTGACGGAGCGTCAAATCAACGTGGGTATGGGATAGGAGTGTTGCTGATAGCACCCGATAATTCCCGTATCCTTCTAGCCTTCAAACTCCGATTCAAAGTCTCGAACAACGAAGCAGAATACGAGGCATGCATTGCTGGTTTAGAAGCAGCCCTGGAACTAGGGGCAAGACGGCTGGATGTCATTGGGGATTCGAACCTTGTTGTGTCTCAAGCTAAAGGAGACTGGAAAGTGAAAGAGGAAAAGATGATGATGTATCACCAAACCTTGGATTTGTTGATTCCTCGGTTTGAGAAGCTAAGCTTTACTCATCTACTAAGAGAGAACAACAGGTTCGTAGATTCTTTAGCAACTCTATCTTCTATGATAGACATCCCGTGTGGAGTCCGGATGCGTCCAGTCATCATCGACCAGAAATTTGCACCTGCCTATGAGTCGATTGCAGCCATAGATGAAGTTCAGGACGAACACCCCTGGTATTACGACATCTGGAATTTCTTGGAGAAAGAAACATACCCGCCGGGGGTAAACGCCAAAGACAAGAGGGCAATTAGGAGAATGGCAGTTCAGTTCATCATCTGCGGGGGTAAACTGTATAAACGGGGTCATCTGGGAATGCATAAACTATGCGTTGATGCTGAAGAGTCAAAGCGTCTGATGGAAGCCATCCATGGGGGAGAATGTGGTGCACACATGAATGGGGTAATGTTGGCACGGAAGATCCTTAGACAGGGTTATTACTGGTCCACCATGGAGGAAGATTGTATTGGTTTCGTCCGGCGATGCCACAAATGTCAGATTCATGCAAATCGCATGAACATTCCGCCGTCAAAGCTGTATAACATGACTTTGCCCTGGCCATTTTCTGTCTGGGGAATTGATGTAATCGGAGTTGTTACGCCAAAGGGGTCGAATGGGCATGAGTTTATCTTGGTAGCGATAGATTATTTCACAAAGTGGGTTGAGGCCCAATCTTATGCGGTGTTGAAGGCTTCGCACGTCGCAAAATTTATCAGGAACAACATTATCTGTTGCTACGGAGTCCCAAGCGAGATCGTTTCAGACAATGGTTCCCACTTCAAGAAGGAGGTGATTGATTTGTTGGAGAAATACAATGTGGCTTTTCATAAGTCGTCTACTTACCGGCCGCAAACCAACGGAGCAGTTGAGGCCGCCAACAAGAATATCAAGCGCATACTACAGAAGATGGTGGAAACCTACCGGGATTGGCCAGATAAGCTGCCGTTTGCTCTGTGGGGCTACAGGACTTCAATCAGAACTTCTACTGGGGCGACTCCGTACTCATTGGTTTATGGGATGGAGGCTGTTTTGCCTATTGAGATTGAGGTCCCGTCATTACGAGTATTGGCTGAGTGCCAGATAGCCGAAGCGGATTGGCAGCAAAACAGATTTGAGGAACTCATGCTTTTCGATGAAAGAAGGCTGAAAACGCTGTACCACGTTCAAGGCTATCAACGTAGAATTGCCCGGGCTTTTAACAAGAAGGTTAAGTCCAGGAATTTGAAAGAAGGAGATTTGGTACTCAAAGACAACCGAGCTCCCATCCATGACCCAAGGGACAAGTTCAAACCCAATTGGACTGGTCCCTACATTATCAAGTCAATCTGGTCAGGTGGAGCTGTGGTTCTGATGGATTTAGATGGCTTAGAGTTTCCCCAACCGATCAATATGGACAAGTTGAAGAAATACTACCCCTGAGAGGCTCGCTAGGCCGAAAACCCGAAAGGGCGACCTAGGCAAAACTCAGAGCATAGAAAATTTGAAAATTATAAAAACTGAGCTCGCAAGGTTGAAAACCCGCAAAGGGCGGCCTTGGCAAAAGTTAGAGCGCAAAAGGAGAGTAAAAAATACCCGAGTGAACCTGAGCCCGAACTACATAAGGCTTGATTCCCATCTTTGGGATACGTAGGCAACTTCATCCTGAAGTTCAGCCACAATCTTTTCCCCGATCAACTTTGTCCATTTGATCATCTCAGTCATCTCTATTCATCAGCATTTATCGTGATCTCCGGTACAGTGCTATTCAGACTAGGGGCAACTTTCCGTTGCGTTGAAGTGCCGCGGTACCATTCAGACTAGGGGCAACTTTCCAGTTGCTAGGATTTGGGGTTGTGCATCCCAGTAACAGATCTCAGGCGTGTCCAGTTCTGATCCATATCGAAAATAGTTTTAAAAAGTTTTAATAAAAGTTGACTTTGTTCAAATTAATCTTTTCACAACTAGGGCCATTTTTGGACCAAAGCGGAGGATTTTCAGTACCACAACCTTCAATTTCATTGATTTCGAAACAGAGTTCTCTTGCTCTTGCATACAATTGAAGTTGCTTTTTTATTACACTCATAACGAAAACTTGAAAGTACTAATAAAGCAATAAATCTGGGGCATAGTCAAGTCAGGTGTCCCTGCGCCCCCTCCCAGAGCTAGTTGAAGCCTCCGATGCCGACCTAGGCCCAATCTGTGCCTCCTCATTGAGCCAATCCCAGCACTCATCAAACAAAGTGCAACTGAAAATAGGGGCGGGGGGGCAGGAGCTCTCTAGTCCTCCAAGCCGTAGTATGTCGGGCAAGGTGCGCACCCCGGACCGGGAAGGCGACCGGATACTCTATCCCCTCCGGAGGGCAAGTCTAATCATGGCCGAACTGGCGCAGAATGCGGAATGGGAAATAGAATACACAATGGGTCAGGCCAATCAACCGGATCCCAGTATCCTGGAACATGCTATAGCTCATCGCCGGAAAGTTAAGCCAAGGACAGCGCCAAGCAATGCGTTCAGCTGACAAATTGCACATCCATTCAAACCACCATCCCTCATCAAGGGCGTCGACCAGGCGTTGTCGAAAGAAGTAGCCACGGCTGAGTAAACAGGGCAAGAGTCCACAACTTGCAATTTATCCATCAACCATATCTGGGGAGGGATGAAAAAATGAGAGAATAAAGAATAGAGAGATGTGCGATAAGAGAAAAGTAAGATGAGGGTTTTGTGAGAAAAACCGAGCCTGAGGGCCGAGCGATGTGAGCAAATACATATGTGAGCTCGGGTAGGAAACATTACCTGGAGCAGTAGTGGACTCCCCGCAAACCTGGTTGTCTCCTGGCGGTAGAAGGCATCCAAACCCAGCAGTGTCTCAGCCAATGTCGTGGCGATACAGCTCTTCCCTTCCCTCAAGCCTTGAGCGACTTCAATCAAACGGATGTTAGCTCCCCCGGAGCCCGAGACAAACAGAAAATGAGATAGCATGCACAAGCAGAGGGCATGTTGTCGGAAACCTTGCCGATAATGGTCGCCGCGGTCACCAGCATCGGAGAATCGGTAAATCAGGCTCGGGATATCCAACATCCCGTTACAAATCAGGGATCGGGCATCATGCGCGTTGAGACCGCACATCCGCCCTAAAGCTTGGGCGTGGCCAAAACGAGACTGAGGCAAGATCTCTTCTGAGCGTTCAGACTCCATCAAGACTTGAAAATCTTCAAAAGTGGGACATACCTCTTGCCCTCCGAAGCTGAAGACGTGCGTCACCGAGTTCCAAAATCTCGCCGCCGCATGGAGGAAAGGAAAGTGCAGTGGAGTCTGGCCCAGCGTGAATAGTGCATTCAAACCGAAACCCCGGAAGTTCAACTTTTCCGAGCCATCTAAAGAAGAGATCCAACATGTGAGATTTTCTACGAGAAATGCCTCCATTTTTGTGCAAAGTAGTGATGAAATGAATGAGTTCCAAAGTTTGAGCTTTTATAGGAGGCGAAACACTATTCGAAGGAGGACAAGTGTCAGAATTCTGTGGGCTGCAGGGAAAGGTGGCCGGCCGGCCACCTATTCTAGCAGGCCGGCCACCTTTCAGTCTCCAAAAAGCAAAATGTGGCCGGCCATGCTCATTGGTCCTGTCTTGCCCTCCGGAAGGAAGCTTGAGGCACTTTCACGCATCGGGAATGTTGAAGGCCTTCATTTTTCTCAGTTTCGGATGTGTCCCAGCACCCAGATCGTCCGAAATACGCTGTGTTGTATTTTGCTTATCGAGTTGTCGTTTTGTTTATCGAGTTGTAAGTTTTGTCGAGCTGTCGCATTTTGTGTTTTGAGTCGTTACTCTTGGTTTACGCAATTTTGTTAAGTCTTGTTTATCGAGTCGTTAACATTGTTGTATTTTGCTTATCGAGTTGTAAACTTGCTAAGATTCTGTTATTTCTTAGTGAGTCGAGTTGTTTGATTTGTTGCGTCGGTTCATTACCTGACCCAGTAAATACACAGTGCACATTTCCATTCAATCCCATTTTTTTTTTTGGTGCAAAATGATGCGATGCGATGCGATGTTAAGAATTTCAAATACAAACACATTTTCAAAAGCTGTTTCATTCCGTCATGTTTTACAACAAAAATAAAGGTACAAGTTTTACAGAAAATAAAACTGCCTGATAATATGCAAAGTGCTACAAACTACTACCGAAAAGTAAAATAAAGCAGGAAACAACATCAATGCCCTCGGGAGCGGGAATAAGGGGCCCTCCTCATCCTCTTCTGCGGGATAACCTCTGCACCATCATCACCATCCGGGTCGGAGCTGTCATCCTCAGGATCCCCCTCAGCCTCGCCTCCACTCCCGGAACCAAGACCGGAGTCCCCCTTCTCAGCAGATGTCTCTGATTCACGGTCTGCGACCTCCTCCTCCTCCTCCTCATCAGGCTCCACAACATGTGCCCTACGTCTGCGAGACGACCCCGCTCCTCGAGCTCCTCGAAAAGGCCTAGATGGCCCAGCTCCCTGAAAAGGCCTGGATGGTCCAGCTCCTCGGGAGGACCCAGATGGCCCAGCACCTCGAAAAGATCCAGACGATCGACCTCTCTGAGAAGGCCTGGATGGCCCGGCCTGCGGCGAAGCATATACCGGAGGCATCTGAAAGTGAAGAGGTCAATACATCAGTTCAAATATGAAAATCAGATGCAAGTACAGTATGTGAGTGGGGCGTGTGTCAGATGTGTTCTACACAAACAGTCTATCAATGCAATAGAATGCTCAAAACCAGTGTGTCATCAGAAATATGATAAATGCAGGAAAGATGAACAGTACCTGCACACCCATAATGGCCAGCTGTGCCTTCCTCCTCAGGATCATGCCCTCAAATGTGGCCAGCATTCCAAGCATCTCATCCACGTACTCAACTGGAGGCTATAGATACAAATGCAAAACTATCAGTAAAGGAATGAATGCCCAAGTATCCGACTGATAAATCAAAGCTGTAAAATATACCGGTGGTGAATCAGGGTCTCTGACATATCTATGGTCAGGAAGAGGAGGCTCCAGCGAGACCTGGTAAGGAGTCCCAAATCGCCAACTCGTCAACTCGGTCGGGGGGCATGTCTGGCCATCCAGGGGTGATGAAGAGTTGGAGGGATCGGGGGAATGAATCTGCGCCCACCTTTGGACGTACCAGCCCTGCTGGAGGAAGGGATATCTGTAGCACGAGCCTGACTCGAAGATGGTACATCAGCAGGCCTCAGTGACGGAGTACGCACTCCCGTCAAGGGAGGCATCAGATATGTATGGCGATAAGTGGCGTAGTCCCCCTCCGTAAGATGTAGCAAAGCATCAGTGCCCAGCATAGCACTAACGACATCCTGGGTAGAGAGCCTATCAGCAGTCCGCATATTGGCTGGGGGTGCTGCGGGAGGATCCTGAGAAGTGTACCCCCATACCTGACGCAAAAAGCGTTCCCCTAGAAACCATGCTCTACCAACCGGTCCCTCGAGCAGGATCCTGTACTGGGAGGTGCCCGATCCTCCGGCATACTGAAATCGGAGGCCATCGCCCAAGATCGCCCAGGGCTGCCACGTAATCTGCGGATAACCAGTGCATAAACCAATCAGAAATCGGGGGATATACAGGGCAAGTCAAAGATGAAAACGAAAAGGAACTGAAAGTTCTGAAATACCTCTGTCATCCGCACAGTGTCAAAATACTGCCACAGATAAAAAAGAGTCTCTCGGGGTCTCGGCCGGTGCTGGCCCTCGAATACCAGTGAGTATGGGGTCATGAGGGGCCCTGCCACCACCAACTCTGGGGCCAACGTCGGAAAATATACGCAGACCCATAACTGTGGAAAATAGTGCAGAATGTGAATATAAAGTACTGAGAGCAAAATACAGAGTGCAAAGTGCGCCGTGTGTGCAATGTACAAGTAATGGGGAACAGAAATGTCAATCAAGAGGGACAGAAAGTACCTCCCAGGCTCTCCAATAACCGCCGAGTAAGTCTCCCTGCCCGCGGGAGGTAGCGCTCATATAGCAGTAGAGGGTAGCCAAGCCGGCGCCACCCCAGTCGTACCGACCGACCTGTGACAGGTCCACCAGAGCGCTCAGTAGATACAACCCAACCGTGTTCCCTCTATCGGCAAACAGAGTCGTCCCGAAAAGGAACATAAGGAAACCACGGGCGTACTGCTCTGCCTCCTCAGGAGTCTCGGGCTCCGTCTCCTCCCTCCGAAAATGGGAAGAGAACCAAGTGTATCGAACTCTCCCTGAAGCTTTGTCCACAGGCGGGCGGGCCCCCAGCAGATGTATCCAAGCGGCCTCCCACTCGCCCATATCCTCGTCGTAAGGAATGGGCCAGCCTCCTATATCCAGGCCGGTCAGTACAGCAAAATCCAGCAGGGTCATGGTCAAATCCCCGGTGGCGGAGAAATGGAAGGAGTTGGTGGTGTCCCACCATCTCTCCACCAGAGCTGCCAATAGTGTCCTCCGGGCAGGACAATGTGATAACCCAACGCAGAAGGCCCCGAACCCTGCCAAATCCACTAAGTCCCGGACTGCCTCCGGGAGCTCAGCATACCACTCTCTAGTAGTGGTGGAACCATATCCTCGCACGGTGCGAGAACCAACCTGCATTCAGAATGAATACATGTGTCAGTACAAATGCATAAGTTGTGTGCAAGTAAATAGGCTGTGTGCAAATGAAATGAATGAGCTGTGTGCAAATGAAATGAACGAGCTGTGTGTTCAGAAAATCAGAATTTGGGCTGCGTGTTCCACTCTCAATCAGTGTGTGCCGTGTGTTCACCATCAATCTGAGCTGTGTGTTCAGAAAATCAGAGTTTGGGCTGCGTGTTCTACTCTCAATCAGTGTGTGCCGTGTGTTCACCATCAATCCGAGCTGTGTGTTCAGAAAATCAGAGTTTGGGCTGCGTGTTCCACTCTCAATCAGTGTGTGCCGTGTGTTCACCATCAATCTGAGCTGTGTGTTCAGAAAATCAGAGTTTGGGCTGCGTGTTTCACTCTTAATCAGTGTGTGCCGTGTGTTCACCATCAATCCGAGCTGTGTGTCCAGAAAATCAGAGTTTGGGCTGCGTGTTCCACTCTCAATCAGTGTGTGCCGTGTGTTCACCATCAATCCGAGCTGTGTGTTCAGAAAATCAGAGTTTGGGCTGCGTGTTCTACTCTCAATCAGTGTGTGCCGTGTGTTCGCCATCAATCCGAGCTGTGTGTTCAGAAAATCAAAGTTTGGGCTGCGTGTTCCACTCTCAATCAGTGTGTGCCGTGTGTTCACCATCAATCCGAGCTGTGTGTTCAGAAAATCGGAGTTTGGGCTGCGTGTTCCACTTTCAATCAGTGTGTGCCGTGTGTTCACCATCAATCCCCCGAGCTGTGTGTTCAGAAAATCAGAGTTTGGGCTGCGTGTTCTACTCTCAATCAGTGTGTGCCGTGTGTTCACCATCAATCCGAGCTGTGTGTTCAGAAAATCAGAGTTTGGGCTGCGTGTTCTACTCTCAATCAGTGTGTGCCGTGTGTTCACCATCAATCCGAGATGTGTGTTCAGAAAATCAGAGTTTGGGCTGCGTGTTTCACTCTCAATCAGTGTGTGCCGTGTATTCACCATCAATCCGAGCTGTGTGTTCAGAAAATCAGAGTTTGGGCTGCGTGTTCTACTCTCAATCAGTGTGTGCCGTGTGTTCACCATCAATCCGAGCTGTGTGTTCAGAAAATCAGAGTTTGGGCTGCGTGTTCTACTCTCAATCAGTGTGTGCCGTGTGTTCACCATCAATCCGAGATGTGTGTTCAGAAAATCAGAGTTTGGGCTGCGTGTTCTACTCTCAGTCAGTGTGTGCCGTGTGTTCACCATCAATCCGAGCTGTGTGTTCAGAAAATCAGAGTTTGGACTGTGTGTTCTACTCTTAGTCAGTGTGTGCTGTGTGTTCACTTTCAAATTCGGGCTGTGTGTTCGACAAATCAGTGTTTGAGCCGTGTGTTCAATTCTTAACTAACGTGTGCCGTGCGTTCACAATCAATCAACGAGCAGAATGTTCAGAAATTCAAGTGTTTAAGCCACATGTCCAGAACGCAAACAAAATACTATGTCATAAGCTAAATTGCGTGTTCAAGCATGGCAAGAGCATGAAATGCGCGAAAAATGTAGAAAATGAAGTAAAATACCTCTCGTGCCTCGTAAGAGAGATGATGCTCCGGCTCCCATAGAAGTAGATCTCCGGGTCCTCGATCATTAAAGTCAGTGTAATGACAAAAAATGGCCCGCGGAAGAACATGCACCGACGGGGCGTATCTCTCGGGAATAAATGGTCGGACCCTCGGGGGTAGCGTCATGACATCAAAATCATCCCCGGCACCTGGAGGACCTCCACCGTGAGGAAAATTACCCGCCATTTCGGAAAATCTGCAAAAGGAGCAAAAATGAGCCAAAATTGGAAAAAGTCAACTCTCGGGAAATGAAAAAGTCAACAAAAGTCAACCCCCAAGAAAATCTTCCAAATATTGAAAAAAACTTACCTCAAGTGGTGAAAATGAGAAAAGAAGCACCAAAATCAAAATTTAATCGGTCCAAAGTGCTTGAAATCGAATGTTTTCGCGAAAACAACTTGCGTGGGGCGTTGGAAAACGCGTATAGAGCTCAGATCTGAAGAGGAAAATGGTTTGGGAAGGTGGAGAAGAAGTTTTTGCAGCTGTGGTTGTGAGCTCAAAGTCGTTGGGCAAGAGAATATAAAGAAAATAAGGTGAAAGGACCAAATTGCCCACGGTTTTGGGCAGGTGGCCGGCCGGCCACCTTTTCGGGCTGGCCAGCCATTTGCTTTTTGAAACCTGGCCGGTGGTCTCCCCTGGGGCAAATAACTGGCCGGTGGTGATCCCCCCATGCTCCTCTAGGTCTCTGCAAATTTTGAGGAAGATTGGAGTTCCCGGGACCTGAAAAAGTTCAAGAAAAGTGCACTTCCGGTCGCGAAATCGCCCCGCCGGGACGTCAGCTCCAGTTTCTGACACGTGTCTCATCATCATTCACCGGAATCAAAGTCTATCCTTTTTGAATGTGTTGCAATCTCTCTGGGAAGTGAACCGGAGGCCGCGATCGAGTCGCCTCCGCCGAAACGCACGTTTCCTCGCTCGTTGTTTCGTAACAAACGGGCACCCTGGTTTATGCTCGTTTTGCATTGTCATGCACATAACTTGCATTCTCATGAGCATACTCGCATTGTCATGCATGTTTTCTCGATATTGCCATACCTCTGTGCTTGAGCATGCGTTGTCACGTACGTTCCGTTCTCGCATTGCGGAGCATTCGCTCGCTGGCACTGCGTGTGCCAAACTTTCAGAATCACATTGAATATATGTTGTTAGCATATTGTTCTTGTTGAATCTCCTTTTTGCAGGTACGATATTGTATGTATGGTTCATTTGAGGCTGGTGCGACCAGACGAATCGCGCAGGTATCGTATCTTCTCCGTGTGAGACGCGACGAGAACTGAATAATTCTCCGCATTCTTAACTGCATGAAATGTAGTTGCTGCTTTGCATTCTTGCTTAAAATTGTTGCATCTATTTGCGAATACTTGCTTCATTACAGCTTGCTGCATTTGCATAATCATCTGTCTCCGTGCATATTGCTTTGCATTTTGCCCCCTTGCCTGGGGGCACGCCTGCGGGCATATCTCTGTTCACCTTGTTTGATTGTCTAAGTCTTCGGCCTTGTCAAAAATGGGTCGTCTCTGGGCTTTGACATTCACTCCCGTCACTTGTGACTTCCGAGTTCTGTCAAAGAGGGGCAACTATAGACACCCTATTTTTTATCGACCTTAAGACTTAGACGTCACCGATTGAGCGCTCGGTGATGTTGCATATTGTGCTCGTTCAGAAGTCTCAGAGTCGCGGCCGTGAGCTCTGCCTCCGGACTTCCGAACCCTCTTCTATACCTTGCCTCGGTTTGCGAACCAGACTCGGTTTTCTCTGTTTCTTTTCCTGAGGGGAGGGAGAGGTCCCGTAGACCATCTCTCAGTGGCCGTGGGCCACATTTCGTGGCCATAGGCCATTTTGCCCATTTTGGAGCCCGGTTCCCGATTTTCGGAATCGTCAAGCCGTTTGCCTCGGTTCGGGACCGCCTAACCATCTCCGATTGCTCCGGTTCTTGGCATGCATCTCATTTACTCCCTTTCGAGGGACACTGAGGTCTGAGAGACCCACTTCGTGGTCGAATGCCACTTTCGGTGCTTAACAGCCTATTTTCGGGACCCCGAACTGCGTGTTTTGGCCCCCGAGCATTCGTTTTGCATCGGTCTTCGTTCATTTTTGGCAGGTACCTCTGTTTTATCACCAGGAAGGTCACTGAAGGGTGGGAGGCTAGCAATTGTCTCAGCAACCAATTATATTCCTCCGGCGCCCTCCGACGCCCGTTTTTCTCACTTCCGAGCCAATGTTGACCACCCTAGGGCCACTGTCTTCAACCCCAAACCACATATTTGTGTTGTACACACATGGGAGGACCCTAATATTACATGGCCGGCCAGAAATTCAACTTGAACCTTTTGAACCCCTCCTAAAAGTGGCTTGTTGTCTCTCCTGTTTTACAGTTGCCAATTTCCAACCACAGGGTTTTGTTGAGGACACATGGGAGGACACTTTTATGTGGTGGCCGGCTAGAAAATCAACTTGACCTTTTTGACCCCTAGCCGGCCGGCCATGGGGGGTGGCCGGCCGGCCACCTGCAACCAAAATACCTAGCCGGCCAGCTTCCTTGCAGTGTGTACATTCCAGCTGTATACTTGTTTCCCTCCAAAAATCTGTATCCGGAGGGAACATTTTTGGAGGGAAAATTGATGCCATTTCCCTCCACTTTTTTCCCTCCATTTCTCCCCCATTCTTGTCCATATAGCTGTCCTCCCAGCTCTAAAGAAAGGGTTGGAAAATTGCTCTCAAGCTCATACACACATATCTATCTCCATTGCTCTCAAAACTCCAAGTTCTACACCATTGTCTTCATCACCACCAAGCACCACCACCACTACTCCATCTCAGCAGCTTGGAGGAGTTTTTCAGAGGCTAAGGGAGCTGCAATTTGGTCCAAGAAGCAACAAAAAGAGTGATCTTCAAGGGTAAGTCCACTTCCCCTCTTTTTTGGCCTTATTTTGCACCATTTTTATAGCCTATTTGCTTACTGTTTTGGGCTCCGACCCTAACTGAAACTAGGCTTTTTTTGAGCTATTATACATATTTGTTTAAGGGCTCAACCCTGTTTGAGACCCCCATTTGGTACTTGTTTCAATACCCTCTTGTATGCCATTATTTTGCATGGTATTTCTAGCATATGTGTGATCTGTTTTGAGGCATGATATAAACTGTAAGTTGTCTTATTTTGAGCCCCTCTACAACATTGTAGAAGGGCTCAACACTGTTGGGGGCCTCCATGTAGCACTTACCATTATACCCCTCTTTGGCCCCCATTTTTGCATGCTTTGTTAGCCTACCTTGCTTCTTTTTTTAAGCCATGACCAGAACTGAAAATGGTCATATTTTGACCCCCTGGACACATCTCATTAAGGGTCTTTGGCTGTTTGATGAATTCTTTGTATACCTCATGTTATAGCCTCTTGTTGGCCTACTTCTTGCATGGGCATTTTTAGCATGTTTGTATATTGTTTTGGGGGTTGTCATCTATTGAAAAACAGCATGTTTTTAGGCCCTCTTCAGCGTTGTAGAAGGGTCTTTTGCCATTTGGGCTTTGCATCTACCACTTGCTTCATAGCCTCCCTTGCGGAGCCATTTTTGTATGCTGTTTTAGCCCTACTTGTGCTCGCTGTTTGGCCATGTTTTGAACTGTAAAAATACTAGTTTTGGGGCTTCCTTGCTTCTTCTTTTTCATGTCATTTTCAAATTATGTATGTATTGTATAGCTCTCATTTCGAGATCATTTCATGCATTGGGTTTCGTTTTACCGGGTTTCGGGGCTGTTTTGCCCCTCATTTCGCCACTGATTTTTGCATGTTTGCATGTCATATTCCATGTCTTTACCATGTCTCATTAGAGTGGCATTTCGGTGCCTGAGGGTCCGTCCTCGGTTTGCGTGCACGCGTGCACGCATTTCGAGTTGTCTTGTTTTCATACCATGGCCTCTTATGTGAGTGTGGGTGAGGCTCTCTCATGTTGGTGTAAGCCCATATTGCATTGCGTATGCCATTTCATCCATAGCATTGTGTATGCTCGATTGTGTATCACCTCGTGCATCGTGTATGCCATTCCATAACATTGTGTATGTTAGGATTGTATCTTAGTTGCATTTCACGCATATCATGCATATTGCATCGTGTTCGGGATAGGAGTTAGCCTGGGCAAGGAAAACGAGGTACGTTCCGTACTCCGAGTGACGGAACGTGTCTCAATTCCCAAGTCACCGACACTTCGAATTATCCATGATGGAGTTAGGTTTTGTTGTAGTGTTCATATGCATTCATTCTATATTGAGTTGTGCAATTCGGCTCCTCGGCCATCATGCATCGAGATGCGTGATTGGTGGTACGAGGATCGAGACATGCATACATTTGTGAAAATACATTGCTATGCTCCTTTCCTGCTCTCTGTTGCAGCATATCAAGAATCAGCGGTCTTCCGAGGCTTGGCGCGCTTTTCAAGAATCACTGCAAAATAGAGGCTAATTGGGACATTCCAGTGGATTTCTGCGCAAAGCAGCCCAAACATGCATCATTCCATCATCCGGAGCAGAATCAAGGCAGTCCCTGGCTTGCATGCCAGTTTTACAGTTTTCTTAGTTAATTTGTTAATTAATTAGGAATTTGTACATTATTTGGACTGTAATATTTTGGACTGTATTATTTATTCATTCGGGACTGTATATTCTTTCGGACCCTCTGCGCGAGGGCATAATTGTAATAAGTGTGGGTGATGTGATGTATGTCTTCCAACCCCACGTCTTTCTTCCCTTTTATTTACCTGCTTATTATGGTTAGATTAGGGCATATTTCAATTAGCATACAGTATGATAGCATGTTTGCATTCATTCATCTGTTTTGCATGCACCGGGCTCGGCGCATCATACTAACTGCATTTGTATTTCAATTCCAAGTTGAATACATGTTAGATGTAGCATCTCATATGCCATGTTTAGAATAGCCGAGCTTGCTATAGTTGCATTCTTGCATGTGTTGCATTAGGCATTTCTGTATACTTAGGATCATGCATAATTTCTAATGTAGTTTTGGTTTTGACTTGGAGTACTCGGTGAGTTTTTATGCTTTAGCATCCTTGCATGCGTGTGAGTGACTACCATGATAGCATGCTTGCCATGAGACTATTTGCTTATGTGATATAACTGCCTGATTGCCTGTGGGTGAAGGTTGGGTTATTTGAATTGGAACAATTCATCAAATGTTTGTTTTAAAACCCACTAGATAGTGGCAAAATCATGTTTTCTTAAGCCCACCCGAGGGTGGCAAATCCACGTCTTAGCCTACCTGCGGGTAGCACCATCAAACCATTTTCAAACAAACAAACATGAAATGTTTTGTTCCAATTCAGGCGACTTAGTCTATACTTGTATGCTGTGCGCATCACATAGTAACCTAGGCTAATAACCGGAATAAGAACACACAATGTTTTCAAAACTTGATATCATGATTAGTAGAGGCCGGTCTTTGACCGGGCGAGCGGGGGTGCTCACGAAGTGACCTTCCCCAATCGTACCCAAGTTCCCGAGCCGAGGCAACTTTGGTGATGACGAACACGTGGCCTTTGGCATCGAGTCAGGGTTTCCTAAATTTCCCAAAAATAAAATATTTAGGTGGCGACTCTGTATCTGGCAAAGCAGTCCATGTTTGGCACTTCTTTCAAAAATCTGTTTTCTCAAAACGATTTGCCAGATTTGGACTCTTTGGTTCAAGATTAAGAACCGTGACATTCGAGTCCTTCGAACTGTAGTAGACCCGCAAGCGAACCAGAACGGGGGAGATTCGCACTCCTTACCCGGGATGCGTTCGGGGACGTCTACAGGCGCTGCCTTGACCTGCGGGAGGGTAGGGAGGATTTTCCTGTAACAAAAAAAAAAAAAGTGTCTATCTATTCTTCTCTCACTCTCTCTCTCTCTTTCCCAGCTCTTTATTGTTCTCTCATTCTCCCTCTCTTCTCTCTCTATATTCTATGAGAACTCAGTCATAACCCTAACATTATGTTTGGATTGAGTGATCTGAAGAGAAAAGAAAAGAAATAGAAAGATATATATTTCTTTTATTTATTTGGATAACTTAAATGGAGAGAAATGGGAAGAGCTAAAGAGAAACTTATTTATCTTATTACCCTCTTTTTCAATTTTTTCAAAAATTGAGAGATTGGGAAAGAAAAGAAACCAAATGATTCTTATATTTTCATAATACCAATTTTATCCCTATAAAAATAAAAGAAATAAAATGATTGAAAATATAAAAAGATTAATTGGTAATATAACATAAATTTTTTTTTTTTTTCTTTATAAAATCTAACCAAACAAGAATAAGAAAAATTACAATCATTTCTTTTTCTTTTTTTTTTATATTTTCTTTTCTCTTATAACTTAAATAATCTTTTATTTTCTTTTCTCTCCTAGGTTCCCAAACAAAGCTTGTCCAAAAACCCTATCAGCCAAAGTCACCCTCACAATCTGAACACCCATAGGAAAGCGCCCCATTCCGTTAAACGACATCTGGAGTCAATGACCTTCAAGCTTCATCAATGGTGGAGTTTTGGCTTTTGAAAGTTGATGGTCATGACATTGGTGGTGCGCAACGACTGATGGATCTTGAAACTTCAAGAATGGTGATGGAAAAAATGCAGGGTGTTGGTTGTAGCTATAATAGTAATTTATCTAGGTTTGATTTTTGAGTTTTGGTTCTAAATCTATTGATTCTTAAGTATAGTAATTTTTTTTTTTTTGACCACATAATTCTTGTAACATTTTTTTATATAAATTTTATGTACTTAAAAAAAATTTGCCGTTACTAATTCATACAAATGAGCCGTTACTAATTCATACAAATGAGATCATAGTAACTACACCAACTATCATGGAAAATAACCGTTTGTTTCAACAAAACACTTTTTTTTTGGGCACTTTCTAACATTTGCAATGACGGGCAATGAAAGTGAAACGGAAAAAATTTTCTTTAGTTAACAAAAAAACAAACTTGCCGAGACAAAATATTTTCTAATTTTGAAAGACAATTTTACTGGTGCTACCACATTACTGCATCGCCACTGCACTACTATAACTCACCACCACCCTCTCCACCACCTCCACCGACACACCAGCACAACACCACCTCCCATCAGGGACAAAATTAGAAAAAGATTATAGGAGGTCATAACCCCTTGTTTTTTTTCAATTTTTGTGAATATTATTATTTGTTATAGAACTTTTAAAATATATAATTTTATATATAAAATGATCTCCCATTATTAAAAAATATATATTATTCTTCTTCCATCTTAAATTCTTTCTATTTTACATAAAAAAAAACTTATTCATCCTATTAAAAATTACTTCTATAATATTTAATTTATATATATATATATAATTTATATATCATATATACATACATATATATTTTGTGTATATGATTTTCTTTTGATCCTTTCAATAATAAAATCTTAATTCCGTCCTTCTCACCATCCCACCACATCCACCAGTAGCCAAACATTAAAAAATATATATCTGAATTTTTTTCCATAGAAAATATTATTCACCAAAATAAACCATTCCAAACAAACGGAACATTGTAATTACCCTTTAACCAAAATAACAATGCTATGTGAGCAAAAAAAATACATAAAAAACATACACAAAATGCAGATATAAATCAATGTATTGCCCAGATTCATTCAAGCATAATTAGTTACACACCTAGAATATGAACCAAATTGATCTATTTTTCTCACAGGTAACTTTTCTGTAATCAAAATGAAAAAAAAATGATAATATAATACTCAAAACCGAATATTTTCCACTTTAAAAAAAGTGTTTGATGCATCCATATATGCAAAGGGCCGCAAAGCTTTGATAATTATCCATTTCTTCTATTGACTAATCATTTTTATTAAAATTGAACCAGTATCAACAAAAATAAAATAAAAAATAAAAGTCTCCATCTCATTCCTTCGATGAACACCTCCAATTGAACTTCTATAGTCAATATTTCAATCTGCATAGAATGGTCATGAATACATGTTTTTGTTCCATCTAATTTGCCCAAAAAAATAAATAGAAAAGCTCTACCCAAACAATGGATATAGACACAAATGGACGAAGTCAGTGCTCCTCATTAGTCTAGATAGAAAAGCGTTACAATCTTTCTGAGATTCTTAGCTTCTTGACATGTATCCATAAGCAATTTGCTATCATGGAATGCGAAGCAAATGACTTGCTGAACATGTGAAATGATGTCCATGTTACATAGCCTGCACTTTCACAATAACAATCATGAATCAAAAAATTAACATCACCCTCCAAATCAACTGTAGACGAGATAACATCAATCAAGCTCAATATGTAACATGATCTCCAAGCTTATGTATAACAAAAGTCACAAGTGACGTGCAAAGTTCACCCAATTTATGTAGTGTTGAACATGTAATGCAGCTACCAAATAGATTCTCTAGTACTCTAAACAAGAGAGGGGCTCAAAGGTCATAAAACTGAGTCCACAAGAGCTCTCAAATGAAGTTATTACCCTCAGCTAGGGATGTAATTAGTTCGGTACAGTCGGTATTTAAATAAAAACTTTCACCGAACCGATAATATCGGTTTTATTATTTTGAACACCGATGCAGACTGCCTCTCCCATTAAACCATACTGAACCAAACCGATTGAAACGATTCAGTTCGGTTTGGTTCGGTTCAGTTCGGTGCATTTTAATCGGTCCAAGACCTTTCAAACTTAAGACATTTTTAAATATAATCACTAATCTATATAAAAATATTAAATTAATTATTTGTCTACTATTTCAAACATATCTAATATATCTATTTAATAAATATTTTTCAATTCCTAGATTAACAAAAATAAAAACAAAAACAAAAAAAAAGTTAAAAAATATTAAGGTTTCAATAATGAGCAGATTATATACAATAAGAGTTTATAACTTAGGTTATAAAGATGATAAGGTTAATTTATTAAGATTAATAGTTTATTATACTTATTAATATCATTATATTAGTAGATTATATATATATATATATTATAAATACAATATATGTTGAAGCGGTCGGTTTCGGTTTAGTTTAGTGCACAAGATGCTTGAACCAATACCGAACCGAAAACTGAAAAAAATCAAATTGAAAAACCCCACAGACCAATTCTTGTTAAAAAACAGACCAAATATAGCCGGTTTGGTCAATTTTTTCAGTTTTTCTTACATCCCTACCCTCAGCCAACGAAGCAAGCAAAACAACAGTAAAAGCCAGTAAAAGATCAAATGTAGCCATGACAACAAAGCTGGTACAACATAAGGTGTAGGTTTGCCATGTCCAATTTGCTCCATTATACGATTTTGGATTGGCTTTTCAAGGGTCTGGGGTTACTCATGCAAAGCCAGAGCTTGTGGTTAGTTAGATCATTCTTGAGCTCAGTTCTGAGCTTGGGCAATTTCAAATGAAAAACACAAAACAGTCTATACAGAAATTGGCTCATCAACAGTTTAAATTTCTCAGCTGATGTATGTAGAACCATGAAGCACATGTATGAGCACTGATACACTAAGGGTACACTGAAACGATAAAATTATAAAATAAAATAAGAGGGTATGGGTATGGCTGGGAACATTTGTAAAAAATATTTATTTTTAATTTAGAGTAATTCAAAAATTAGTTAAATGGTTTAGTTAGTTAAGATCCAATCTCAAAACCACCTTTAGTGTAAAAAATAAAATATCATTATATTAAAGAACCTACAAACCAAAGTTCACTTTAAAAATCATGCTAAGCATAGAAATAAGTTTAATTAAACTAACATCATCTTTGTATAAATAAAATAAATATATATATTCTAACTAAGGTACGACCTGGGTATATATTAAGGGGGAAAAAAATTGGGTATCTGTTTTGGGTACCTAATACGTAAACAAATTATCATGAAAAGTACAAATACTCCGTACGGGTACAAAATGTTTTTCGAAGTATCCCTACTCCGTACGGGTACAAAATGTTTTTTGAAGTACCCATACTTCATAGGATAACTGAGTTGGACTCCGATAACATCACTGTTCACAACTACTAAAATATCCAAGATCTCTATCCCAACACACAATGTCATTATTATCTTTTGCTCTGATTTGTGAAATGAAAAATCAAATTAAAATCAAAGAGAAAAGAGGAGCAAAATGAAATGCACTTCCTGTATGAAGTCGGAAACTTAAAAAGTTTCAAACTAGAAAAATGTTCATGCAAAGGGCACAGATTTTGACAGGGAAAGACATATTTCTAGTGCCATCAAGAACAACTTGGCAGCTGCCAATGTACATGGAAATAGTTTCTGTAGATGTTAATATATAAGCAAAATAGATGCACCAGATCTTGGAAGCAATTGGAGAGAGAGAGAGAGAGAGATATAATTCTGAGAGTGAATCTTTGAGCAATAAAAATTCAAAATTAGACTTTTGGCCTCTGCGCCCTTTTTTTGATGATTACAAAAAAATTTTAAATTTTATAAACTACTTATAATTTTTTTTTTTAAATACGAAATAAATATCAAACAAGCTCTTCTTTACACTTTTAAAATATCTATAAATATAATTAGAAAACTATAAATATGAATATTACTAAAGACCCTAATCATTATTATTCTTGCCAAGACTATAAAGCCATTATTCTACGAGTCAAAAAAAAAAAAAAAAAAAAAAAAAAGCGGCACTAAAGCAAGAGTTTTTACACCAACAAGATCTTATCAACACAATAGAAAACTTGTGACCCCACATCTTATTTAGAAAATAAATAATAAAATAAAAGAAATACAGAAAGAACAGCTAAAGCAAATACTGTGCAACTGACATTTACCAGATTTATTTTTTGTGAAGCATATGTAACTGCTTACTTCAATAACAATTCCACAAACACAAGTTATTTTATTTGTTGTGTTGTTAGTTCCAACAATAATCCAATTATATGAAGAAACTGCAAAAGACATCAAGTATTCACAGCTAATAGAAGCATCTCTTTCACATTCGCAGCAATGATTGGCTGATTAACTTCTTCCACCTTCCAAGCTTCTCTATTCCCTGCAAAGAATGTTTTGCGTTTAGAGCTCTTTTAACATATAATGGAATGAAGACATGATCTCCTCGTATAAATTTATAATTTCCAGTTTCTTTTTTTTTTTTTTTTCTAAACGTTAAAATAATTATAAAATTAAAAAATAATAAAATTGCGGGAAAAAATGGAAGGAAGAAAGATGAAGGCAGCAAAAAAGCCGATAGAAGTATCTAGCTTGATTCACAGGATAAATATGAAGATTACAATATTGGATTAAATTTAAGAAGCCCATTTTTGTTGGATCGACAAACTCTTCTCTCACATGGTGGGGTCGACCCACGTGAAAGAGAGGATTTCCTGAGAATTCATGTTCACTTTTAAGTTTGGATACCTATTAAAATAGTCAAAAAGTCACTACTAAAAAGTCAACTATTCTTTACTTTTTTTGCACATTTTTTTTTTTTGTAAAAAGTCAAAAAACTAACTAAAATAACTAGTTCCCAAAACAACAGTAGGGAAACTATATTTTTGTGAAACATAGAGACTACATAAGAGTCAATGAACTCTAAAAGGAGCTTGAAAGTTTTATTCACTGATATACAAGTATCTTATTTGCGTTAATTGATCCACATAATCTTTGGCGCAATTTAGGGCATGTAATAATGTACTCATCAGTTTACATTTTGCACCATCAATAAAAACTAAATAACAGCTACTGGAAAACCAACAAGATCAACAAATTAATAACACTAAAATGCAAAATGGAAAAAATAATAATAATAATAATAATAAATAAATAAAAAGAAAGTAAGAAGAATAAAAATTTGAAGAAAGGCAAGAACAAAGAAAACAACAAAAAAATATACGAAAACAAAAAGCATCAATGAAATTTTTGCCCATTTATTTGTTTGAAAGAAACAGGTACATGATGCCCAAAAAGAAAACACATATAGGAAATTGGGTCCAGGGAATGGTGGCAAAAGTGAACTGCATTAGGTTTTCAAAAATGGGGTTTTGTATCCTAGTTAATGGGCACATCCAATTCTTACTAGCTCAGAAGGTCTTCAACAATGGGTCCTACACTCTGCCCTTCAGTTGATTAATATCCAGGTCAATACATGGAACCAAGGGATCAACAAGGCTATATTTATTTTGCATGTGGTAATATGCTGATCACACAATCATTTTCCCTGACTGAGGTGAAATAGACAGTATAACTTAAATGTGCCTGGTTATTTTTAGGTCGTCTCTGGTTTGGAAGGAAATCAAGAGAAGTATTGATAAAAATAGTGCTGAGGAGAGCGATGTTCCTCTTTTTTGGTTTTTTGCCAGGAGGGTTCTATGATAATTTCCTAATTGGGAATACTCACGGTAGTAAACAAATGGAAGGAAAATTGGCATAGTATAAATCACAGTAGTTGTCAGGGAAGGAAGGTATATTTGATATGAAGGAAGCTCACCCAATGTCTTTCTACAAATTTATTTCAGTTTTCAGGATTCCAGGTGTAACTTCAAGTCTGAGGACAGCCACTTTGTGCATTTATGCCAAAGGTTAGGTATGTACTCAATCTAACCCTTCCCAAACACCCATTAATGGATACAAATTGGGCGTGTTTTTTTCAGGATTCCAGGGAAGAGACAGAAAGGATAGAGAAGAAAGATGGGATAGAGTAAGAAATGAGAGCAGAGTTTAATATTATACCTTATTTGCAAATGAGATTTGGCAGAGGCACAGGGATTTTTTTACAGAACTTTCATCACATAATGGTTCTGAAGATATGCTACTAAAAGTGGCCATTTGTGGAGGCATATGGTAAAAAAAATGGGTTTGCACGAAGAAAGTGCTAATAATGCCAGGGGCTCAAAGTGGTTTCGCTGTGAAAAAGGGTTCAGAAGGCTGGCAGTACATTCATGAACATCTAATGTTTGTTCCAAGGATCGTAGTAGAGTTTTGTTTCAGCATGAAATTTGGTTCCGAAAAGTGACCTTAAAGCTTTCTTCTGAAATCTTTCCAACACAATCTAAATAGATGGCTTCTTTTGCAGATTTTCATTTTAGGAACGAAGAAGGTTTAGAACCCAATGTTTAATAGGGTGGTGCAGAATTAAGAGATGGAATCAATACGGTTTGTTCTTTAACGTGTTCTATGGAGCTTGTATAGGTTCTTGACCGTCAATCCTGGAAATAATTGCATCCAGATATGTGGAATTGAGGTGGGTAACGTAATTAACTGGACGAAAGATATATTGGTAAATCGTCACATGAAATTCTGTTTTACTCCTTCGGTATTCCGGGATTGGAGGAGTTATGATAAAATCTTAAAGGGATAATTCAGTTGAAAGGGGTAGTCTAATTCTGAATTAGTGATCATGCATGCATAAAAGCAATGGGAAACCTTGAATTGATCATTGCTGCAGAGCCTGATGGTTGATGAATTGGAGGCCTTTTTGTTTCATCATACGAGATGTGTTGGGAACATTAGTCTTCAGGAGCTTTTCAAGAATGGCATGGGAGTTGATGAGATGTAGGAAGCAAATGTGGAGAACAGCACCAGCAAGTCTTTCATATTGTTTTGGAAGAAGTGCTACTGATTTAGTTTTTTTATTTATTTATTGAAGTGTTAATGTTAGGCGTTTTTATTTGTTTTATTCTGTTGAAGTGTTGATGTTATGTGGGTGTTTTTTTGGGTCTTTCCCACTGTTAAAAATGTTTTTTTCACTTCTTTTTTGGGGGCTTAGTTTTCTTTTCTTTCTTTTTTTCATTTCAATTTCAATACTTTGGATCTTTCATTTTATAAAATCTGGCCCAAAAAAGTGGCACGGAAGCCCAAATTTTGGGTAAATTGTAAATGTTGAGAGCCATAATTTCTGTAAAATGTAGAGACCCAAATAGTGATAGCACAATTTTCAAATATCCCACCCAACCTGCTGATGTGAAACTGCCAAAATAACTCAACCGACCCGCTGGATTCCAAGACCAGTGATTCGGCAGGAGGTTGCAAATTATCCCACCCACCATGGGCTGTTTGGTTGTGCATATTACACGGTCTTGGGTAGAACTCAATCCCAAAAGCTGGTCGTTGAGGTGAGGGTGCCCTTACGCTTACATACTTAACATTACTTTAGTACTTACACGATGTGGGACTTTGCTTCACAGTGCAAACCTACCAAACCCGCACTGCACCAACTAGTGCTAGGAATGGCAACGGGGCGGGGCGGGGCGGGGCGCGGCCGGGGATCACACTCCCCGTCCCCGATCCCCAATGGTGAAATTTTCCCCATCCCCGGTCCCCATCCCCGACGGGGAATCTATCATCGTTCCCGTCCCCGTTCCCGTCCCCTAACGGGGATCGGGTTTCCCCGACCCCGAAAGTTCCCCGGTCCAAAAAAAAAAAAAAAAAACCTATTACAGCAGATCAACAACAGCATCAAACAATAGATCAACTCAACAACATCATACATCAACAATAGATCAACAAAATCATCATACACAATAGATCAAAAAAAGAAAAATTAGAGAGATGGTAAGATCTGAGAAGTATAACTCAAAAAGATAAATCAGAAAGATGGTGCTGGCAGCGAAGGGAAAGTCAGCGCCGTGACGTTGACGGCAGAGATGGTGTCGCCACCGCGAAGAGAAAGGCGTCGACGTTGATGGAAGGAAAAGGCGTTGGAGTCTGGCATGTCGCTGTGATGTTCTTGAGTAGGGAGATCGGCGAGGTCGGCGAGATCGGAAGAGGGAGAGGACAGCGGAGGAGCCCCCGCTGCCGCCGTCGACGCCGTGAGAAACACCTGCAGCAAAGAAAGAGAGGGAGAGGGGAAGAAGCTGAGAGGAGAGAAGAGAAGTGCGAGTGAGTGAGTGAGTGGGAGAGAGAGGCAGACTTCACTTTTTTTTTTTTGGGTGGGTTGGCAGACTTAACTTAACTCAATGCTAAACATATATATATATATATGGGGAATAATCGGGGAATTAGTCGGGGAATATCCGGGGCGGGGTCGGGGCGGGGACGGGGTGGGGAAAACCTATCCCCGTCCCCGGCCCGAAAACCATCGGGATTTAATTTTCAATACCATCCTCGGCCCTATGGGAATAATTTTCGGGGAAAACCCGTTCTTATCGGGGTCGGGGGATTGGGTCCCCATCGAACCGGGTTCAAATTGCCATCCCTAACCAGTGCACACCCCTAACTGTGGTGGTCATAAATATCTCATCGCTTAATTGTGGTAATTATTCCACTGCATTATCCCGGATGTTGTACTGTGTTTGCAAATAAATCATTTAAATCTTGAATTCTAACCTATCATGTTTGGTAGTTCGACCATAAAATTCCTTTGCTTCTGTATTTTTCAAAATTCAAACCATGACCACGAGGCAAGGTCTATTTCACGAGTTGCCCTTTAACGCCAACTCCATGATGCCTTGCATCTGTAGTGACCTTTGGAGTACTCAATCAAGGCCTTTGCAAGTGCCTATGAGTGTGGCATCAAGATTCTAAGTCAATGGTTAAACGGACTAATGTGACCAGGAGGATGGCCCTAAGTAGCCCAAGGCATGCACACCAAAGCAGCGGCAACAGCATGCACATTGCTGCTTGCGCGCCCATGCGCGCCTGCACATCAAGCAGCCAGGTAGGAAAGTTCTGTTGAATCTTTGACATAAGGTTTCAAGGGTCAAACGATGGAGTTTTGACTTGTAATTTTTATTGGGAACTCATGAGGATATGTAGTTTCCCATTCTTGAAGATGTTAAGTTGTGTTGAAGGGAAATATTGCACTTGTACTTATTTCCTTATTAAGATAATACATGTGGTTAGAGAGGTAAAACCTAATTTTGGTTTGTGCCTCCTTTTCTAGCAAATCTCTTGTTTCTTCTTGTCTTATCTTCCTCTCTCAACTCGTAAACTTCATCATACAGTTTTAACTTGGTATTAGAGCAAGTATCTTCTTTTTGTTCTTTTTCTTTTCTTTTCTTTTTTTTTTTTTTTCTTATGGTCTTTGTTTTTTTGGGTCGTTTCTTGTATTTTTCTTGATCCCCCCCCCCCCCCCCCCAAAAAAAAAAAAAGAAAAAAAAAATTAACACTATGATCAACTAGGGTACGAGAATTATCATAAAAAATTTCAAATTTTTTTTCTTTTTGGTTGTTTATTTTTTTCGATTTTTCTTTATTTTTTGGAAAAATGGGTCCAATTTTTTGATTTCTTGATTCTGTTAGAGTTTTGCTCGATTCATCTCTTGGTCCACGTACTATGGGTGCTGACCAGATGGTTCTAGGCCACCCTTGGCTTCGGTTGTTGATTCTAGATGGTTTTTGATCGCTTTTTGGTCTCACAGTGCTGTCAGCCTTCTTCCAGACAGTGTGTTTTGCTTTTCTGCTCCAGCATGTCTATTTTTGGACATATTTTGATGGTGTTGTTGGGCTGTGTATAGTGGGAAATCATCTTCTTTTGACAGGTTCTTCCGATTGGTTGCATTTGTCTTGCTTTTTGGGTGTGCCAACATTGTCTTAGGCCATGGTAGATGACGACAAGACCTCTGAAAGCAACGAAGTGAAAGGTTCAAGTCCAAATGCTCGTCTCGACGATCACTCCTCTCTTCAACTTACTCCTATCAAGTTGGAAGGCTCCAATTACCCGGTTTGGTCCCGTTCTTTTTAGTTGGCCATTATTGCTCATGGCATGTCTGGTAACATAACAGGAGTTACCAAGGCTCTTGAGGAGGATAGACCAACCAGAAAGAAATGGAATAAAGAAAATGCTCTAGTCATGACATGGCTAATCAACTCTATACATCCCAGTATTAGCCGCTCTTTTGTTTTGATGGATACTGCTAATGAGATTTGGACTGTCGCTGCTCAAATGTATTCACAACATGGTAATGATGCACAGGCCTATGAGCTAAGGAAAAAAATACAAGGATTTGATCAGAAGGATAGGTCCCTTGCAGAATACTATGCCGAGTTGAGTAGTTTATGGCAAGAGCTCGATTATTATCAGAGCTTCCAGGAATAATTTGATCAGAACGATAGAAATAATTTTCATAGTAATGCTTGTGAGTTCATAAAACATAAACGTTCTTGTTTTCCTTCCATTAATAAGAAGTCTTTTTCTTGTTATGGTTATTCATTATGATGTATGGGATCCCTCTCGTGTTGTGTCTGTATTTGGTTATCGTTGGTTTGTCACCTTTATTGATTGTTACTCTCATGTGACTTGGGTTTACTTGCTTCGAACAAAAAATGAAGCCTTTTCTTGTTTTCAAACATTTCATAAGATGGTACTTACTCAATTTGCTACCCGCATTAAAGTCCTTCGGAATGACAATAGCACTGAATATATTGATAGCAAGCATATCTTGAAGTCTATGGTATCCTTTACCAAACTAGTTGTGTTGGTACCCCTGAACAGAGTGGTGTTGCTGAACGTAAGAACTATCACCTTCTTGAGGTTGTTCATGCTCTTATGTTCACGACTAGTAGTGACTTTTTGACTATTTTAGCCTATTAACAAACAAGGCCTAAGTGATATAAAGCAAGATTAGTCACTAAAGGGTTCACTCAGACTTATGGCATTTACTATCAGAAGACTTTTGCTACAGCGGCCAAAATGAATTCCATTCATCTCCTTCTTTCCTGTGTAGCAACTCTGGCATGGCCATTACAATAACTAGATGTAAAGAATACATTTCTTCACGGTGATCTAGAAGAAGAAGTATATATGAATGTTCCTCTAGGTTTTTCTTCTTCAACCACTAATGGAAAAGTTTACTAGTTAAAGAAAGTTTTGTACGGGTTGAAACAATCTCCTACAGTTGGTTTAACAGGTTCCTTAAGGCGATGCTAAGATTTGTCTATAAGCAAAGCCATGCAAATCATACTTTGTTCAGCAAACGATGTGAAGACAAAATCACTGTACTTATTGTTTATGTGGATGACAATGGTGACTAGCAATGATGAAGAGGAAATTTCTAAAATCGACTTTCCAAGGAATTTGAAATCAAAGACCTCTGTCCTTTATGGTACTTTCTTGGAATTGAGATTGCTAGATCAAATAAGAGCATCTTTATCTCTCACAGGAAGTATATCTTGGAGTTATACTTGAGAAAGTAGGCATGTTTAGTTGTCGACCGGTTGATTCTTCTATAGAGGCCAATCACAGACTAAGTAGTAGTGACGGAGAGTATGTAGACAAGGGAAGGTATCAAAGGCTTGTAGGAAGATTGATATACCTTTCTCACACCAAGACAAATATTGCCTATGCAGTTGGCATTGTCAGCCAATTCATGCATGATCCTTGGACAGGACGTTTGGATGCAATGCATCGGATCTTGAGGTATCTCAAATCAGTGCCTGGAAAAGGTATCTTGTTCTCCAATCATGATCATTTAAGGTTAGAGGCCTTCACTGATGCAAATTGGGTTGGTGCTATTGATGATAGGAGGTCTACTTTAGGCTATTGTTCATTTGTAGGAGGGAATTTGGTGAGCATTCAGTTGTAGCCAGATCAAGTGCAAAAGCAGAGTATCGGGTCACAGTGAATGGCATTTGTGAGCTACTGTGGTTCAAGTTTTACTGGCTGACTTAGGATTGTTGAATGGTGGACCTATGCAACTATATTGTGATAATAAGGCCGCTATTAACATTGCCTATAACCCAGCTCAACATAATAGGACTAAGCACATCAAGATTAATCGACATTTTATTAAGAAAAAAGTGAATAGTGATATGATTTGTATGCCTATTGTTAAATCAAAAGATCAGTTAGCTAATGTGTTTACTAAAAGGGTTAGATAGTAAAGTTTTTCATCCTATTTTATGCAAGTTGGGCATGAGAGATATCTATGCACCAACTTAAGAGGGAGGGTAACATTGTCCTTATTTCCTTAATATAAATACATGTGATTAGAAAGGTAAAACCTAATTTTGGTTTGTACCCCCTTTTCCTGCAAATCTCTTGTTTCTTGTCTTATCTTCCTCTCTCTACTTTACAACTCCATACAGTTTTAACCAATATCCTGAGTTTTTTAGAATTGAACAATTTTTGCAAAATCATTACGACTAATTAAATATGGCCGATGTTTCTCATGTCAATTAGAAAATGGTTTAAAATGCTATTATAAAAGGGTATGATGTGCTACCACCTGCCTCCCTATCCAAACTAGCTTGAAGTGTGAAATCCTAAGGGAACTTGTGGATTGGCTTTTAACATCCATGAGGAGTGTCTAAGGTTTCCATGTGGGTTTGGGAGTCCCATGGATGGTGTCATCAAGTGGCGTAAGTGTCGGCACTAGGGGTGCTCATGGTTTAGTTACGGCTTGGAAACTCCAATCTGTCATCCGTTCAAAACTAGGCGGATTGGAGAAAATCAATCCGCAACCGTCCATCAGATTGACGGATGCGAATTGAGCAGATTGACAGATGGATGCAAATTGGTTTGGCGGTTTACATTTTACAGATTTTCAACATAATAGAACCTATCAACATAAATTTTTTATTTTTTATTTTTTGGATAACAATGAAATCTGTCTTATTAATAATAACTACAAACATGGATAATAATCCAACAAACCTCTATGTTAACAATGACTGCAAACTAAGGGTGCTCGCGGTTTGGTTGCAGCTTGGGAATCTCCAATCTGTCATTCATCCAAAACTAGGCAGATTGAAGAAAATCAATCTGTATCCGTCCGCTTGTCATCACGCATTCATCCAAAATGTAGCGGATCGATTCTATTTGGTTGGTTTGGGTGGATCGGTATGTCCGCTAAGCACCCCTAGTCGGCATTGCTCATTTCTTCTAGTGATGAGGTTTAGGATACACACTCGCTATGTCCCACATACCATCTTAGGGTGTTTGTCCTAAACCGAATGGGTGATCAATTGCCACCTAAGAAGCACGAACACGGACACGGACACGGACACGGACACGGACATGGACATGTGACACGACACGGACACACAGACACGTAATTTTCAAAAAATGCAGGACACGACATGTTGGGGATACGTTCAAAACATATATTTTTATATTTTTATTGTATATATATTTTTAAATATTTAATATGTATTTTATGTCAAATATTTAATTTTACCAAATTTATTAACCTTAGGTATACTATTTTAATAAAAAATAAAATATTATAATTTTTTTTAAAAAAAAAGTAGTACTCAGCGTGTCCCTAGAGTGTCCCCAACATGTCCTCAGCATGTCCCTAGCGTGTCCTCAATGTGTCTCTTGTATGTCCTCAGTGTGTCCCAACGTGTCCTCAGCGTGTCCAAAGTGTCCCAACATGTCCAACTCTTTCTAGTGTGTCCGACACGTGTCCGGAGTGTATCCAACACGTGTCTGGAGTGTGTCCGACACGTGTCAAACACCTGTACGCGACCTTCGAAGAGGTGTTCGTGCTTCATAGGTTGCCACCAAAGCCTTGTGTGCCAATTCACAAGCATGTGCTTGGGTTTAGCCATGCTTGTGGGGATCCCGTGGCCAAAGGCAAGCAATTTAGTGGCAACGCCACTACTCGTAGGTATTTTTGGAAGGCATGAACCTCTACCATCATGTTAGGCACCTTGTGTTTAGCTTATGGATAATGCTATTAGTGGGCTAGGGAGCAACGTTGCCTTACTTGTATAACACGCTAGTCAACACGTTGGGCATGCAATGGCCCTTCTTGGACAATAGGATGCAAGCATGTCAGGGGCCTATACTAGCACCTAGTTGGGAAAAATCAAGTAGCTTAGCTGTGGAGAACACTTCTAGTGGACACTAAGGTGTACGGTTGTGTGGCAAGAGGCGCCTTGACAACATTGGACTCTTCAATGGGGCAAGTGCCTTGCTTATAGGCAAGCTCAGTGCAGTGAAGCAACTGGTTGGACATATGGATATGCAACTTGGGACAAGTATGCCTTTGGGAAGCATTTGAAGTACGGGACTTCCTTCAAAAGAGTTCTTGCTTGACAAATCATTGGACCTACATATGTTAAGACAAGTGAAGATTGAACACTAACATGGTTTACAGAGTTTGGCAAACTTGGTGGAGTTCTGAGTGCCACACGGGTGAAGAATTGTTCAGCTACATAGCCAAAACAGTCAGCCTGCGACACCTAGGTATGTTGAACCTTTTGACATGCACTATACTGAGTATAGAACTCTATGGTCTTCTTCCTTGGGAGGCTAGAGATGGAGGCTTTGTTGCTAGGCACACCAAGCTGCCTTAGGCTTGTCCTACTAAAAGGGAGAGCTTGCCACCAAACTTCTCTATAATCATTACGTAATTCTAATTGTCTGACAAGATCCCTATAGCAAACGTTCTGGACTGTTAGTAACGACCACATGCTCACCTCCTACATGTAGAGAAGTGTACTTTTATTACATAACAACAAGATTTCCCTCCCTCCCTCCCTCCCTCCCTCTCTCTCTCTATTGCACTAATACATCACTCTATAGAACTTGTACCATATTAAGTCCCAAAGATATTCTAGAAACCCAAAAAGTCAGTAGCTATGTAAGAGACCAAAAACCACAGTTTTTTAATGTAGAGCTAAAAAAGGCAACAAAATCTGTAGTTTAGCAAAAAATACAACAGTTAGAATACTTGCTCCATTGGGATTCCTCTCTACATATTATGTAGGGATTATTATACTCAAGGCAACAAATTGTTTTAAAGCCATTAGAATAATATAGATTTACTTACATATCTATCAAAAATACAAATAAAATGTCATTTTTGTCCCACTCCATCTCTTCCCTAACATCACTTCTACCTTCCTCCCACAACCAGTGCCACCTTGTCCCCTCTCTCACCCTTCACAACCCCCTCCTCTATAGCTGCCCATTCTCCTCTCCCGTACTCATTTCTCCATTTTAAGATGTTTTATCTTATTTATCTTCATTATCACTACAGATATATTTATATCTATGACTGTATATGTGTCTTTTAGTTTTCTGCTTATACATGAAATTTTTCATATTTTTTGCAACTAAGTATTGCATACAAGTTGCGCAAGTCAGACACACAAATATATATATATACACACATATAATATTACCGAAAGAGATAGGATATATAGGGGCTCATGGAATTGCAATCTTTTTGGAGTTGGTTCATTAACTTACTTTGGATGCAGTAAGTGAGGGTCAGCAAATGTAAGGAGGAGGCAAGGGTTGCAAGGATGAAAGGGCTGGGAAGAATGTTCTTGGGTACAAATGACCAGTAATTATGTTTTTGACCTATTGCTAAATAAATTTCTGTTATATGGAGTCTAAAATAAAATTTTATTTGATATGTAATCAATTTATCATTTACTTCCTTAAGTATAATAACCCCTATTATATATAATAGTGTTGGTATGAATTGTTGTAAATCTGAATTTTTGGTAAATGTTTCGATGAATTAAAAAGTGTGAATATTCACACTTAAAACCAAGGGTAAAACAACCACGAAAAATGGTTAACATTTAAAAATGGGAATTCATCTCCTAACATTCCATATACGTGGGACTAAATAGGTTAACAAATTTCCCATAGAATTTATCATAAAATGAAATCATTAGAACTTTTCACTAATTTCCCCTTTATTTAACTTACTGAGCATCTAGTCATTGACAAAGGGGAATGGCAAAAAAAGAATCATATACTTGGTTGGTTTGATTTGGATTGGTTTGGTTTATGTGTACCTAAGTGACTGACCAAGGAAGTAACAACAAATGATCAGAACTTTTTGCATCCACCAAACTTTCACTGAAAATACGAAGAAAATAGTCTTAAGAAGACATTGTCCTATATATGTCTGCAAAAATCCAAATGACATGGCATATTTGATGAAGCTCAAATGACTAGAACAATTTAATGCATTTGAATAGACAAAGATTGAAATGTACAATAACACGTTTGTGTTTGTGTGTGTGTGTGTGTGTGTGAGAGAGAGAGAGAGAGAGAGAGAGCAAAACCATGCAAATTTAAGGGCATCTTGTTGTGTTGATTTATGAGTCAAATGTATTAAATTTGAATGAATTTAAGTTTAAATACATCTTCCAATATTTGATTTAATTAACAAAATAACGCAATACACATTATTATGTCATGCATGGTTCTTAGTACTAAAATTGTAATTTGTGCCTTCAAGATTAAGAAGAAAAAAAAAAAAAAAATGTACTCAGCAATGGAGGAATAAGGATAATCACCAACACATTCTCTTAAATGGAATTATATGAATATATCATTTTGTTATTTGCTGATTACATGAATCAGTACACATACCTTGCGAGGTGCAATAGCCAACTCATTGTCCACAATGGATACTGCTTTAAACCCAATGGGGTTCAAAAACTCTTCATAACTACAAAAAAAAAAAAAAAACTGACATTATTCACCCCCAAAAAAAAAAACTACACTGACAAAAAATAATTATGACCAATCAAAAAGAATCTTTTGAATAAAACTCAATAAGAATTTAAATGAAAGTGAACTGAAGGGCAGAAAAGTACTCGGCAACAGATACTTTATATGGTGGCCCGCCAACATGATCGCTGATCTGCCACAAAAGAAATTTTATTTTCACCTTGACTGTTGGAGACATAATAAATTATTATATTCCAAAAAAAGGCAAATTTCCCCTCTAAAACTTTCACCAGAATAGAGAAGGACATTCCAATTTAAGGTTATGGTGTTTATCATATTTAACATTTTCATAAATAACGTAAGAATTTTCTATCTGATGAAACTAAGTTGCCTTGGTATATCATATGAAAATTTTTGGATTCACTCAGTAAAGAAAAATTAGAAAAGAGGAAAAGAAAGGAAGAGAGAGAGAGAGAGAGAGAGAGATGGGAACCGGAAACATTAGTGTTATGAGCTCTCCATCTGGCTTTAAAAGATCTCGCATTTGGCATGCCCAAGCTGATCTCATATCAGGTTCAATGGCACAAAAGAATCTGCAAAGTTGTCCATTTGACCTACTAATCAAGATGTTTCTTCTAACAGGATAAGCAAACCAAACTTCACACAAACTTACGTGTAGTCAAAAATGAGATCAAACAACTCAGTTGGACGCCAAGTAAAGAAGTCTTCCTTTAGGAAGGTAAAATAATCTGCCTTTGGTAATGATGATGACAACTGTGTTCACAATTAGTGCAGAAAATAAGAGTGAGAACATTTCCAAAAAGTATCAGAATTCATGTAAACAACTTGTGGAGCCGCAGTTCTGAAAATAGCTTTATCTGATCCACTTACACCCCAGTGTTTGATGGTCTTTCACATTCTCTTTCAGTTACAAAGTGCTACTCATGTTTTCACCAGAGCGGTAAGCAATAAAGTTTTTCAATTTCTTTCAAGATTCAGTGACATAGTGGTGCATTATGATATTTAGAGTAGTTGAGCTATCCTCACTGTTTGAACAGAATTACCATTTAAGTGCATTAGTTGACCAAGAAACCAAGAACACTGTAATAATAAACTTAGCACATTAATGTCGAATAAAGAAGAAAAGTAATTTAGTGCAGTTCCTTGGGCAATGATAGCATGTAATGAAATAATAAAAACAAGACCAAAATCTATCACATATGGATGGTAATGTCAAGTAAAGAACTCAGTGATTTTCAGCATTTGAAAAAAACAAAAAAGTTTTGTTACAAGCAGTTATTCTTGCAAAGGGAAACACCCTTACAAGTACACTGATGCACATACCAATTTGGGCACCAACACTTTGTTACAGTCCATTTACTTCTAAGGTCACCATGCTAGGCACCTTAAATTTGGTGTAAACAAATTTGACTTGTGGAAATTGAAATGATCAGAAAATGTTCTGTAAATGAGGAGTTAGTCATGCAAGATATAGATGAGGTTCCTAAAGCAACTAGAAAGACTTCAAAATGCCTTTATGTAGTGCAAGACATCACTCTTAAGTTTTTTCAAACTGAAACTGAAGTAGTGATGCAAATCCCTTTAGATACACAACTATAACTAAGGAGTTGCAGTAATCAGAAAAATTAGGTGAAGAAATTCAACTAGCAGGGTCTTATTTGTATCACCATGGTCATATCCAATTTGCCTTTCTATAGGGAAGATAAAGTGGTGAAACAGACTAGCATGAAATCATGTATTACCTCTATTGCTTTCTTAATTGCTTCGTCTGACATGTCCAGTCCAACAACATAGCGCTCAGGGCATGCAATTGCAACCACATCATGACCCTACCATATATGAACTGATTGCTGTAACTGAGCCAAAGAAAAATAGGAAACAAAAGTAGAAGGGAAAAAATGACTGCTGAAAAAATAGCAAGGCCCGGAAGCAAGTAGACTACAACAAAAACATGACAAAAACCAACAAACAACGAAACGTGTCATTTTTGACATGTGTACTTATTAAAAAAATAAAAATAAAAGGTCATTTTGAAACATGTAAATACATTTCTACCTATAATTTCACAAACAAAAGTTTCAATTAATAGCCAGAGATAAAATAAAATAAAATAATTACAATTAACAGTCTGAAAACATTATGGGGGCACCACTAGCATCCCAACGGAAAGGGAAAACTTAATCAACCCCCATGTTTTCAGATTGCAATGCACTAAAACTAAATCCCATCTTGTTTTTCCGACACACTTATGACTTTCCTTCCCCATCGACAAACTGTCGTTCTGTTAAAGATTATTAAGTATTTCAGAATATGAATGCAATCATCTCAAAGATTCCAATAATTTAACTTATTTACAGAGTTTTAACATAATTTTTAATTGTTTGCAAGCAGGAAAAGTGGCTTTGTGCCAAAGTCTACTTCGTTTCACAATAGTTTCACTCCAGAGGATGGATGTTGCCCTTCATGCGCAAGGGGTCAAAAGACAAATTAATTGTCCAAAATTTTTTAAATGAAAGAAGCATATCCCCTTCTACATAGAAGCCCATGGGAAAATGGAAAGGCTAAAAATATTGAAGAAGGGATATGAAAACACATAACTGAAGGTAAGTTGACTAATATTACATATTTTGGTAACCAATGAAGGAATTTTAGGCATTTCATTGAAAATTTTCTTAAATCTTTGAACTCATGTGACTTTCTTGTGATATGCTTCATAGTACAATAAATTCAACCTTTATAAAGGTGGTACCCAGTGCACAACACTCTAACTCACAGCAGGATTTGGGAAAGGTATAGGCAGCCTTCCCCCCACTTTTTGTGGAGAGGTTGATTTTGCGATAAGTTCAACCTTTACAGCAATGCTATTTACAAAATCAATCGTCCTAAGAAAAAAAGAAAAAAAATAAAAATGGGGAGTTCAAAATGCTTCACAAGTCATAAGCATAATTGTCAAATTGTAAATCATATCGTGAATCGAATCAAATCAAATCGAGAATCGCTAAGATTTAGTACAAACTATAAAAATGGTGTTAAAGAACTGTATATATGAAAAAATAAATAAAATAAATTGATTTTGGCACATGTTATAAAATAGTTATTATATAAAGACATGATTAAACTGTTTAATTGGGAATAACCATAAAATTATTCAAACATCATAATATAATCTCTCTTGACATTCAAAACATGGATCTAGAAACCCTATAGAGAGTATAATAATTAGAATATCTAAGTAGAATTCTTTATTTTAAACCTAAGTAGAATCTTTTATTTTAAAACCTAAAACACTTTGAAAAGTGTGTATATTTTTTGTTAAAAAACATTTAAAAAAGAAGTTGTGGAACCATTGAGTTTAATTGACTTGACTCATGTAATATTGAATTTGAACAATATTTATTTCACTAAAATAGCAGTATATAGTTCATGTGAGCAAGTTACTTTAACCTTAAGTATCCATGTATTGAAGTATGTTTTGTTTTAGGGAAAAAAAGAAAAAAAAAAAGAAAAAGAAAGGTTCACATGCCGGATCTAATTGAATCTTATTAAAAACTCTCTGATCGCCAAAATAACAACAAACCAAGCATAGGTATTGGTTATTTTCGTACTAAAGGCAAGTTTGGGAACCACCTAAAACATCCAAAAAGTCACTAACAAAAAGTCAACTCTTCTCTCTACTTTTATGCACGTCTTTTTGTAAAAAGTCAAAAGGCCAACTAAAATAGCTAATTCCCAAAACAACCCTAAATAGTCCTAGAAATTGAATTATGCCATTTTCACTAAAACAAAGAGGTTAAAATGATCGGAATTTGTCGGACAAAATAGTTTCAAATTTGCATGAATCAACAAAAGTGAATCAAACCGTGAATCGATTGTGAATAATGGTCGGAATCTGTCTGATAAATCAACAAAAGCGAATTAAATCGTGAATCGATTGTGAATCACTCAATTCACTATAGATTTATCCCAAATAGATTCACCTAGAGATTTGTATCAATCTATGCATGAATCAGGAATCGAATTGTAAACTGAAATGCAAATCGTAAGATTCTGATAACAGAGGTTGTAAGTAATAACCACATAAAAGGAACCTCAAGTCATGCCAGCAGTGACCAATGACCCCTAAACTAGTAGATTTTCTCCAACATCAAAACAGGTCCATGATTCTCAAACAAAAACAAAATTATATACCAAGTACAACCTGAGTGCAGACAATGATCTAGCGTCAAAATCAAGCATCAAAGAGGAAACTTAGGTCAAAGGACTTGATAAAGTTATTGGAAAAGGAACATTATTCTCGCAAGAGTCTTTTGTGACAAAGGCTTAATGCCAATTAAATCTTTTTTGTAGTTTGGCTCAACAAAACAAATGGGGAAAAAAAAAAGTACCAATACTTTTACTACTATACCCTAATTTCTAAATAAGTTCGTTAAAGATGACTTTTACTACTAACCCTAATTTCTATTCAAGTTTGTTAAAGATGAGGATGATGACTAATACCCTTTTTTTATGTAGCACCAATACTTCTAGAAGAGAGTCAAATTCATATCAGATATTGATACTCCTCAAATACTCACAAATACATATCCAACACTTCCTAAATGTATCCACAATTAGAAATTATTTTTCTTTATCTAATGCTTTTTGGATAATCTACGTATTAGACATATCTTGAAATTAAGATATGGCATTTCTTGTGTAGCATTAGAGTATAGTTGTTAGAATAAACGCAAGAATAGTTTCCAATACTTTGCATGCTCCTAAGAAAACAAAATTGGGATACAGTGGGATTAAAGCATGTCAAATTTGGTCCAAGTTTGTGTCCACATAACATAACCTCAATCTTTTTTATGTGAATATATTATAGTTTGTTACAAACATGTTATTACAGAATTATTATTTTTTATTTATTTATATACATACATAGATGATACACATATATCACCATATTAGTAACGTATCAGTATCCTAATTTTTTAGAACTTTCTGTATCAACATATCTGTATTGTGTGGTATATGTATCCTCTATCCATATCCGTATTCATATCTGTACTTTCTTGTTCATAGTTCTTAATTCGTTTCCTAGCCTATCATTAGTTGTATTCATCTTATTTCATTTAATTTCCTTTCTAGTTTCCAAATTGACACAAACGCTTCATTTCTCTTATTTTCTTTTGTGCTCTAGTAGTTCTCAAATTTAGTAACAAAAAATAGAAGACAATCAAGGTTTCGAAAAGCAATTGTGGTGTAGTTGTGGTTGCGGGATGTAAAAACCATGGCATAACGGTTGCAGTAACTATAACCGTAATTTTTTTTTTTAATTTTTCACACAATTTGAAAAACTTACCGATACGCATATATATATATTTTTTTAGAATCACATTTATTGGGGTTTAAAATAGATTTTGATCAATTTTGCTAGTTTTTAAGTATGATCCAATATATTGAGGTTTAATTGATTTAAATGTCCACAAAATTATTTTTGACCAATACCTAAACTAAAATAAAAAATATATATATTTATAATTATTAAATGAAATGATTATAAAAATAAAAATGGTGCCATAAACAAAAATTATTTTTGAGCTACTGATTTTATTTTTTTTTAAAGACATTTTTTAGACAACACATTGCAGGTACAAAATAAAAAATGTTTATAATTAAATATTAAATGAAATGATTATAGAAATAAATACAACCACTATTTATATATTTTTTATTTTACACACTAATGTAAAAATTAAAAAATAAATTATAAAGAAAGAAATTCATGCAAGGTTTTTTCTTTGGGTTTAGATCACTTAGTATTCGTTCTTTTTTTGTAAACTTTTTGTTTTTTTTTGTTTTTTTTTTTTTTTTTTGGGGGGGGGGGGGGAAGGAAGATATTCAGAATATTGTAAAAGTGTGTAACGGGCCGTTACGTAACACCAAAATAGCCGTTTTCGTCACACCGCAAAAGCAAGTGTAACGTGTAACGCCTACCGCCGCAACCATTACGTAACGGCCTCAACCTCTACTTGCTTGGTAGTTCAAGAATGACCAGCTTGGTGATAGAACCATCCCAGCCAAATATCTTCCTGTTCTATATATACATACAATACATAACATATATATCACCCCTTCATCTTCCTTCAAGCAACCACACAGAGAAAATTAATCTTCTTAAAAATGTGCATCTCATTCCTTCTTACTTTCCCAACACCTATGAAGCACAGACACTTCAAAATAGGTGCCGTAGTGGTGTCCGACACGGGAACCCGCCTTTAATTTTATTATTTCTTTTGCAGGGGACATGCCGAGAACACTGCAGGGACATAGCTGGGACACGCCAAATGGCATGTCCCTTTAATTTGTTTTTTTGCTGGGGACACTCTGGGGACACTTCGGAGACACGTTAGGGACACGCGTGTCCAAATATGGATAATCTATTAATTTGTTTAAATATAGTGGTTTATATATATATAGAATTAATGTTAGTTTTTATTAATTTTGATTGTTTGGTAACATAATATTAATCTACATAGCAAATATATATATAAATAAAATTAAAAAAATTGACATGTCTCCCGCCGTGTCTGCGTACCCATTTTTTTGAAATGGCCGTGTCTCATGTCCGTGTCCATGCTTCATAGCCCAACGCTAACTAAACAAGATAAAAGATCTTCCTGTTCCTTTCTTTTCAACTCCTTTACCTCACTATTTCTTATGACCAATAAAACCCTATGTTTCTTATAACCAAACAGAGTGTTAAGAGGGTGTGATTGAGCTCAATTCATGATGTAGTTAATAATCAAAATATGAATATCCATTATAAAAAAAAAAAATTATTATTATTATTATTTTTCAAGTCAAAGTATGGGATCAATGAGAATATTTCTACAGCATATACAAAAGTCTTAATGCAGAAGAACAAGTTCATAAATTTTCCTCAAATAAAAAGTTACGAATCAAATCAACGTATCTAACAATAGCACCTCATGACCAACAAGACTGATAACAAAGAAAAACATTAAACATCTTACTTACACTGCCACATCCAGGGACCAAAGCTCTGCCCTTGGGAAGGGCACCAGCCTGGTGAAGATGTACCATGACTGGCGTTGGCTGTCCCAGATCCCATGGGGTCAATCCCAGCTGCCAACATTTTTCCCAACCTGAGAAGCCAAGTGTGTTTGATGTTACTATAATATTTCCCAAGAGGACTTGTACAATTTTATGATTGAACAAGCACAGATACTAAATGAAAATATGATACTCTTGTCTTGTACAGTGCTACTAAAAAATGTAATAGTAAACAACCTAGAAAGTGCAAATGCCGGTCATTTTGGGCCTTATCAGAGCATCTTCTACACAACCCAAATATTTTTTTATTCTTTTTTCTATAATTTATGATACACAGAAGTGAAAATTGAAAAAACTCAAAATTTCAAACTGGGCAGGCAATTCTCTGTATGTGAAGTTATTCATCATCTAGTGCTCTGGAGCTAATGAGTTGGACCTAATAAAAAAAGAATGAAAAGAATTATTTGGCTCACCCATGAATGAGGTATAGGCCATGTATATATAATAGATTCATGATACAATTTAGGAAACGATATAAATAAGGAAACAATACTAAATCAGTGATTGACACAATCACAGATTATATACATAACACTAAAAATAAAAAGATTCTACGTACTCTAATTTTTATATTCAACAATAAATAGTAGTGATCAGAGAACCAAATGCAATACAAATGACAAACATAAAATGTATGATGTGAAAGTTGAAACACTCACTGACCGATCAAAACTAAAATATCATATATGAAGTCAAGAATAGCTATTTGGGGTGAACCAAAAGGTGAAGTCAAGCTTTTTCCAAGTCTAAGTTGGTTTGGCAATCACCTAATATAGTCAAAAAGTCAAAAACTCAACTATTCCCTCTAATTTTATGCACATCCTTTTGTAAAAACCCAACTAAAATAACTAGCGATAAACAAATGAGAGAATGAGTGAATATGTATTGAATTGAATAATAAGTAATACAAGGTCCTTTAGATAGTGAAGGACATGACTCAAGAATGGTAATACAAATAACCTATCTATGGTAATACAATCAAATAAAATCAAACTAAATCAAATCCTCTACATATGGAATATAATATATTCAATATATATTATAATATATATTGAACATATTCTAACATTCCCCCCTCAAACTCAAGGTGGTTGAGTTGACAACAACTTGAGTTTGGAAAGTATAGTATGAAAACGTCCCGGTGGATGTGCTTTGGTGAAGATATCAGCAGTTTGATCAACAAAAGAAACAAAATGAAGGCAAATAGTACCGTGAACAACATGTTCACGAATAAAGTGACAATCAATCTCAATGTGCTTGGTACGTACAATCATGAAACACATCATTGTGAACAATTTGAATTGCACTACGGTTGTCACAACAAAGAACAATAGTAGATGAATGAGTAATCCCCAAATCTTCGAGTAACCAACGAAGCCATAATAATTCTTGTGTAGTGTCCACAAGAGCACAATACTCAGCTTCAATATTAGATCTAGAAACAACAGTTTGCTTCTTACTAGGCCAGGGAATCAAAGAATCATCAAGAAAGAAGCAATATCCAGCAGTAAAGCGTCGATTGGTAGGATCACCTGCCCAATCTACATCAGAATAGCCATCCAGCTCCAATGTAGAATGAGCAAAATAATGAAGTCCATGAAATAGAGTACCTTTCATGTATTGAAGGATACGAAGCACATCAGCATAACAAGTGAAGCGTGGAGATGCCAAGAACTGACTGACAAGATGAACAGCATAGGCAATATCTGGTCGAGTAACTGTTCGATAAACTAAGCTGCCAACTAACTGTCGATAAAGTGTGGCATCAGAGAGAGGAATACCTTCTAGAGGAGTGACATGAACATTTGTCTCAAGAGGGGTAGAGGCAGTCTTGCTATCAGGGAGACCAGCATGGCTGAATAGATCAGATGCATACCTTGCTTGAGAGAGATAATAGCCATTGGAGTTTGAAGAGATCTCAAAACCCAAAAAATAGTTGAGAGGACCTAGATCCTTCATCTCAAAATAAGTGCTTAGTGAGTGCTTCAACTCAGCTATACCAGTAACATCATTGCCAGTAATGATCATGTCATCAACATAAAGAAGAAGAAGAGTGGTGCCATGATCAGTGTTGCGGATTAAAAGAGCATAATCATATGGACTAGAAGCAAAGCCAAATTGTGCAATAGTGGTCCTAAACTTGGAGAACCAAGCGTGGGGAGCTTGCTTAAGACCATAGAGAGCATGCCGAAGTTAATAGTTACAGACCATTTGAGAAGGGTGATCAAACTAGGAGGAGGTTGCATATGTACGTCTTCAAGGAGGTCTCTATTGAGAAAGGCATTTTTGACATCCATTTGATACAAACCCCACTTGCGGACAGCAACAACAACAAGGAGACTACGAACAGATGTAAGGCGAGCCATTGGAGCAAATGTCTCCTCATAGTTAATGCCGTACTCCTGAGTAAAACCTCGACCAACTAAGTGTGCTTTATAGCATTCAACAGTACTGTCAGAATGAGTTTTGATCTTATAGACCCATTTACATCCAATAGTAGTCTTGCCAGAAGGAAGGTCCACCAAATCCCAGGTATGAGTTATAGCCAAAGCCTGCAATTCATTAGTCATTGCTTGCTACCAAAGAGGATTAGAACTGGCCTCACGGTAAGAGTGAGGTTCATGCTGAGAGAGAATAGTAGAATAACAATGATAATCTCGAAGATGGAGAGGAAGCTGTTTTACCCGAGTAGAATGACGATAAAGTGAAGCAGGACCAGAAGATGATGTAGTGGAATCAAGGGATACATAAGGCCTACTGTGAGAGGTGATGGGGGCAGGACGAGGAGATGGTCTAAGATCCTCATGAGGCCCATGTGAGAGGTGATGGGGGCAAGACTAGGAGATGGTGCAGGATCCTCAGAAGGCTGATGAGGAGAAGAGACTAGAGAGACAGCGGTAGGACCATTAGATAGGGTAGGCATCATAGGGTCGATTGTAGGCAAGAGCGTCCCTGTGGAGGCTGGAGAATCATCTATATCAATCTCAGTAGGAAACAAATCCAAGGAAAGATTAGTGAAGAGCAGGGGACTAATGGGATGAGATAAGTGAAATTTTGACATAGATGAAAACATTTTGTGTTCCCAAAAGATGACATGGCGAGAAATGTGGAGACATTTGGAAATAGGATCCCAACACCAATATCCTTTGTGTTCAATGCCATACTGCAAAAAACAACATAGACGAAAACGAGGTTCTAGTTTGGTATGTTCATGAGGTTGCAGCAACACAAAACAAATAATACCAAAGACTCGAAGAGTGGTGTAATAAGAACAAGTACCATACAAATGCTGATACGGAGTGTGATCGCAGATAGTAGGTGTGGGAACACGGTTGATAGTAAAAACAGCAGTGATGGCAACTTCGCTCCAAAACTTTTCAATACAAGAAGAGGAGAGAAGGATTCGAGTAGTATTGAGAATATGCCTATATTTCCATCCAGCACGACCATTTTATTGAGACATGTCAGAATAGGAACGGCGAGGCTGAGTACCATGACTTTGTAAAAAAGAGAGAGAATCAAAATCTTTGTATTACATGGCATTATCACAACAAAAAACTTTAATTGGACAGGAAAACTTTGTTTTAATCATGTTTGAAAATTTATAGTAAATCTATTTTAGTTCAAACCGATTTTTCATGAGAAATATCCAAGTAAAACGAGAAAAATCATCAACAAAAATGACAAAATATCTAGAGCCACCCATGCTTAAAGTAGGGGATGGACCCCAAATATTAGAATGGATTAAATCAAAGGAAGCCTTAGAAATAAAGCTAGTTGTTTTCCATGTTGACAGGACATGCAATCTGTAGTGTCAGAAACAACATGTCCTAACTTACCACTAGAAATTAAAGACTTTAAACGACCAAAAGAAATGTGTCCTAAACGGAATGCCAAAGATGAAAAAGAGATATACTGGAAGTAGAAGCAGCAACCTGGGTGGAAAAGGGGACATGAAGATGAATGAGTTCATAAAGATGTCCATGCTTACAACTGATCCCAATAGTCCGGTTCATCCGGGGGTCCTGCACCAGACAACCATTAGCGGAAAATGTAACAATGAGACCAAGTTCACACAGTTGACCAATGGATATGAGATTTAAGGTAAGAGCAGGTATAAGATAAAGATTAGGTAAAGGGTTGTTTTGGGAAGATGGTAAAAAGTGACTTTTTGGCTTTTAACCAAGCTTTTTTGGAGTGATTTGGGAAGTTGGTAAAAAGTTGCTTTTTTGTTTGGATTAATATTTATTTATGGTGTCACATCACACTAAAATGACTAAAATACCCTCACTCAACTTAAAAAATTACATTTTACCCAAATTTACAAAATGTAAATATTGAGGGTAATTATGTAATTTTTCAGCTTGCTTTTTGCACCAGCCAAATGAGAAGAAAAACGCAACCTGCGTTTTGCTGGAAAAACGCAAACCTTGCGTTTTTATGCTTTCCCAAAAGAGCCCAAAGTCATATTAGATTTAGAAACATGACCAATATGATGAACTGACATAAGAGAACCATCAGCAGTATGAATGAAGAGAATATGGGAGGAGGAGAAAAGTGAAGAAAGAGCAGAAGAATCATAAGTCATATGATGATAGCATGTGGAGTCAAAGTACTTGGAAGATGTACCTGAGGTGATTGATAAAGCAATAGGTGGAGGAGTACCAGAAGGAGAGAGAAGCCGGTGAAACATGGCCGACACAGCTTGTTAAGAAAATGAAGGAGATGGATCCTGTTGAGGAGAAAGATCTGATCTGAACAATCCATGGAGTGATGTCTGAGAATAAGTGGGCACAGCGCACAGTAGCGTTGATAGCAGAGCTAACATGGCACATGGCTAGGGCAAGCCTAGCAAAAGCCAAAATGCTACGCACCTTAGGCAAGCCAAAAGGAAGCCGATAATAGAGTCGGTTGAGGCAGAAGCTGAGAAGGCATGCGGCTTAGATGAGTTGGGCGGAAGCCGAAATGGAAAACGATTGAGGTAAAAACTTAGCGTGGCAGCACGCGGCTTAGGGGAAGCCGAGTGGATGGTGCAGTGATGCATAGGGCTGGCTGACATTAGGGGTGATGCAGCTGTTAAGGAGGCGTGTGACAAGGCGTTGTGAGTTGAATTACACACTGAATTTCAGGCAACGCGTGTTGCATTGATTTTCTATGGGTTTTGCACCGTTAGACTCCTGAGAATGAGAGGAAGAGTTTGATGTATTTAGAAGTTGATTTTGACAACTTCCGTTTATGGGCAGGTTTAGAAGAACAAATATTTTGAACCTCTGTTTTAGAGGTGCTCAGCGGATATACTGATCCGCCCAAACCGACTGAACCGATCCGCTGCATTTTGGACGGATGTGTGATGACAAGTGGGATACGGATTGATTTTCTCCAATCCGCCTAGTTTTGGATGGATGGCAGATTAGAGGTTCATAAGCCGCAACCGAACCGCGAGCACCTCTACTTTGTAGTCATTGTTAACATAGAGGTTTGTTGGATTATTATCCATGTTTGTAGTCGTTATTAATAAGACAGATTGAATTGTTATCTAAAAAAAAAATAAAAAATTTATGTCGATATGTTTTATTATGTTGAAATCTGTAAAATGTAAACCGCCAAACCAATTCGCATTCATCCGCTAATCTGCTCAATCCGCATCCACCAATCCGGCAGACAGTTGCGGATTGATTTTTTTTCAATCCGCTTAGTTTTAGATAGATGACGGATTGGAGGTTCTCAGACCGCAACTGAACTGTGAACGCCCCTACTCTATTTAGATGTAATGGTTGGAGGTGCTATGTTGGGTGCAGTGTTGGTACCAGGACAGTAGTTTGTACTACCGGATTTAAGAGAGAGGAGCAAAGGTTTTCACTTTTAGCTCTGATACCATGATAAACAAATGAGAGAATGAGTGAATATGTATTGAATTGAATAATAAGTAATACAAGGTCCTTTATATAGTGAAGGACATGACTCAAGTATGGTAATACAAATAACCTATCTGTGGTAATACAATCAAATAAAATCAAACTAAACCAAATCCTCTACATATGGAATATAATATATTTAATATATATTATATATGTGAGCACCTAAATTGGTATATTAAAGTTTTGTCTCTCTTTATGTCAAGTGTTCAATTATCCATCCAAAAAAAAGAAAAAAAATTAGAGAAGAGGATGGAACGAGTCTCGAACTTAAAAGATTACAAATTTGATAAGAAACACTCTTACCACTTGAGGTTAAAACTAATATATATTAAATATTTTATTTTATTCTTATTTATTTAACTGGCACACGACCGCTAGTACTGAATATATTCCAACAGTTCCCAAAACAAGTCTAAAATCACCCCTAATTTCTCTCAAATACTTCGGGTCTGTTTGGTAACATTTACGTTTTCAGTTTATATTTACAAAAATTTTATAAACTGATTTTTGTTTATTTTTAGAAAGCATAAACTACAAACACGTTTGGTAATTGACAAAATGTTTTTAAAAAATTAAAAATATAAAAAAGAGTGAGAAATGGCAAGTGGCGGTAAGTGGCGGCAGAAGGCGGTGGGTGGTGGGTAGCGGCTGGTGGCGGGTGGGTGGGTGGGTGGGTGGGGTGGTGGGTGGTAGTGATGGTGGTGGCGGTGGTGGGTGGTGGTGGCAGGTGGGTGGCGGATGGCGGGTAGGTGGCGGGTGGTGATGGTGGGTGGGTGACGGTGGCGGGTGGTGGTGGCAGGTGGGTGGCGGGTGGTGGTGGGTGGTAGCGGGTAGGTGGCGGGTGGCGGGTGGTGGTGGGTGGATGGGTGACGGTGGCGGGTGGTGGGTGGTAGCGGGTGGTGGGTGGTGGTGGCAAGTGGGTGGCGGGTGGGTGGGTGGTGGTGGTTGTGGTAGGTGGTGGCGGGTGGGTGGCAAGTGGCTGGTGGTTGGTGGCTGGTGGTGGGTGGGTAGCTGGTGATGGGTGGCTGGTGGTGGATGGTGGTGGCGAGTAGGTGGTGGGTGGTGAGTGGTGGTGGCGAGTAGGTAGCGGGTGGATGGCAGGTGGGTGGTGGTGGTGGTGGTGGTGGCGGCGATGGTGAGGGGTGGGTGGTGGTGGTGAGTGGGTGGCTGGTGGCTGGTGGGTGGCAGGTGGCTGGTGGTGGCGGGTAGTGGGTGGTGGTGGCAGGTGGTGGTGGGGGGGTGGGTGGTGGTTGTGGAAGACGGTAGTGGAAAATGGTAGCGGGTGGTAGATAATGTTGGGTGGTAAAAAAAAAAAAAGCTGAAAACTCAAAATGGAAACATCTTTTTTGAGTTTACATTTTTTGGCCAAATTTATAAACTGAGACCACTGATTTATAAATCAAAAATTTATCAAACAAGTTTTTATTTGAATTTTTAAAATTTTTATAAATATAAACAGAAAATTGAAAACGTAAGTGTTACTAAACAGCACCTTTAATTTTTTATTAATTGTTTCAGTTTTTAATTCCTCAAATCCTACCAACTACTACAGATTTTTTTTTTTATAGTGAATAATTAAAATTCAGAATCCTGAGAATTTCATCGCTACCCGTGGTGTGTGCACACCCTTTTGTTGCTGTAAAATAGTTTAAAAATTAAGGGCAAATTACAATCATCGAGTTTTGACTAAATACGGATTTCCTTTGAGAAATTACATCCCGTCCTGCCCTTAGGTTTATATTTACATAATAAACTGCTTCCGAAAATTTATATTTACATAATAAATTATCCTCTTATTTGTTATGTAAATATAAATCGCAAGTAATTTTCAACCGCCTTTTAGTCAAACCGCCCAAAAATTAAAAAGAGAGCGGGAGAGAGAGAGAGAGAAGCACCAAATTCAATCACTTTTCATCCACAAAATCGAACTCAAAACTCATTGAAGGGATTCAGTGAATCGATAATTCATGGGAGATCTACTACTCTACACCCGCAAATTTAAAAGCAAAGCAAATGAAGAAAAGAAATGAGATGAGAGGAGGATTACACAGTTAGGAGATTATGATGTGATTACCACTGGCAGAAGAGTCGGAAGAGTGTATGATTTGTTGCATTTTCTTGAAATTGGGATTTGGTGTGAAGCTACTATCATTAGTAATGCTTTTCTGTTGCTCTTGCTTTTGTGGTCTGTTTTCCATCTTCAAGTTTTGCTGTGCTGTTTTCTTAGAAATGCTTTTACTGTTGCTATGTCTACATATGAATTTGTGATTGAAATTGAAATTGAAATTCAACGACCACAATAATACCCCTCTGGCTCTGCAGATAACGAGCGATTGCATTTCAATTGAATCACTCAAAAACTATCCTGTGCTTGTGGCCTCAGATCAACTTATGAGTCACATTCATTGTGTGTGGTTCCTGTTTTCCACTCTTTTTAAGAATTTTAGAGTTTTTATTTAGTTGTTTTGAAAATCAGACAAAGTTTTTAATAATGCATTTTTTTTTTTAAATTGTCTCTCTTTGTAATAATGTAATTTTTTGAAAACTAAATAAAGATTTTTTTTCAAAATAGGGTTTTCAAATCACTTTTTTAAAAAATAATTCAAAAAAATAGAAACATGTGATTATTTATTTTTTTTTTTTTTTACACCTTATTTTTATTTTTATTTTTATTTTTATTAGAATAAACTCAAACCTGAAGGACAGCCACTTTCCAAAATAGGCTTGAAGCCCGCCACGCCCCTAGCATTCTTATTTACAAATTAGCCTAGTGGATTTGAATAGTTTTTTTTTTTTTTTTTTTTTAGTTTGAAAATTTAAAAAATAGTTTTATTTATAATTTTTAACAAGTCAAGTACAGGTAGAATTTATATAATTTAATTTTTTTTATAATTTATATATTTTATTTTTTATAATCGGATATTTGAATTAATTTATGCATACCCCAACTAATTCCGAAATCCACACAAAGTGTCCCATTCACGTAGATCTGGCAAATCACAAAGTGCCTCCCTCCACGTGAATTTGACAAATCTTGAGCCGAACCCACGGGTGTAATCCCAAGAAATAGATTGTTCCTAATGTGAGTTGAACCTAAGATCTAAAGAAAGCATACCCCTACGCCCCAAGTTGCACTCATTAAGTCAACCCCTTGAGTTATATACTAATTTGTTTAAATTTAACTTACTAACTAAAATAACATATCTTTAAAAAGTCAAATATGAGTTCAAGCCCCTTTAGTAGAACTGTGGAAAAGTGATTATAGATTATAACTTAACAGATTATAGATTATAGTTTTAAACATAAGTTGTTAACTTGTTTGGTACAGCTATGAGATTATGGATTTAATCAGCAGAATAGTATTTGGTTGAATGAAGGTTCAATTGTTGGGATATGTGAATTGAAGAAATTCAATGTGTTTAATCAACCTTATTTCTAGTAGTAGTAGTGGTAGTTGTGGAGAACATGTCTTTAAAATTGAAGAACCAACAGGTCTTTAAAATTGAAGAACCAATTGGAATAATTTTCTACTTTCTTTTGGGAGAATACTCTTGAACCTCATGGAGCAACACCTTTTGCCACATGTCTTTCTTTCTTTGCTGGTTGTTTTGGTAGCCAGATTTTTAGTCATGTGTGTTCTATGTTTAGCACTGAATTGAATGGTTTAACTTTATTAGTTGATAAATCTTTTAACTTTATTAGTTGATAATTTTATTACATAATTACAAATAACTCTCTCATAAATTGCACTTATTATTATTTTTTCTTTTGTTAATATTGACTATGTTGGACTCATTATTTGGACTTTTATTAATATTTTGTTGGACTTTGTTAGTTGAATGGTTGAATGGTTGGTGGGTAGATGGCATTTTCTCAGTTGAATGGTTGACTTGTTGAATGTTAGTTGAATGGTTGATTTCAATCTTGAATATGAATGATTGGTGAATGGTGAAGACTTTAATATATATGTAGATGTTCTTCTCTAACTAAGCTATCACTACTGCATTTTTTAAAAGGTTTTGACTTGTCTTGGAATTTTCCAAGAGTTGAGAAATAACTCCATCTTACAAACTATATTAGAGTGAGCTAATATTGAATTCAAGAAGTTTAAATATTCATTGCTGAAAATCGGTAATTCTTTCTCTATTTTTTCCATATTATTCTTATTTTAATCTCTTGTCTTTCTTGTATATTGTAGCTAATGGAGTTCTCTATATCCTGATAATCACAAAAATGAATTCTCTTTTTGTGTCTTCACTTTCTTTTTCTTCTTGAATACACTATATAACTTGTATAGCTATGTGGGAATTCTCACCAGTTATCCTTTGGAAGTATGACAACTTATGTTCATCAAATTTCATTTTTTATAACTGTCTTCCACAACCATTGTTCTTCCTTGCTTTCTTTCACAGACCTGAAACAACACTAGAAATTCTAAGCTTTAATCCATTAAAAAAGTGTTTAAAGACAACATTATTGTGAAATCTAATGCTACTCCAACTTAAAATTTATATGGGAGGCAAAAACTAATGGCCAAAGGAAATGATTTTCTTATGGAACTTTGATTACAGGTACTTTTCATGGTATTTAAAATCTGGTTTTATATTTTGTTCTCATATGACATGATTCAAGTGTTATGTGTCTAGTGGCTACTATTGTTATGGTTTTGTTTATTATAGATTTACTTGATTCATGGTATTTAACCTAATTAAAATTGGACTAAAATTGTATGGACTAAATTATTAAAATTGAAAATGAAATTTGAGTTAAACTATAAGATTAATTTTGCCTGAAGTCATGATGACTTATAATGCTTAATTTGGACTAAAATTTAATTAGAAGAAAGCAATGTCATGCTTGTAATAGTAACTAAGCCTTTAAATGAGTAGGTATTTTGGAGATGAGTACCAGTAATGACGATGAATGGAATGATGATCACCATGATGAAGATACTAAAGATGAAGGCAGTACATCGCAAACCCAACAACATAATAATAAGCTCTTAGCTACGGCGGCAACAGTAATTTAGGAGTTCTTTAAATAGCTAGGAAGTTTTATTTTTATTGCCTTACTAGTAATTTATTGTATTTTTATTGCAATGACATTTTTTTTGTTCCCTTGTGAACTCAATATTATTAAAAAAATAAAATAAAAAATAAAAAAATAAATTTGAGGTAATATAAAAAGTACCAAATTAGGTACTAATTAATCAACTTCCATTAATGAAATAACTTTTTCAAAATTTAAATTGAAGAAAATGACAAAATTACAATTTTTATGTTCATAAGGGCAAAAATGACAATTACACAACAAAAAGCTATTTTATAGCTTATTTACCAAACACTACTCTGCTACTTAAATCTATAATCCCACAGCTACACCAAACAGATTACCAGCTTGTGCTCACAGCTATAAGCTATAATCTGTTAAGCTTCTATAATCACTTTCCCACAGCTCTACCAAACGGGGCCATATATTGGTTTTTTTGGTAATAGTTGAAGTTGATAAGGGGCATTTAAGTAATTTTACCCCTCCCTTCCTAGCTTGCCGCTTAAGCTAAATCACTTAAGCACCTTCACAGCCACTTCAAGAAAAAGCTAAGTTTTGACTTATAAAGAGCTATAATCTATATTATTAAGTTACACCAAACATAATAAAATAGCTTAAATTAAGCTAAAATAAGCTGGAAAAAAGCTCTACCAAACAGGCACTTCAACTCAAACAAATTAATTAACCTTACTTTTTATTGTACATGCCAATATCTTAAGGTAGAAATTTTTTTTTTTTTTTTAAACTTTTCTTTGACCTTTGCTATTCATTTTATGATAAAGGTGCATATGATACATCATAGGATTTCCCACTAACTTGTATAATCCTCAACACCGTGAAGTAAATCTACTTAGAAATTCTTAAAAAGTTTATTCTTATGTGGTCATATCTAAGATTTTAATTATTTTTTTGTAATAAGGACACGCGTTGAAAAGTTACCGAAAAGTTATCAGTGGCCAACAGTGGTAGCTGGTAGTAGTGAGGTGGATCGATAGGTGACATATGTACAAATTGTTGGACATTTGAACATATAATTGCATAAATAGGTTACATATGTACAGATAAGTGACATTTAAACAGATAGACAAATAGGTAAGTTTTGAATATATATAGGTATCCTCTTGGATAGATAATGTTCATTTGGTCCAAAATTATTTAAGTTTGAACCTATTGACCTAAGAGTTTTAGAAATGGATCTCTGAACTAAGAGCTCATTTGTTTTTAGAGTTAGGTTGGGTGAGATTGTTAGTGTGTGAATTATTAGTTAGAAAATTGTTAGTGAGAGAATCAAGAAAAATTGTATTTGTTTGATAAATACCGGACTAGCAAGAATTCATATATGTTTCACCATTCTACGATGTGATTTATTATATGAAATTTTACAAATACCCTTAATGTTTTTGATATATTTTAATATTAAAAATTTTATTTTGGTTATTTGAATATATTATTTTATGTTGATATATTTATTTTGGTATAAATATATTATTATACTATTTTATTTTAATATTAAAAATTATTTTCATATTAAATTATTTTTATAAAAATGAGGGACAAAACAATCATTTTATCTCTAATCCCATGAGATTATATTTGAATACCACCTCCCATATGGGATTGCTAGTCCCCTCACTAGAAGGTATTTGTAATCTCGTGGGACTGTTAGTCCCAACCATTTCTGTAAATCATAGTATAAGACGCAGCGGATGATTAATTTCAAAGTCATACCTTTAAGCAGAGTCTGAAGTGAAGGATCTCGTGGGTAAATCACGTGCTTCCCGAATCTGAACAACCAACCCAACAGTAGAGTGATATTACAAAATGAATATCACCCACACAAATCACAGTGCAAAATGGCTTGATCGTTGTTTTTGGGAGAGAGTCAGTATATGGGAAAAACATAAAACATACGTTGTTTTTCTGATTAACCATATCCCATATCATATCAGATATATAAGATATCTATATCATCTATTCATATCAGTTGATATGATAGATATAGATATCCTGAGTGGTTATCCAAATAGGTTTTGAATTCAAATTCAAACTTATTTGGATAAGGTTCAAAAGGTTCAAAGGGTCATGCCACATGGGCGCCCAATTTCTAACATCTCCCACTCGCACATGAGTTGGCATGACACTGCCACATCTCTATCTCAATCTCTCAAAAAATGAACAATCTCATACTAGCCAATGTACCGTGCGACTGCTGAGAACACCTGTATGTGGGAGCTCTATACTAGAAACTCAATATGAGTCAGGATAGAGACATCAACCCAAAAAGAACAGAAATAGTTTCTCATGTACCCAGACCCATCTGGCTACATCAGTCCAAAAACATCTCTAATCCCTCAAAGAGCATGTTTGACTTTCCTAGGTCCCGCATTATATTCACACCCAATCAGCATCCTATAAAGAGCGATGTGAGTTGTCGACAGTGAATATAGAGCAGAGATGTAGAACTAGATGATCTTCCCTTCACCCTCATATCATTCAATTTGAAATTGACCGCTTTCCCAGTAATGTCCCTTAAAGCCGAATCATACATGACCACAGGCAACATACCAAAGTAGCCGAACATCAACTCCTCATCTTATGACATAGTCAAAGGTCACAAAAGGCACAAAGTGAAGTCATTTAGGGAAAAAATGACTTTTAGGACTCACACGGTAAAGAAGCAGGGATCCATTCTTTCACCCCGCTAACGGGTCGATAAGCACATGCAGTACGAATGCATGTTATAGTGGAGTAACTCTTCCAAAGAGTGATGTTAAACTCACACACCATACAGATCTTAGTCTAGTCGCTCTTAAGCGCACAAGTCGCTTCCTAGCATCTAACTCGAATTCTCTATTTGCTCGCCTCTCAGGCATCAAATGAGATCTCGCATCTGGCTATCCATAACAGGCACATCATGGAAAAGTGGGTACTCTCATATCCATGGTCGGTCTCTAACAAGACCTCATCTTGGCTCTAACCAAGGCGACATAGCTAGTGGATAATTTTGGCTTCTCTGTTTGCTCCAAATACAATAAGCCACTAGTCTCATCCTTACTCGCTACCTAGCGCTAAGGGCGATTGCTCATGTGAGTGAGCCAATCTTGCCTGCTAACATCAATTTAATTATTTTGTGTATGCTAATTCACAAACCATTGCAAAAAGTAGTAAACATAAATGTGTAATAGAAACAAATATGAATACTAATGGCATAAATATCCCCAAAAAAATGAGTTCAACTGAATACACATAAATATATCACCACCTACGTAGTCCTAAAGCCCTAACATGAGTAAGATAAACATCTCTAGCAATGGGCTTAGTCAAAGGGTCCGCAACCATGCGACTCGTAGGGATGTGCTCCAGGATCACTTCTTTCTGCGCCACAATGTCTCTGATAAAGTTGAACCTCACATCAATGTGTTTGGTTCTGCCGTGGTATTTAGGATCCTTAGTGTAAGTGAGTGCAACCATGCTGTCACAATGGATAGTCATAGGGTCTGAAGTGTGTGTGATAACATCCAAATGCTGAAGGAATCTCCTCAACCAAACGACTTCCTGAACGGCAGATGAACAAGCCACAAACTCAGCCTCCATAGTCGATAAGGCGATACAAGATTGCTTCTTACTGCTCCAAGAAATAGCACCATCGCTAAGCATGAAAGCATATCCTGAAGTAGACTTACGCTCATCTAAGTCTCCTCCCCAGTCAGCATCACAATAGCCAACTAGATGTAGATCTGAACTTTGGTAGCAAAGTGTGTAATCTGCAGTCCCTCTAAGATATCGTAATATCCTCTTAACTGCTTTCCAATGAGCTGGTCCTGGGTTGGATTGGTAACGACTCACCAATCTGACTGCATAACAAATGTCAGGACGCGTACACATCATAGCATACATCAAGCTTCCAACAACATTTGCATAGGGAACACGGGCCATCTTTTCATTCTCTTCTTGAGTCTTAGGACCCATATCAAGGCTTAGGCTCTCGCCTTTCGCAACAGGAGTGTCAATGGGTTTGCAGCTCTGCATCTGGAATCGCTCTAGGATAGTCTTAATGTAAGTCTCTTGAGACAAACCAAGAAGTCTTCTAGAGTGATCCCTAAGGATCTTAACACCGAGCACATAGCTCGCCTCACCCATGTCCTTCATCTCAAATGTAGAGAACAACCACATTTTAGTGGCGACAATCATCTCCTTGTCATTTCCAGCCAATAATATGTCATCTACATATAATGACAATATCAGAAAAATGTCCTTGGACCGCTTAACGTACACACAGTGATCTTCATCAATCATCGTAAACCCATTAGAAACAATAGCTCGATGAAATCTCAGATTCCATTGTCTGGATGATTGCTTTAAGCCATAAATAGATCATTGAAGCTTGCAAACTTTGCGCTCCTGACCTACTGCTACAAAGCCTTTTGGTTGATCCATATAGATCTCTTCATCCAATTCTCCATTGAGAAATGCAGTCTTAACGTCCATCTGATATAGCTCTAAGTCCAACTGAGCTACTATGGCCAGGATTAGGCAAATAGAGGCAAACCTTACAACTGGTGAAAAAGTTTCCTCATAGTCCACGCCCTCTCGTTGGGTGTAACCTTTCGCCACTAGGCGAGCCTTATACCTTTCTATGGAACCATCCGCTTTGCGCTTGATTTTGAGAACCCATTTGTTCCCAATAGTCTTGTGCCCTGGCGACAAATCAACCAAGTCCCAGACATGATTTTTCTTCATAGACTCTATTTCTTCATCCATTGCAGTACTCCATTCTTTACTAGCTGGGGATGAGAGAGCCTCTTTGAGATTCTTAGGCTCCATCTCATCACTCGGAGCAATCATGAATGCTTCCTCTTCAATCTCAGACGGGGTATAGCTCCACGTTTGCTTCTACGTAGTTGAGAATCCTGAGAATCCTCATCCATTGGATCTAATCCATGGGCAGGTAGATCGCTCCCACTGTCCCTAGGAGCTTGAGGAATTATCTCATCATTCTTTACTAGGCTACTAGGTGCGCCTTCAAGTAGATCCTCCATCTCATAGAGTTCTACTTCTCTAGTTACCTCACCTTTGCTAGGGAAATCCTCCTTTAGGAAATCCACATCTCGTGACTCAATTTCAGTCACACTTCCATCCGAATGCTCCCCAACAAACACATAGCCCTTAGAATGCTCACTATAGCGAATGAAGATACACTTCTTTCCTCTAGGGCCTAACTTCCCAAACTTATGAGAAGCGTTGTGTATGTAAGCTGCCGAACCCCAAGGCCGCAAATTGCCCAAACCAGGCTTTTTGTCAGTCCACATCTCATATGGGGTGGAAGGAACTGATTTGGAGGGCACACGGTTAAGGACGTAGGCAGCAGTCAACAAAACATCTCCCCAATAAGAAATGGGAAGATTAGCTTGCGCCATCATTGATCTAATCATGTCAAGCAATGTGCGATTCCTTCTCTCCGCTACACCATTTTACTGCGGAGTCCTAGGAATTGTCAATTGCCTGATGTCTCCTTTTTCCTCACAGAGCACTTTAAATTGCTCAGATAGATACTCATGTCCTCGGTCAGTCCTTAGAGCCTTAATGCTCTTGTCTAATTGATTCTCAACCTCATTAACATACCGTCTAAAGCAATCCAATGCTTCAGACTTGTGAGAAATCAAATAGACATGACCAAAACGCGTGCAATCATCTATAAATGTGATGAAATAAGGGGCTCCATGCCTTGCCCTCACATTCATTGGTCCACATATATTAGAATGAATAAGTTATAATGGGATAGATGCCCTTATGGCTTTCCCAAATGGTTTCCTTGTTGCCTTACCAGCAAGACAGTGCTCACAAGTAGGCAAAGTGACTCTAGCGAGTGGGCCTAAAAGACCTTCTCTAGCCAATCTACTCATCCTGTCTTGCCCTATGTGGCCTAATCTAGCATGCCATCTCATAGAATCATTATCACAAAAAGATGCAATATTCGAAACAAGGCCATTGGCATTTTTATTATAACTAGAACCATCCACATCCAAAACTAAAAAACCATCTGAAAGATAACCAAAACCATAAAAAATTGTTCCCAAATAAATGCTAACACCATTATTCTCAAAACAAAAGCTAAAACCAAGGCTCATCATGCTAATAACTGAAACTAAGTTTCGCCGAATATTCGGAGCATAAAAAACATCATGAAGATACAAGGTGCGCCCTTGTCGCATTTCCAACTTGTGTGTGCCAATGCCAAGCACCTCCACACTAGTCTCGTTCTCCATGTAAACTTTTCTGCTCCCAACAGGTACTCCGCGATATTCAACGAACCCTACTCTGTCCCTCGCAATGTGGTCTGTTGCTCCGGAGTCTACAACCCAAAAATGAGGAGAATGAGCAATTAATGCTTGACTAGACACAAAGCATTGAATGCGAGAAATTAAGTAAGGGAGTACCTTCTTCTGCTTAGGGCAATCCCGAGCGAAGTGTTCTTCTTTGTTACAGTTAAAGCATGTCAATTTAGCCTTTACCTTCTTGCCACCTCTCTTGTCCTTACGCTTGAAATTTCTAGCGCCATTGGGCTTTAGCACAGCTGCTGCTTGCTTCTTAGGGGCACCTTTTGCTTTTCCACGTTTGAACTGAGAAGTCCTACGTGAGCTCGACTCAACCACCATAGCAGAACCATCAGACTTAGCCGCCTCAAGGCGCTCAGCCTCTAGCTTCAAATGACACGATATGTCTTCGAATGTTTTCACTCTCATTATGCATCATGTTCTGCTTCATCTGCTCCCAAGAATTTGGCAGAGAGCGAATCACAGCTTGTACTTGCTGCTCTTGAGTCAAATTGTGCCCAGCAGCTGCAAGCTCACGTATCATGGCTGACATGACCCTCAAATGCTGCTTCATTGAGTGATGTGCCCTTTTCTGATAGGAGTCAAACTTCATAGTCAGTCCACGTAACTTTGCCAAAGAGGTATTACCAAACTTTTGCTTGAGAGCTTCCCACATCTCAAATGCAGTCGGGCAATGCTCAAACTCACTAATCAAGTCGTTGTGCATGCTGCTCAACATAGTAAAGCGCGCACACCGATCTTTGTTACGCCAAGTCTGAAAGACTTCAAGATTACGACGATGTTGAGCTGTATTGCCCTGCTTTGGCTCAACCATCACTTGTTCAAGTGTGGTCAACACTTCTTGCTCATTGAGGAGGTATTGGATCTTACGGCGCCATATATCATAATTGTCGCCATCCAATTTCTCTCCCTTAGTTAAGTCTACCACCACTGTCTTAGCAACCATTTCTACATACAGAGTAAACAAATGAGCAGGGGATATTAATGGTAGCAACACAAAAAATTATTTTACAGCAAAAAAACTAAATTAAATAATGATAATATCACACATGTCTCAAGATCGAAAATTTGCTATGCTCGTAATCATCTCTTGCGCCTCTAGTGATAATTATCAAAATTTAATTTAATTTAATTCCATGCGCAAAAAAAAAAACAAACAATCAATCTCTCACTACTTATGGCATATAAAAAGCATGATAACTTCCATACAATAACATCTTAATGTAAATTTACAAATAACTCATGCTATATTCTTTTAATAATGGAATTCAAATAAATAAATAAATAACTAATCATGCTTCTTTAATTGCAACATATTACAAATCCTAAAAAAATATGCTGTATTCAATATTCAGATTATGCCATAATAAAATGTACATCATTTTGAAATTTTCTAGAATTTTTCTAAAATTTTCTGAAATTCTAAATAACTAATAAACACACATAAAATTAGAAACAAAAATTTCTAGAATCTGATAAACTGAAAAAATTATACCAATAAATAGTAAAACATTTCAGAAGTCTATAATAAAAATTTCAATCCCAGAAAATTATTTATGCAATACCAGAAGCATTTTGAAGCATAAATAATGAATTATTATCACAGAAAAAATACTTTTTATTTTCATAAAATTTTCAAAATTTTACAGAATATGGAAAATTTAATTCTGAGTCTAACAGTACTAACCACGCATAAAACAAATCTATAACGAATTAATTATGACCATTTAACGCGATTCAGAATTTAAAACAAAACAAACAGAGCCTTAGTACCAGCAGCCAAGCCACGGAGGAAAAACGGCGCGGCTCATCACGCGGCTTGGTGCACGGCTCATCGAGCGACTCAGCGAGCGGCTCAGAACGCGACTCAGCGCACGGCGCCCGAGTGCGCAGCGCGGACGGCGCACGCGTGGACAGCGCGGCTGATGGGCGCGTGAGGCCCACGCGCCGCCTTCCAGGGTGTTTTTTGGTCCAATATCGGTACTAACGGACTCCATTTTCCAAAATAAACACATTTATGGTATTAAAAATGACATTAATGAACATAAAAAAAGAGGTATTTTATGCTCTTAATCTAATGAGAGTTGACATCTTCCTCCTTTATAAACATTCATGTATATAATGTGTACATATATATATAAAAATATACACATGATTAAAGAAAACACGAAAATACCCATTTATACTCTGATACCAATGTAAATCATAGTATAAGACACAACGGATGATTAATTTCAAAGCCATACCTTTAAGTAGAGTCTGAAGTGAAGGATCTCGTGGGTAAATCACGTGCTTCCCGAATCTGAACAACCAACCCAGCAGTGGAGTGATATTACAAAATGAATATCACCCACACAAATCACAGTGCAAAATGGCTTGATCGTTGTTTTTGGGAGAGAGTCAGTATATGGGAAAAACATAAAACATACGTTGTTTTTCTGATTAACCATATCCCATATCATATTAGATATATAAGATATCTATATCATCTATCCATATCAGTTGATATGATAGATATAGATATCCTGAGTGGTTATCCAAATAGGTTTTGAATTCAAATTCAAACTTATTTGGATAAGGTTCAAAAGGTTCAAAGGGTCATGCCACATGGGCGCCCAATTTCTAACATTTTCTACAAACAAACATGATTTTAGTGGTTCCCCTAACTCCTTGTAATTCCAATCTCAATCCTTATCCCCAAAACAAATAGGCCTCGTTTGTTTGGCAGATTAGGTTAGATGGAATTATGAGTACCCTATGATAAAAGGCTTACTATTACCAAAAAATACAAAAAATAATAGGCCATGTTTGTTTGGCTCTTTTGGAAGGGAGATTAGATTAATAGTCCATAAAACTTACCTAAAGAATGTTTGGTTGCAGACATGAGTGAGGGGATTATGTCACACCCCAAAACCGCCCCTAAAAGTTTTGGGCATGACTACATCATAAACGGACATAAAACCGATATATGTAACGTATGGGGCCTGAACGGAAGCACTTGATAACAAAAGTCTATTCCATTGAGCTACCACTATTATGCCAGGATCACACATCACATTAGGTAAATAATATACAGAAAACTTACACACATATACTTCGACTCAGCCCCACAATTGGGCGTATAACAAAAATATTAATGAAAGACAACCAAAGCATAAGCCAAAAAAACTAACAACACTTTACAAAATGTACGGGCTTCAGCTAAGTGCCTGGACACACCAAGATTAACAAGAGAGAAACGAGCCTTAAGGGTTAGGACTGGTCTCCTGGTTGATTACCTACAGAAACAGACAAAATACAGAATGAGTGAAACTCAGTGAATAATAGTACATAAATAATGTAATGTTTAACTTGAGTCATAAAGCATATTACTGCAGAGGCATATAATTAACTACATTCTGTAATTACTTCCAGAACAGCCATGGGTCCAGTTTTCTTAACAAAATGGCTTAAAGCCCTCTAATGTACAGAACGGCCATAGGCCTAATAGATACAGAACGGCCTACCGGCCCAGAAATAACAGAACGGCCTAGCGGCCCAGGATTAACAGAACGGCCTACCGGCCCAGAAATAACAGAATGGCCTAGCGGCCCAGAAATAACAGAACGACCTAGCGGCCCAGAAATAACAGAGCGGCCCAGAAATAACAGAACGGCCTAGCGGCCCAGAAATAACATGTGTATGGACTCAAGAGGTGGCTCGTACGGATTCTAGAGGTGGCTCCCACCAAAGTGTAGAACTTAGTTCCGTACAGCACTTTGCTCCATACCAGAAATCATCAGAACAGATTAACTTCAGCATCATACAGAAAGTACATACATTCTTCCCATTATTCACATGAATTACCATCGGTAATATAGGTTTAACAGAACGTTACTGATAATTGTTAGCAAAAGGTAACACATTCCAGAGATACGGAGATACCATAGGTCCATAATGCATATACATTCCATTTATTCGTTGTGAACCAATATAGCTAGCTTGCAGACAATAGAGTATCAATAACATTTAGTAACGGAAGACGCATGTATCATTATAGTATAGTCAATAGAGACAGAATAATTCATATCAGAACGTGGGTCATATAACGGTGGTAGACCTTTGTGTTTATATTATAGGTCCTGAATAACCTTAGATTCATGTATAATACAAGCGAATAATCTTCGATTCACACAAGTACCATCCTTTCTGGATGAACATAAGTTCCATTTATTTCTTAAGAATGACATAGTTTGCTTATCAATAACAGAGCGTTAATATTCGTTAGTGACAGAGCAGAAAGGTTCCAAAGTCATATCGATGTATGCAAATCTTCCAGTATTTACACAAGTTCACACTGATTCTCAACCGATATAAATGTTAATGTAATCATTTACACAGAACATAGCGTTAGTAACCATAGTCATTAACGGTAAGTAAAATGTACATTTGCCGTACTATTACTCACAGTGCGTGGATGGAGAGATAATCCCTCTCGGTAGGTGCCCTACATATGCACGCCATACAAGAATTAGTTCGTTTCATTTTTAAACTATTTCCTGACTCGTTTTACTTCGAATAAGTTTACAAACATCAAAAGTATCAAATACTGATTTCAAACATATCAGAGGGTCAAGCACGTAAAACAGAGCAGACGAGGTTTCCCGGCATGGGCCGCATGTGCGGCCGTCCCCTCCGCACCTGCGGACATGGACCGTACGTGCGGTCCCTCCTCACCGCACGAGCGGCCATAGGCAGAATGCAAAATCTCATTTTTTTCTCTTGCCCACACGTGCGGCCATGGCCTCCGCACGTGCGGCCGAGCCCCTGTTTTGGCAGTCCGAAACTCACACAAAACCTAACTTAGAGAATACATAGCAAGGCTCAAAATAGATCAATTTAACACAAGATTAAAGCTCAAAATCACATGAAAAATGAATCATAAATCAACTTAGGTTCTTAATCACTTTGAATTCATGAATCAATCACAATCCAATTCCATGGAATTTCTAACTTTCTTACACACACACACACACACACACACCCATATGTAACCATATAATCCAACCACATAGATGAGTATCTACATGAGATTAACAAGGAAGCAAGGTGTAATTTCTCCATAACTCAAATTAATTTCCAAAACAACTACATGATAAGCATAATTTCCCAATTAGACAATCATCTTCTACAAAACTTCAACATAACCTCTAGCCCTCCCAATTAGAAGAGCAAACTCACTTAAACCCAAGAAAGAGCTTAATTTAAGATGGTGTTTACATACCTTGATTCAATTCCCTACCAAGCCTCTCAATTTCCCCAATCTTCATCTCTTCCCTTCAACCCTCTTCTTCTCTAATTTTTCTCTCCAGGAGATATTTTTGAGTGATGGTTTTCCCAAGTCAATGTATAAGAAGCATTGGCACTTATATATAAAAAGTGAATAAGACGAAATTTAATCAGTTTAATCATTCCAAATTGAAATTTCACAGAAAATCATATTATGACTTAAAAATTATGCCGATCCCAAATGTAAAATCAATTTCAGATAATTAAGTCTCTAAGGCTTCCAATTTCTGATTCAAACATTATAGTTGTGACGGATTTTTCTCTTATTAAATAGATATGCATCCATAACCATATGATTCACTGAATTAAATTCAATTTCACATAAAATTTCACCATAAGCATTTAAATGCTCAGAATAAGGGATTGAAAATATTCCAGAAACAGATACGAGGGTCAGGTTATTACAGATTAACTATCCCCTTGGACTAATAATCCTCCCATTGGTAAGACTAACAAAGCTACGAGGGGTTGGGATTATAAATTGAGTGAAAGCATTAATGGTTGAAAGATCATTATACCCCTTGTCCTACATCAAATAAAAGAGTATTATTGGAATTTCATATAATTTTTTTTTTGCAAAAGTTGCATTAGTTAGCTTATTAAATAAGATGGATTAAAATGTTTTTAATAATCTTTTTTTAAAATAATTTATTAATCATATATTTTTTTTATTATAAAAATACATAATTTGTGAAAGAAATATTTTAATATTTTAATAAATACAAAAATATATATAATATTGTACCCCCACTTTACAAAAATGTGTGCAAAGGCTATTATGTAATTTGATAGATTTAATCACAACTAACTAATACTACCATGCTAGTATACAAACTATAGCGATTCTGGTTTAAGACCCGACTCATTTGATATTTTGGATTCGGGTTTCATTGTTTTGTATTGTTATTCATGTTTTATTCCTCTTTTTCCTCCTTGAATTTGGCTATTGAGTTGCGTTGATTATGTTTGAAATAGGTTGGTGGCTTGTTTTTCACACTTATGTTGCTCAAATTTTTGTTCCTTCGCTCGAGCAACACTTCTTGCACTCGAGCGGTCTTTGTGAAACTCCAGTACTTTTGCAGGTTTGCAAAACTACTGGGAGTTTATATTTTTTGCTCGAGCGACGACCTCTATTTGCAAAACTACTGGGAATGTGTATTATGTGCTTGAGCGAAGCTTCTTGCGCTCTAGCGGAACAACTTCTTGTGTCTGGTCGCTCGAGCGACACATCTTGCGCTCAAGCGAACTGTGCGTATATCAATTTGTAAACAGGCCATTTTAGATCACTTTTTCATCTCTCTCTCTCTAAAACATTTCAAAACCCTAAGTTGAATCTAGTGATTTTTTCGCCTTACTCCCTTTGTTAAAAAGGTGGAGCTCATGTAGAGCTTTGTTTTCATCCAAATAGAATTGGGTTTTGGCTTCATCCGAGTTTCATCCGTGATTATTTCGTCTGCTAGCTTTGAGATAGGGATTCTTTACACTCTTTTATGAGTTTTAACTTAACTATTTGTCTATATAAAACAATATCATGTTTTAGAGGATTTTAAACAAACTTAGGGTTTTGGTTTAAAATTAAAAGAGAGGTTTTCAAATGGACGTATTGAAGATGGTTGTGAGAATAGAAATGAGGTTGAGTTGTGACAAAATTGTTGATTTTGTACTTGGAATGAATTTTGGAAGAAAAATGAGTTTTGCCCTAAATGTCTTCAATATTTATTTTGTATAAATAAATAGAATTGGTGTTGAAAATATGAAATTGGATGGATATTGATATGGATGGTGGAGTTGGATATGCATTGTTGCTCACATCTTAAATTTTGGAAAGTTTATCTGTATTGAAGATTTTATATTTGTTTAGAAATATTTGTTTTGGGCTATCGGTGGAGGATAGCTATGATTGTTGTAGAAATTGCATGAGGATTAGGTGAATTGAAACTAATTTCTCATCCATGTGCATTGAACATTGTTGCTCATTTAATACATTGCAAATGTATATGAATTTGAGAAAAATGGGTGATGTTGGAAAGAGGTGTGTATCACCAAATAAAGTTGGCCTATGTGTTCAAGGTGAAAGTCCCGAAAAACACGCGTATACATGGGTGCCAATTCTCGCGGACGAAATATAGTAAAATGGTAATAGTAGTACTTGTATAGACTATGTTTAGATGGGTGCCGTTTGACGGTTTTCCACGGATGAAATATCCATAAAAGGTTGTATTGGTTTGAAATTTTCCCCATTGTCTTCTATTCTAAAGAACATGGCATTGTTTTTTGGGAAAGAAAATGTGAAACGTTTTGTTATGGACATCGCATATGCATAAAACCTTATACCTTTGTTAAGATTCATTAATTGTGTTGGGTTATTTCTACTGGGCTTTGGCTTACCCTATATGGGAAAATTATTTTTAGGTATTGGTGAGATGTCTCCGCCAAGGCAGTAGCTTGGGAGGATTGGAGCAAAAGTTTTATTTTGTTTATTTATTATTATTTTGTACAAGCCGAGGGCTTTATATGTATTGGATTTAAATCCATTTTGATGTAACCAAGTATAATCTTGGAAAGTTGTGGCCTTCAGGGCATTTCAATTATTTGTTTAACTTCTATTTCATATCTTTGTTGTTGACAAATGCTATAGATTCAGGGTTAGGACTTATGAATGTATATTCGCATGTGTTACCCTTTTGTACAACTAAATCTTATGTAATAGAAGGATCTTGTACTCTGATTTGTATTGTTATTTACTTATTGTCATGAATGGTTTATTGTATTTGTTACAAGGCATTACACAAACAAACACTCTTTATCCTCCATCTCTAATATAATACCACCACACTAATAATCTCCTCACTCAATCTCACCGTACTCCTAATCTCCTCCATCCTATGGAACCAAACAAATATGGGTAAATTACGGGTTAGTCCTATGTGATGGACTAAAATATCTATAAGTCCTCTTCACTTTTTTAATGCACCAAAAAGTCCTAAAATGCTTATTTTGTCCAAACACTTTTTAAAAATATTAATAGGTGAAAAAAAAAAAAGAAGAAGTAAGACTTATAGATAAATAAGTCTAGTCAATAGTATCGGTTCGTATATCCTCAAATAATAATAGCATATTCCCAATTTTGAGCCCTCTAATGACTAGTACTATATTTTAACATTGCTTAATTTTGTATCATTTTTGTCACGAGGTTTACTTAAAGTTAACAATTTTGAACTCTTCAATGACTAGATAAAGTTGTGCGATATTTTAACATCATTAAGCTTTATATCAATTTGAAACAGGTTAAAGGGTTAGTTTGGGAAGTGACTATTTTAGTTGACTTTTTGACTTTTTACAAAAAGATGTATAAAATTGTAAGGAGAGTGATATGACAACGTACGGTGATTTTTTGACTTTTTAACTATACTATTCATTGCCAAATAATGATAATTTAAATTTGATAACTCTATTTCTAGCTTTCTTATAATAGGACTCACAGATAATATTTTTATTTGCATCTTTTGAGAAAAAACATTTGAACATTATTCACCACTAAATATAATAATAACTTGTCATTTAAGTATTAAATCATTGAACCAAATGAGAGTTTGTACCATAGCATTACCCTTAATCAAATAATAGAATGCAATTTTTCCCGTTGGATAAAGCTTGAGACCACCATCTCTTCATTTGTAAAAAGACCACCACTTTTATAATAACCCAACCATGCATATCATGTTTGCATTCATTTAATGGTAGGAAATTTTACTTTTGATGATAATATCTATGGTGATTTGTATGTGTATGAATTATTTGTTAGGTGTTATGTTTCAAATCAGAAATTGAATCTCTATATGACTTAGAAATCTTTAAGTGACGAGCTTAATCAACTTAATTGAATATTTAGACCCTTATGAGAGTTTAATTAAAAATTTGGGTTCAGATTAATATAAATTCAAAATAATTGATTAAGTTTAAATTGAGATCAAATCAAATAAGAGAATTAGGTTATAATCATGAATAATTAGGTCTAATTAGTAATTAATCTAATTTAAGTCAATTAAGTGGAAGATAATGTATATAGAAAGAAATTCTAGAGTTAGAGAGAACTTACCAAATCACTTTGCTAGAGAAGATTTTGAAGAGAGCCTTAGGATAAACAACAAGAGAAGGGGAAATTAAAGAATTTGAAGAAAAACTCAAGAATCCAAGCTTAAGGTAAGAAATTCAAATCAAAATCTTGTAGATAACTCATCTATCACTTGAATTCAAGAAGCAATTTGAAGGTCAATCATAGCGATCCCAGTTTCGATCCTTCTTTCATGTTTTGCCACTTCGATTGGGCCGATCAGGGATCGAGCTGCCCGGTCTGCTCACGGGGGTCCAGGAGGCAGTGCCCCTTAGCGGGTCCGAGGGTAGCGCCCTGGCAGGGTCCAGGGGCAGCGTCCCCAAAGCAAAAATGCAAAATGCATTCGAAGTTGCTTCTTCGCTCAAGCAGCCGTTTATGCGCTCTAGTGGAGAATGTTTGGTTTCAGAAGTTTGACCTGTCTGTAAAAGTACTAGGTTAGTGTATTTGACGCTCGAGCGGGGCTTTCCACGCTCGAGCGGAACATGTTATATTAGTTCGTGAATTTGATATTTCAGATCACTTTTTTAGTCCTCTCTCTCTCTCTCTAAAACTCTCCAGAATTCCAAATCGGGAGCTTCTCTCTCTAGTAGTCATGTTCTCTGTTTGATTCCTCCAAATCCGTTGGAAGTTAGACCGAAGTTCTTCATCAAAGTTGTGTAATTTCTCGAGGGCTTCGTTGTGTACGGTGGAGATCGAGTTTCGACACCGTAAATTTTAGGTTTTCATCTCTATTCTTCTTCAATCCTTGAAGTAGTGATTTTTTTAGAGTTATATATATGTTTTTGCAAGATCTATATGATTTTCGAAATCATTTTTCGATAGCTTTGAAAATTGATTGTTGATTCAAAAAGTTGAGCGATTTTGAAAGTGGGTTTGTCTCTTGTTCTTTTAAAATGATCTTATAGGTTTTGATCTTCGTTGATTGAAGAAAAGATGATTTTGAAAAGTTTTTTTTCAAAAGATTTGAGTTGTATAGTTTTGGTGAGAAAACCTAGAATTTGGAAAAAAAATTTAGAGACTGAAAATCCATGAATGTTATTGTTATATTTATTTTGTATGTCAAAATAAATGGATATTTGGAAAATTTCTTATTTATATTTATATAAATGATGAATTTTAGGGAATATGAGAGTTATTGTTCATTTTGGAAATTATTGTTCAAAACATTAAAATAGTCTTGAAATGACTAATTGTTGAGGATACTTGAGAAGAGGGAATTGTGTTATTCCTTGGATGATGAATTGGAATAACAATATTTATATTCATCTTGTGTTATTGGCATATCAATTCATTTGATTACATTAAACTTTGAAAGTTGATTTGAAAACTTGCATTGAGAAAAGAATGTTGAGAAACAAGTTTTCATGGAATGGTTTTGGGGTAAATACGTTGGTAAGTCTTGATAGGTGGTGTAGATAATATTGAATAAGTTGGCCTGAGAGTCTGGGGTGAAAGACCGAAAACCTGCGTGGATAGGTATCGAGCCTTCCGGTTAATACCGGTAAAAATGACAAATTGGTAGTACTTGTATAGTCTACTTGCAAACACCAACCTAGGGATTACCAGAGTCGTATTTACTGCCCTTGAAATAAATTGTTAAGTTTTGAACAATTGAAATTGCATGACATCATTGAGCATGATGGTTTTCAAAAGATGAAAATGTGATTTATCTTCAAAAAGGGGCATAGCATGGCATGTGCATTTCATCTCTTGAGACTTGTATAAAATGTATATACTTTGTTATGGATTTCCTACTGGACTTTATGCTCACCCTACGGGATTTTTGTGCAGGAAAAGATATGGTGATGCCGCCTAACTAAAGACGAGGAAATGTGTGTTGAGAGTACGGGACTCTCATTTTGTTGTGACTCTGTGTGTAAGCCAAGGGTTGTATGTGTGTGGGTTTGAATAACTGTTTTGTGTAACCAGGCTCAAGCCTTGGAAACTTGTAAACCCTTGGAGGTATTTATTTATTTATTTACTTGTTGTTGGATTAATGTATTGTTGCATGAAGAACTATTGTATCATGTAATGTAAGTTTGGAGATTTATATTCGGTTTTCCTTGAAAGAGCCATGATTGTTGTACTATCATTTGGGCTAGAAATTTGGGGCGTTACAAAGAAATTCAAACCAAAATCTTGTAGATAACTCATCTATCACTTGAATTCAAGAAGCAATTTGAAGGTCAATCATATAATTTGATAGAAATTGGGTTTTGAATGTTTAATTGAGTTAGGTTGAAGAATATGAGTTCTAATTCTTTAAATTTGTTAAGTTTGAGTTTAATTTTGAGAATTATACATAAATTGAGTTCTATAATTTACATGCAACAAGATTTGTTTGAAGATTTGATCCATGCAATAGAGTATATAAATCATTTTGAAGAAAAGTTTTGAAAATCTTGAATTCATGGAATTTGGAGTTTTGTTTTGAAATTAAAAGAAGTTTTGATTCAATTGAGTTGAAGATTGATCATGGCTCATGTTTATTTTCATGCTTTGATGGAGTTTTGGGCACCAAATTGGGTTTTGAAAGCTTACACTTTGAAGAAATTTTGGACTGCACAAATTTGCCCAGAATCGCACGCGTGACTGTGAGCCCCACACATGCAGTTGTTGAGCCAAAACAGAGTGGTCACTATTGTTTTAATTGCACGTACAACCCACATGTGTGTCACCATCCGCATGTATGGCTGGGAGCTTCCGCATGTATGAAAAAATGAGGGAATGAAGTTTGACTTTTGTTGACCTTTTTGACCTTCCGAACATTGTTTGGTGCTCTATTTGACCCACCAGGAAATCAAAAGACACTTAGAAACCCATTTAAATTACTTTGAATAAGTAAAGAAAAGTATAAGTAAATGAATGTTTCCATTTTATCAAATTCATTTGAATGTGTTGTATAGGTCGTTTGCACAATGGGACTTTGCTAAATCAAACTCACTATGAGTAATAATTTTGTAAAGATATGTTCTTAAATATTTATTTTGAAGTATTATGAAATGTTATGTTTTTCTTGAAATTATGTTTTGCTCCAAATGAATGAGTTTTCTAATTGTTGAATTTTTTGACAACCTTCAATGAATTCTTCATGAATGGTATGTTGGACCTGAGGTCATTCTGTTTTTTATCTATGATATGATTAGACTTGAGGTCATTCTGAACAGCTGTTATATATGTTGGACCAGCGGTCGTTCTGTTATAATTTGGACGTGAGGTCATTCCGCTTTATATTGGACGTGAGGTCATTCGGTCAAGTTTAGATATGATCAATGCTATTGGATGATTTATTTCTGAAAAATATTTTAACTGTGATGAGTTGTTTTTCTAAAACTTCAGACTTATTCATTAACTCCTTTACATTATTATTACTCATTGGGCTTAGCTCACTTCTTCCCCTATATGTATGTAGGTGATCAACTTAGGTGGCATTCCACCTAATCATCCACCTCACCATTCCACTCACCGAACAATCTTGTTCATCTCTCCACTAATTTCAAGTTTCATAAATCACAAAGTGACCCTAAAACTTTAGTATAATTTTATAGTTAAGTTTTTAAGTTTAGTATAATTTTGTAAAATTTAATTTTCACTTGTAAGACATTGTGAGACCCTTAGTCTTGGTATTAGAGTCTATTTATGATCCAAACTTCTAGGGGCTGGTTCAGGTCATGACAACTTAGGTGGCATTCCATCTAATCATCCACCTCACCATTCCACTCACCAAACAATCTCGTTCATCTCTCCACTAATTTCAAGTTTCATAAATGACAAAGTGACCCTAAAACATTAGTATAATTTTATAGTTAAGTTTTTAAGTTTAGTATAATTTTGTAAAATTTATTTTCACTTGTAAGACATTGTGAGACCTTCAATCTTGGTATCAAAGTCTAGAAATCGAATCTAGGAAAAATTTTAAACATGAAAATTCAATATTTAATGCAAGATATAATAGATGTAAAAAAACTTTATACGTCTTGATCATGGAAATAGTAAAGCTGAAACCACAGGACTATTGAATAGTTTCATGGATGTGAGTAAAGAAACTTTAAATATTTGCAGAAATCAAAATATCATGATTATTGAAATATCTAAAGAATTAAGAGAAATAAAAGAAATTTCTATTAAAAATCAAAAAGAAAGTTATATTAAAAGATTTGGAATTTCTTCTATGGTTATTGAACAAACTGCAAAAGATGAAAAAGATCAGGATGATAGTAGTACATCCGCACCAAAAAATCCTATAAAAGGAATATCCTCAGAAGATTTTCAAAAATATTTAAATTTATATATGGATAATTATGAAAGAGAAAAAGTTCTTAAAAAACCAATAAGCGATTCTATTGATCCAGTGAAGTTAAAAGAACAATGCTACCAATAAGAAAGAAAAGCTAAAATATTTGAAATAAAAAAAACATTTGGAAATTTCAATTTTTGGAAAAATCTCGATTTTATGAATATCTTTGGAGATAATGAAGAAAAATCTTCTACAAAGGAAATAAAGTTAGAAAAAAGAGGACCATTAAAAATTTATATAAAATATGACTCTATTCCTAAAGCTGCAAAAAATGAGCCTGTTACTAAATATGGAATATATCTTGATCTCACCTGTGTAACTAACATAGAAGAGGTTATAGATAATTGGACTCAAGCAGTAAGAATTGTAGTAGCTGGACAAGCTATAGATGTAGGAGGTCTAAATGCTTTTGTAAAGGCTACTCTAAGAGGTCAAGTTGCAAAATTTTGGGATACTGTATCAGATAATGATAACATAAGAGCTTAGTGGTTAGCTTTAACTATTGTTGAAGTGATTATCATGTTTATGGTAGATAACCTTAAACAAGAATTTTGTGGAACAACCTTTAGCTAATTGGGAATTTAAGAAAAAATAGCATTTACAAATCTAACTAAAACACGAATATGTGATATGTTATTTTGAAAATTATGCTTGTGAATACCAAAAATGGTTCTATAAACTACACTTAAAAGATACTATTCATTGGCAAAAATAATTTATAGCCAAACTTCCTAACCCATGTGAAAAATCTAAATAACCCTCAAGATGTTGATTCATGATTATGTTTCAATTTAAAACAGTAAATAACAATCTCAATCAAACAATTAAGGCAAATCGGCATAACGATTTAATGTGGAAAAAAGCACAATTGGAGCACCTCCAATTGTGATAAAAAAAAAATCACGGGCCAAGGCCACAAAACAATCCACTAAGAAGATAAAAAGGAATTACAAATGAGTACTCTCAATTACCTAGCGAATCCACGCTCGAATTGAACCAAACCCAATGTGCCTTTTCCAACACCATCTTCACCACGGAACTACTTTTCCCAACATTGAATCCACAATGCCGATGTCAAATCCACAACAATGAGCCACTCTAGAATCCACCAAAACTTCAGGCCCAAGTTCTCTGGAATCCATCAATGAACACCTCTCTCTTTATGTAAATAAAAGAATGAAAATAACCCTTGATGTTTGACACTATGTAGTTCATTAATCAATCAATCACCTTCTATACATCAAGGAACCTTACATAAAAAGCACCCTCCAATGTAGAACACTTTGTATTTTTTTCCTCTCTGAAAATCAGGACAGATTTAACCCTAAAAACAACAAACGACACACTTTATAGAAAGCAAAGTCACGCTGACTGCTCGAGCCACCACTTGACCGCTCAAGCGGTGTGAGTAAAGGCAGTGGAAAACATATTGGCCAATGGCTCAAAGGCAATTTCTACCGCTCGAGCGGTAAAACGAGTTTTCAACAAGTTCTGAATGTAGGCTGAAATACTAGATGTACCACTTCACTACTTGAGCGCACAAATGACTGTGAAATGGCAAACAAGAGATGCTTAAGATACGGAATGTCAGCACAAATACTTCTAACATGAACAATTAGGGTTGGATTCGCATCTAAACACTTACAACCTCACTTAAACATAAAAGCGAATAAAATTATAACTGAAAGGAGTTTTGTCAAACGGATTGCCAATTACAAAAACCTAACACCATGGGATGAACTATCTTAAAAAGAGTTTGAAAGGCTATTGGAAAAGAATCAAATCTGTGATTCTTTAGGTGGATGAATAGCTTATGTACGAGAAATTATAAAGAAAAATTGTGTAGAATGACAAACTATAAAAGATATTGAAAAGGAATATATGGATTATAGTTGTTGTTCAAAAACCGAAGGTATGGTAGGAAGCTGTGGTTGTGACAAAAAAATCCAAACCATTGGTTAAGAAGAAGAAATTATTGAAAAAATGGAAAAAATTTCAGAAAATAAGATTTAATCCTTATAAAGAAAAACCAAAACCTTGGGGTAGATATATTAGAAAAACAAATCTAATAAATTCAAAAAAGATAAAAAGCCTCCATGTCCAAAAGGAAAATCTCATAATGAATGCAAATGTTGGCTTTGTGGAGAAAAAGGACATTTCGCAAACAAATGTCCTAACAAACAAAGAAAACGACATGTTAAACAAATGTCATTTTCTGAAGAAAAATATGAAGCAGTATGGGGATACAAAATAAAATACTTAAATTTGGATGAACGTTTTTTCACTTTCAGCAATTCATGAAAGAATGAATCGGGAAAAAACCTATGACTAACGATGAAGTAGAAAAACTCATGTTCGAATGTGAATCAGAATCTGAATATAGTTTTGATGAAAACGATGAACAAAGCTTAGAGGAAGCTTTAACTGGAACTATTTTTATGATGAAAATAGATTTAGGAGATGAAAATGAAATGATCCTTCCTTAGAAATGAGAAAGTGAATCATTTAAAATTGAAGAACCATAATTTTTTTGTAAACGATTGGAAAATGACGAAAATTTCAATTAAGGAAATTTATAAAAACTCAATCTTCAAATCTCGAAGTAAACTGAATGTAGAAATGTTTAAAGGACGAACTTCAGTTGGTAATACAGAAGAAACATCTATACATATACCATTGTTTGATATGAACAAGATCAAATAATATCGTAACAAAAATATAATTGCATTCACTTAGGACTTATACAAGTTAGTATATGTCCTTTATTTTCAGGTGGAAAAGGCGTGTCATGGATAATAGATGGTATAGCTTTGAAAATTCCTTAATCATAGGGATTCCAAGTAATTTGTATAATGGACCAATTTGGTTCACTATCAAACCAAATTATTTCTTGGCATTGGAAGTGTTAGAAATGGTTTTGAAGTTTTGGAAAAATCTGATTTTTCCTTAACTCTGGTCCATTTTTTAGGTGGGACCCATACACCAAAGTTGGCGGGTTTAAGTGGTAATGCGTTTTATGTCGCGTTGTGATTCACGTGGTATATTTGATTGCTCAAAATCATTATTGGGTGAATAGGAAATTGAAGCCAAAGTGAGCTCCATGAAAATAGAGTTTTTGATGGAAATTCCTTAAGGTTTGAATAAAGGCTTGTCTCACATTGGTTTGGTGGGAAGAATTTTATGGGTTTATAAGGCATGGGTTTGTAACTTGGAGAGGGCCCCAAGGGGCACCCCAAGTTTGTAAAAGAGAGAGGTTATGGGCAAATTGGGCTAGACCCATTGGACCAAAAAATAAACACACATGCGTGCGCCGCCGCAGCCAGGCGGGCTGGGCTGGGCTGGGCCTGGGCTTGGGCGCGGGTGCGTGGTGTGAGGTTGGGTTGGGCTTGCCTAGCCCAATACTTATCTTTTTGGGCCAAAAATATTTGAATTCAATTTTATTTTTTAGTAAAATAAAATCTGTCTAGTTTAAATTCCAATTTTTTGAATTCAAATTTGTTGCAGCTCTTCAGAATTTTATGTACACGCTCATTGTCCAAACAGATCCGAATCTGTCCAGATTCAAACCCAAAACAGTTTTTATTTGTTTGAAATTCAAACCAGATCTGTTGATCTGCCTGCACAGGTACCATGCCTGTTGGATTCAAACCTAACAGCCACCATTTTCATTTATAAATAGACTAGTCCTCACTTGGTTTTTTCATTCAATTTTGGTCAAAAAAATTCAGCATTACTCTCTACATTTTGCTACATTATTTTCTTGTGAGAAAGTGTATAAACACATAGTATATTCGTTGTGCAAACAAATTATAGTGCTGCTATTGTTTGCTATTGATCATTTTATCCTAGGAGATAGACGTCCACATTCTGAAAGCACCGTGGGAAGGACGAATATATCTTAAGGACACAGTGTTAAACACTGGACTTAATCAGAAAATTTGTTCAACAAATTAATTTGGTAAGTAATTAATTTACTTTTCTGTTTTATTATTTTTTCTGTTTCTGTTTCAGATTTTGATTTTGTTTTTGTAACAAAATAAAAATTTGTTTTATTTATTTTATTTTATTTTCTGGTTTGATTTTTGTAATCAAACAAACTCTCTCATTTCCTTTATTTCTTCTATATTTCGTTTGTTGTTAAGTACACAAACAGAATTTATTTTTTAATACAGTGATGATTGTCCAACAATCTTAAGATAGAATATTTTTTGGTGTCTTCATTGTATTTAATTTTCTGCGATTTCACAAAGTGATATTCTGGTTGAAAAATATAAATAGTAGTAATATACTGTTTGACAAATAGTAGTAATATACTGTTTATTTTCTTTGACAACTAGTAGTAATATATTGGTGTCATTAACAATTGTAGAATATTAATTTGTGTTACAGAAAATTATTGTGGTATTTTATTTTTCTAGTTTTAGTAACAAGGAAAATAAAATTATTTTATGTTATAATTTATTTTCTGGTTTTAGTAACCAGAAAATTAATTTGTGTTTTGGTTTTTTTCTGATTTTTGTAATCAGATATTATGTCTACTAAAAGTAGTACTGCAAATCCGATCGTTACAACGACTCCGGTCCCTATCCAGAACCATGTTCAAGTTCTTGTAAATCATGGAGAAAAATAAAAAAATTTAATGGCACTGAATTTAAGAGATGGCAGCAGAAAATGCTGCTCTATCTTACAACTCTAAATTTGGCCTGGTTTCTCCGTGAAGAGGCTCTAGCACTTAGAGAGGATGAAAGTGATCGGCAAGTTGTTGCCACTGTAGACGCCTGGAAACATTCTGATTTCTTATGTAGAAACTATATCCTCAATGGCCTTGACAACATGCCGTATAATTTTACAGCCCTCTGAAAACAGCAAAAGAATTGTGGGATTCTTTAGAGAAAAAATACAAGGCAGAGGACGCTGGTACAAAGAAATTTATTGTTGGTAAATGTCACGACCCCAACCCGCCCCTAGTAGGATGGTGCCGTGATGGCCAGTAATCCGAGATTACCAAAGGCCAACTTTCAAAATCACACACAATCAGAGTATAATATATGGGGCTAACAAGAGCGGAAGCAATAACAAAATACAAGTGGTCCATAAGAGCTGTGCATAAATCGAATGAAATGACATACATCATTACTTAACTTTACAACTTGGATATGAGCAAGATAAAATATACAATTACATCTTAACAAAGGGCTTCACAGCCGACATATACAAAGCATAACGAATACAATTCAGAAACAAGATCTACAATACTGCCGACGTAAATACAAGGTTGCCGACCTAACACAAAATGCCGACATACAAACATACAGCCGACATCCTCAATGCCGACCTAACATGCATACAAAACATCGGGTACAAGCACACATCTCGGCGAAGCCGACTTCCTGCTGAAACCTACATATATATATAGAGAGGGTGAGTATTGAAATACTCAGTGAATGGTACAAGAAATAAAGGGTTTACATGAATGATCCCGAGGTTCGTGTCAAAACAGTACATACATATCATAGCTGTTCCAAAACATATTTATAGCATAGCTTATTCAAAACCTTTCGTATAACTTAGCTTGCATCAAACATATACTTAGCATACTTGTGTCAAAACATGCACTTAACGTAACTTGCAAAACATGCACTTAACATAACTTGCATCAGAACATGAACTTAGCATAGCTTGCATCAAAACATACTTAGAGTGCTACTTAGGCTTAACGTCCCCTAACACGAAAGGACGGTGTTACTTAGGCTTAACGTCCCCTAACACGAAAGGACGGTGTTACTTGGGCTTAACGTCCCCTAACACGAAAGGACGGTTCCAAGAATGCCATCCGAAACAAAACTTATACTTAGCATACAAAACATAACTTGGCTTAACTTATAACAAAACATACCCACCCGTTCATAGACCGTCGGTGGCAAAACAAAGGTGCTACTTAGGCTTAAAGTCCCCTAGCACGAAAGGACTATGCTACTTAGGCTTTAAGTCCCCTAGCACGGGAGGACTCCAAAAGGTTGTGCTACCAATGCTTTAAGTCCCCTAGCACGTACGGACTTGTGCCACTTATGCTTAAAGTCCCCTGGCACGTACGGACTCCAAAAGGTTGTGCTACCAATGCTTTAAGTCCCCTAGCACGTACGGACTTGTGCCACTTATGCTTAAAGTCCCCTGGCACGTACGGACTCCAAAACAAAACTCATACTTAGCAATCAAAACTTATTCTTAATACATAAAAATACGAGTAATCATTCATGCTTAACAAATACTTTTCAAAACAAGGCAAAACAAAGCTTATCAAACCTTATAACATAGCTTTATTAAAAGTACCACTCACATAGCTCTTGGGACGTCGGATTCACAGCAAGGGTCCAAGTCCTACAAACACATAACAAGTCTACTGAACATACTCCTCAGAACAAGTCTCACATACATGCAAATGATTTCGGATAAACATGCTGGGAGTCAAAACACTGTTTTACATGTCAAGGGGACATGCTGGGTACCAACCAGGCCTTTGCCGAGGTCCCACACCTCTTGGCCGAGGTGTGGTTGCCACGGCTTCGGCGTGCAACTGCATGCCGAGGTTCATACAAGACAAACCAAAGGTGCAAGTGATCATGCAAGGTAGGCCAAGGTGAGAATGATCTCAGCGACTACACTTCGGGAAGTGAAGTCTGGGAATCTGGGTTTCCACCCGTGAAGAACATGAAGAACATGAGTATGAGATGAATGCCAAGATCATAACTTGCTTATACAAAATCTGGGGTTTCATGCCATGAGTTCGAAAACATGGACCTGGGTACCCATACTTGAAGATCGTACAAAAACAAACATGAAAACATGAATCTTGGCATGAGCTTTCGGATCAAAACATGTCTTTTCTTGAAGAACACATGAGTACCATTTTTTCTTTCCAGAACCGAACTTCAAAACGATGCATGGCTTTCAAAACATATTCAATCATGCAATGTAACAACATAAACATAAGGAACAAGACGAGAGGATCAAGAATCTAACCTTAGAACACGAATCTACGGTTGGATCTCTCGGAATCAAGCTTGGAAGATCTACTCTCCCTCAAGAACTCCTCTCCCTCTTCTAGAGCTTCTCTCTCTACTTCCTTAGAACAAAACACAACAAATGATAGGTTTCTCTCTCTAACGGCTGATTTAACACTCAGCTCGGCCACGTGGCACTACCGGGTTGGTCCTCCTCAAAAGGTGACTGATTGACAAGACAAGGTTCTGACAAAGCGTACTCAGCAAACTTGGTGGCTAGACACTCCGGCAAGGAATGACATCGGCAAGGGACAAGACATCGGCAAACAAGGACAATGACCTCGGCTGAGAACAAGACTTCGGCACTAAGGTAACAATGATCTCGGCTAGGAAGGACAACACTTGCCTGAACTGTGCCACACCTCGGCCCAGATGTGCCACACCTCGGTCTAGGTCATACCACTTCCAGGACAAGATCACTTGGGTTCAAGATAACATCTCGGCCCAGATAATACACACCTCGGCCTCGGCGATACACACCTCGGCCCAGATGATAATCATCTCGGCCATTATGCTAGGACAAAGGTGGAGGTCAACAAAGGGATTCCAAAACAGTTAAAGGCTTAAGATGACCTCGGCTAGGGTCGACCTAGGCTTCACATAACTTAGGCTTAGCATAACAAGGGAGGAACAAAGCATACATATACACTTAGGCAAATCAAATACATGCGAAACAAGGCACAATTCATGATAACAAATCTTAACATGGCAAATCACATACTGTATGCAAGCATGACTAAGGCATGAAATGTGGGTCCTTACAGTAAATTTCTAGACTTCGTTATGGTAGACTCCCAAATGGTAATTTCTCAAGTTCAAAATTTTCAGATGATTTTGCATGATATTCATTCTGAAGGTATGTCTCTTAGCGAGTCTTTCTAAGTCACTGCTTTAGTGTAAAAGTTACTACCGGTTTAGAAAGATTTCAAAAATTATTTAAAACATAAACGCAAGGAGATGACCATGGATGAATTGATTGTAAGATTGAGAATTGAGGAAGATAGTTGAAATGCTGAAAAGAGGAATAGTAAAAATCCCATTGAGTCTAAGGCTAATGTGGTTGAACAAGTGGACAAACCACATAACAAAATGAGGAAGTTTGCTAGAGATGGTCCTAAACAAGGCGACAACAATGGCAATAAGAAATTCAAAGGAAAATGCTATAATTGTGGCAAGACTGGACATCAAGCTTCTGATTGCCGCCGCCCTAAGAAGGATCGCAGAAGTACAAGCAAGAAGACCACCAATCAAGCCAATGTGACAGAATTAGATTACATCTCTGATGGGGTAAATGACATCAATCTCTCTGTTGTGGTGTTTGAGGCTAATTTGGTTGGAAATCCCAAAGAATGGTGCGTTGACACTGGGGCAACTCATCACATTTGTGCGGACAAGAAGATGTTCACTACTTACAATGAGGCTACAAATGGTGAACAACTTTTGATGGGAAATTCTTTTACTTCTACTGTGGCTGGACAAGGAAAGGTGATCTTGAAGATGACATCAGGGAAAGAACTTACCCTCAACAACGTACTACATGTACCAAACATCTGAAAGAATTTAGTTTCTGGATCTTTGTTAAGTAAAAATGGTTTTAGGCTTGTATTTGAGTCTAATAAATTTGTATTAACAAAGAGTGGTATGTATGTTGGTAAGGAATACATGAGTGATGGTCTCTTCAAGTTGAATGTAATGATGGTTATACCAAAACTTGCTATTAATGAGAATAACACATCTTTTGTTTATATTCTTGAGTTGAATTTATGGCATGAAAGATTAGGACATGTAAATTTTGATGCTTTGCGTAGATTAATTGGTTTGGATTATATACCAATGTTTGAAATTGATCCTAATCACAAATGTGAGATTTGTGTAGAAGCGAAACTAACTAAGGCTCCATTTAAATAGGTTGAAAGAAAAACCGAACCTCTAGAATTAATTCATACAGATGTATATGATCTTAAATTTGTTCAAACTAGAGGAGGCAAAAAGTATTTCATAGCATTTATCGATGATTGTATAAGATATTGTTATGTATACTTACTTAGAAGCAAAGATGAAGCCTTAGAAATGTTTAAACTCTACAAAACTGAAGTTGAAAATCAACTTGGAAAAACCATTAAAATGGTTAGAAGTGATAGGGGTGGTGAATATGATGCACTATTAAATGAATTTTGTGCACAACATGGCATTATTCACCAAACTACAGCACCCTATTCTCCACAGCAAAATGGAATTGCTGAAAGGAAGAATAGAACCCTTAAAGAAATGATGAATGTCATGTTACTAAGTTCATGCTTATCGCAGAACTTGTGGGGGGAAGCAATATTGTCTGCTAATTATGTTCTTAACAGAATACCCCACAAGAAAACCAACAGCACTCCGTATGAATTATGGAAAGGTCGACCACCTTCCTACAAATACTTAAAAGTGTGGGGGTGTTTGGCAAAGGTAGAAGTTTCTGTTCCTAAAAAGACTAAGATAGGACCAAAAATAGTGGATTGTGTGTTTATTGGTTATGCTCAGAATAGTAGTTCATATCGATTTCTGACTTATAAATCAGAAATACCTGATATAAATGTGAACACTATTATGGAGTCAAGGAATGCTGTGTTTTTTGAACATGTCTTTCCTTACAAGAAAGGACATGAATTAAGTTCACAGAAAAGAACTTATGATTGTACACAAAGTCAAGAGACTAATGACAATCAAACACAAGAGACTAGTAATGGTCTCGACCAACAGGATTTAACTGATAATGAACCAAGACGAAGTAAGAGAGCAAGAACATCAAAATCCTTTGGTCCAGATTTTCTGACATACCTGTTAGAAAATGAACCTCAAAGCTTTAAGGAAGCAATGACAGGTCCTGAAGCACCTTTGTGGAAAGAGGCTGTTAATAATGAAATTGAATCCATTATGCAAAATCATACTTGGGAATTGGTGGATCTTCCACCTGGTTCTAAACCTCTTGGATATAAGTGGATATTCAAGAGAACAATGAAAGTAGATGGTTCAATAAATAAGTATAAAGCAAGACTTGTAGTAAAAGGTTACAGACAAAAGGAAGGTCTGGATTATTTTGACACATATTCTTTTGTGACAAGAATAACATCCATCCGCATGCTTATTGCCATAGCAATGTTGTATAATTTAGAGATACATCAAATGGATGTTAAGACAACTTTTTTAAACGGTGATCTAAATGAAGAGATCTATGAGGAGCAACCCGAAGGGGTTGTAGTGCCAAGGAAAGAAAAGAAAGTCTGTTGGCTTGTAAAATCTCTTTACGGATTAAAACAAGCACCTAAGCAATGGCATGAAAAATTTGATCATACTATGCTTACTAATGGGTTTAAGATAAACGAATGTGACAAGTGTGTCTATGTTAAAAACACTGATCAAGGATATGTCATAGTTTGTCTTTATGTGGATGACATGTTTATCATTGGAAGCAATCAAAACATGATCAAATCAACTAAGCAAATGCTGAATAGAAGATTTGATATGAAAGATATGGGGGTCGCAGATGTTATATTAGGAATGAAAATTACTAAAACATCTGATGGATATGCATTATCTCAATCACATTATATTGAGAAAATTCTTGGTAAATTTATCAAGGATGATATGAATGTAGCTAGAATACTTGTAGACATCAGTCTTTATTTATCGAAAAATAAAGGTGATGCGGTGTCTCAATTAAAATACTCTCAAATTATTGGAAGCCTAATGTACCTAATGAATTGTACTCGTCTTAATATAACTTATGCTGTCAGTAAATTAAATAGGTACACTAGTAACCCCGGAGAAGACCATTGGAAAGTGATCATTCGGGTTCTTAGATATCTAAGATTTACCCGTGATCATGGTTTGAACTTTACTCGATATCCAGCAATACTTGAAGGTTTTTGTGATGCCAATTGGATATCGGATACTAAAGATTCAAAATCCACTAGTGGATATGTCTTTACTCTGGGAGGCGCTGCTGTTTCTTGAAAATCTACAAAACAAACATGCATTGCACGATCCACAATGGAATCAAAGTTCGTTGCTTTAGACAAAGTAGGAGAAGCAATAGAATGGCTTCGTCACTTCTTAGATATTTTGTGTGAAATCTATTGTCTTGGCTTACATAAACGGTTGAACAATTCAAGGCATCATGTTCATTGGTTAGCTAGTAAGTTCGATAGGTTATCACTAGGGAAGGTTCAAGGCCGAAAGCTACTTATCCTGATGCAAGATATTTTCGATTTATACTCTTTCGACAAATTCTACATATTGTTGCATTTCCGTTGTCATCAAATTCCATTCATGTGGGGAATTGTTAGAAATGGTTTTGAAGTTTTGGAAAAATCTGATTTTTCCTTAACTCTGGTCTATTTTTTAGGTGGGACTCATACGCCAAAGTTGGTGGGTCTAAGTGGTAACACGTTCTATGCCGCGTTGTGATTCACGTTGTATATTTGGTTGCCCAAAACCATTATTAGGTGAATGGGAAATTGAAGCCAAAGTGAGCTCTATGGAAATGGAGTTTTTGGTGGAAATTCCTTAAGGTTTGAACAAAGGCTTGTCTCACATTGGTTTGGTGGGAAGAATTTTGTGAGTTTATAAGACATGGGTTTGTAACTTGGGGAGGGCCCTAAGGGGCACCCCAAGTTTGTCGAAGGGAGAGGTTATGGACAATTGGGCTAGATCCATTGGATCCAAAAATAAACACACACGCGCGCGCCATCGCCGCCGGGCAGGCTGGCCTGGGCCTGGGCTTGGGCTCGGGTGCGTGGTGTGAGGTTGGGTTGAGCTTGTTCGGCCCAATACTTATCTTTTTGTGCCAAAAACATTTGAATTCAATTTTATTTTTTGGTAAAATAAAATCTGTCCAGTTTAAATTCCAATTTTTTGAATTCAAATTTGTTGCACCTCTTCAGAATTTTCTGTACACGTTCACTGTCCAAATAGATCCAAATCTGTCCAGATTCAAACCCAAAATAGTTTTTATCTGTTTGAAATTCAAACCTGATCTGTTGATCTGTCCGAACAGGTACCATACATGTTGGATTCAAGCCTAATAGCCACCATTTTCATCTATAAATAGACTAGTCCTCATTTGGTTTTTTCATTCAATTTTCATCCAAAAAATTCTGCATTACTCTCTATATTTTTCTGCATTATTTTCTTGTGAGAAAGTGTATAAACACATAGTGTGTTCGTTGTGGAAACAAATTGTAGTGCTGCTATTGTTTGCTATTAATCATTTTATCTTGGGAGATAGACGTCCACATTCTGAAAGCACCGTGGAGAGGACGAATCTGTCTTAAGGACCCAGTGTTAAACACTAGACTTGATCAGAAAATTTGTTCAACAAATTAATTTGGTAAGTAATTAATTTACTTTTCTGTTTTATTATTTTTTCTATTTCAGATTTTGATTTTGATTTTGTTTTTTGTAACAAAATAAAAATCTGTTTTATTTATTTTATTTTATTTTCTGGTTTGATTTTTGTAATCAAACAAACTCTCTCATTTCCTTTATTTCTTCTATATTTCGTTTGTTGTTAAGTACACAAACAGAATTTATTTTTTAAATACAGTGATGATTGTCCAACAGGAAGGTCCTAATCTTAATCAAGCATTAGGATTAAAAATAAAAACTCAAGGTATGCAAGGCCTTGATGCTAGAAGCAAAAACATTGCTATTAATTACATGTCAATGTATAGAGTGGTTAATACAATTAATCCTCTTAGTAAACTTGTACCTGAAGTAGAGCTATTTCAAAAAATGAGTGCTCACACTAAAAAATTTCAATCCAAAAAGGTTAATGTAAAACAATTATCATGGTCTAAGAAATGGGTTCTTAGAGAAACTCTAGATCGAAAAAATCTCAAAAATTTAACAATTTGAGAAAACAAAGGTATTGTTTATCTAGATGAACCTAGACGAAAATCAATTCTTTTTACTAGATCTAATTCTATAAGTAGCCTAGAATGAACAAAATACAAAGATAAGGCTATCATTGAAGAATCTAGTATATAAGAATTTTGTGTACAAGAAAGTTCAGATAAAGAAATAATAGGATACAAAACAATAAGTATCCCTATTACCAATAAATCTTCATCAAATATATCAATCAAAGAACACCAAAATCCTAGACGAAAATCAATTCTTTTTACTAGATCTAATTCTATAAGTAGCCTAGAATGAACAAAATACAAACATAAGGCTATCATTGAAGAATCTAGTGTACAAAAATCTAGTGTACAAGAAAGTTCAAATGAAGAAATAATTGGATACAAAACAATAAGTATCCCTATTACTAATAAATCTTTATCAAATATATCAATCGGAGAACACCAAAAATCGAAAAATGATTTCTCTTGATAATCTCTCCATCACTTTAAATGCCAAATTAAAGGAACGAGGATTATTCGGAGAGGAACTCCAAAAAGGAGTCGAAGAAATAATCTAAAAAATAAATGAAGATATGCGTAAAAAAATCTCATTAAATTTAAAATAATAAAAAAAAAACTATTGAAGTTAGCCCTACAAATTCATATGTTGAATTATTGTTTAACTTTTCAGGCTATCATTCTTACACTATTGATGCATTAGTTGGCACTGGTGCTTTATATAGTTTGGCAAAATCTAGAGTTTTACCTCCAGACAAATGAGTTTTAGCTAAAAATCCAATTGTATTGAAATTGGCAAACACTCAATCGGTAACTATGGAATATGAAAATTATCATATTCTTGTTATTCTTAATAAAAAAGAATTTATAATGGACCAAATAATTCAATTTCCATTTTTAGATGGAGATTTCTTAGTTGGCAATGCATTTTTAAAACAAGAACAAAATAGATCTTTTCTTCAAGATTAGTCATATATTACTCTTAAAATGCATGAAATCTCATTGCTAAATTCTTAGTTGGCAATGCATTTTTAAAACAAGAAGAAAATAGACCTTTTCTTCAAGATTAATCATATATTACTCTTAAAATGCATGAAATCTCATTGCTAAATATGCATCTCAAAATGTAAATTTGGTTTTAACCCTATTAAAATTACAAAACCAAATTTATTTACACAAATTGAACCTCTCTACACAACTTAGCGTGGTAAGCTTAAAACAATTGATGACAATCAAGAAAAAATTTGGCAACAACTATTTGAAAATGAAATTAGCAGTGAAAATAACACTATATCTGATTGTAAATATGAAAGTGATAGTGAAGAAGAAGATGAAAAATGGATCACTGATATCACAAATCACTATCAAGGCAAACAAGGAAAATAAGAAAAATATATTCCAAGTTTAGATAATATTAAGAAAATGCTAGAAAATAATTTTAGCGACAACCCACTAAAATTATGGGAAAACAAAAAGCCTTAGGCAAAAATAGTGTTTGAGGATCTAAACTATGTAGTCAATGTAAAACCCATTAGACATAGTCTTGAAATGATTAAGGAATTCAAAAAACAAATTCCTGATTTATTAAAACAAGGGTTAATACAACCAAGTAAAATTTTTCATTCTAGTCATGCATCTACGGTAATGAATCATACAGAAAAATAGAGAGGAAAAGCTCGTATGATAATAGATTATAGAGCTTTAAACAAAAAGACCATAAAAGATGGTTATAAATTGCCTAACAAAGACGTTTTAATTAACAAAATTCAATTGGCCAATTTCTTTTTCTAAATTTGATTTTAAAAGTGGTTATTGACAAATTCGAATGGAAGAAAATTCTATTCCTCTAACTGTTTTTAGTGCTTCACAGGGACATTATAATTGGTTGGTTTTACCATTTGCCTTAAAACAAACTCCATCTATATTCCAAAGAAGAATGGATAATATTTTTCAAAAACATATAGAATATTGTATGGTATATGTTGATGATATTTTAGTTTTCTCCAAAACTAGAGAGAACATCAAAATCATCTCAAAATAATTGCTCAAGAATTCATAGATAATGGATTAATGATATCTGAAAAGAAAATTGGATAGGAAAAGAATTCCATAAAATTTTTGGGATTAGTAATTAATGACAACAAAAAAGTTGTGCTTCAAGATCATATTTTTGAAAAAGGCACAGAGTTTCTTGAAGAGATAGGAGATGTCAAACAACTTCAACAATTTTTGGGAATAATTAACTGTGCCAAAAGTTTTATTCCAAACTTATTTGAATTAGTAAACCCATTAAGCAAAAAGCTTAGACAAGGAAATTAGAGTTGGAATGCAAAAGATACTAAAAACGTATCTAATATCAAAAGGATAGTAAACAATCTTCCTAAGTTAAGTTTACCTAATCAAGGAGATAAATTGTGACGACCGGCCTTCTTTTTCTCTTTATTCTTTCTTTCCTTCGCTTTGCTCTCTTTTATTCTTGTTGAATTGAAGTGTCCGGAAAGGGTTTCCAAATACTTTTCTTCCGGTGTTAAAATTTGGTTTGTCCCGGAGGGTGCACGGGTGAGTTCGAGGTGCCGGGAAAAAAGTTGAAACTTTGAGCTGCTGGGCCAGGGCCACACATGCGAAGCCCTAGGCCGCATGTGCGGAATTGTACCGCTCGAGCGGTGGGAGGGGCCACACGAGCGGCCAAGTTTGACACCCAGAATTTTGGCTACTGTCTAGAGCACACAAGCGGAGAAAATGGGCCGCACGAGTGGTCAAGGTGGGCCGCTCGAGCGGTGGGGAAGGCCTCACGAGCGACAATCGGGCAGTCCAGACCCCTGTTTTTAAATACCCTTTTTGGCCGAAATGTATCTCATTTGGGGCTTATTTTTCTCACTCAAAAACCTAATTTCTCTTCCCCTTCTCTCTAGAAATCATCTCCAAAACATTAGAAACTCCTTGATTCTTGAAATCCCTTGGGTTTAGATCACCATCCTTATCCTCTAATCTTGAAGATGAAAGTTAGGGTTTCTTGGGTGTAGGAGAAAGTGAAGGAATCCTCCCTCTTGAAGCTAGGGTTTTATTTCCATTTCATCATCAACCTTTGAGGTAGGGTTTCCTTTAAGTTATATGTGTATTTATGCAAGTTTTTGTTGATTTTTGTGAAACCCTCTATGTATTTTGAAAATGGAGTCTAGGGCTCATGAAATTGTTGATTTTGGTTAAAGAAAAACTCATCTTATCTTCTTTTAAAGAATATTTGAGAAGTGTGGAACCTTGTAGATTGAGATTGATATATATGGAGAGAGTTCATAAAGAAGATGAAAAATGTTTAGATTTTTTGAAAACCTAGAAATTGGGGCTTTTTGCGATAACATGGAAATCCATGGAGTAAACATCTTTTCTTGTGTTTAAATGGGTGTGTGAGTGTAGAGTTTACATTTTGGTAAGAAAAATGATAATTTCCTTGATCTATGAAATTGAGAATTTACTTTTAAGATTGTTGCTAGTGGCATGGAAAAATAATTTATTGTGAGAAGGTAGTTAATGAACACCATTGACTTTGAGAATTGAAAACTGGGAGGTTGATATTGAAAGTCTCACATAATCAAGGAATGACTAGAATGTTATGGAATATGTATAATAATGGGCTAATGCTACGTGTTAATTGACACCGGTGGAACGTGTGATTAATTGTGTGATGGTATTGGAGGAAGGTAAAGGAAGAAACGCTATGAAATGTCATCGTTGCATCATATCTTCATGTAAATTTTGTCATTTCTATACATCATGGCATAAGTTTTGGAAAACATTTACATTGAGAAAGGTTATGTTGTAATGAGAATTATGAGAATGTTAAAGGGGGTAAATACGTGGTAAGTTCGGATAAGGGGTATAGTTGTATTTGATAAGATGGCTTGAGTGTCCTTGGTGAAAGACCAGAAAACCGCGCGGATAGGTGTCGAGCCTTCCGGTTAGCACCGGTAAAAATGACAGTTTGGTAGTACTTGTTGAGCCTACTTGCAGACACCAGCCTGGGGATCACCAGTGATGTATTGACCGTCCCCTTATGATTTAAAATTGGAAGTGTGGGAATTAATGAGGTTGCATAAATGTTGATTGAAAGCATGGTGATTTTCAAGAATAGCATAATATGAGATTTCCTTTAAACGGCATAACATAACATGTGCATTTACATAAAATATTGTGAATTTTTGCATAAATGTACATACTTTGTTAAGGATTCTCTACCAGGCTATGTGCTCATCCCTATGGGTTTTGGTGCAGGTAAAGATGTGGTGATCCCGCCGAACTGAGGGCATGGATATTTTGAGAAGAGTACTTTACTCTTTTATTTTTGTGATATTCTTTTGAGCCAAGGGCTAATGTGTATGGGTTGCAGAAACCATTTTTTGTGTAACTAGGCTTATGCCTTGGAAGATGTAAGCCCTTAAGGGCATTGTATTGTTTTGAGAATGGATGCTTTACATGCTATAGATTCATATGTTTTGTATCGATGAATGTATACCCGCATGTAAAACCTTTGTAAGGACTCTTATTTAATTATGTAAAGATGGGCAGATTATCGTTATTGTTGAGTGAATGTTGATTACTTGTGGGTAGTTCATGTCAAATTATTTCGGGTTGTTACATAAATTAATCTCAGAAGCTGATGTCTCTGAGAATAATTGGGAAACAGTATTAAAATCAATACCTCCTAATAAATCTAAAGAAAATATATGTGGATATTGGAGTAGTAGTTTCAAAGATGCTGAAACAAGATACCACATAAATAAAAAAGAATTTCTTGCTATAAAAAATGGTATAAAATCTTTTTATATTTTCTTTGTCTCAGAACATTTAATTATTAGAACAGATAATAAGTGTCTTAATTTTTTTTTTTCCAAAAAAGATTCTTTTTTGATAAATAAGCAAACAAATCATTCTTTTAGCTTTGATGTTGAATATATTTGTTCTGAGAAAAATTCCATTGTAGATTCTCTAACCAGGGAATTAAGTTTTATGGATTTATGGTGCTAGAAATCACAACTTTAGCTGACAAAGGCAAAATTCCCATGTTATTTTGTTGGAGCTGTAACAAACCAGGCCATAAAGCTGAAAACTGTTGGTGGAAGGATTCAAAAAATGCTACAACTAACAAAGCACGTACGGCTGAAACTGCGACAGCAAAAAGAAGAAATTCGAATTTTAAACCAAAAAATTTGTAATGATTCTAGTTTAGACCCGACCCATTTTCGTGATTTTGGATCCGATAATCCATGTATTTAACTATTGTTCATCTCATTTCCATCCTATTGCTTGTTGAGTTTGGCTATTAGGAGTTTTGGCACTTTTGGAACAGGTTGGGAAGTCAATTTTCAATAAGTTGTTGCCCAGATTTTTGTCTGTTCACTCCAGTGATCTTTCTTGCGCTCGAGCGGTTTTTTACAGTCTGCAAAACTACTGGAAGTGCGTTATCTGCACTCTAGCAATACTTCTTGTGCTCGAGCGATCTTCTATAGCCTGTAAAAGTATTGAGAGAGGGTCATTGTGCGCTTAAGCGGTGGTTTTGGTCACTGAAGCGGTGCTACTTTTTGCGTCTGTTTGCTTGAGCGATGTTTTGGTTGCTTGAGTGGTCTATTCGAATTTAGTATCTATAAAAGTCACTTTTGGTCACATCTGGATCATTTTTATCTCTTCCTTCTCTCTCCTTCCGCCATTTGTGAGCCTCTAAGCTCTTCATTCCTTGATTTCATCCACTTCTACCTATCTTTGACCCTGAGTTCCTTAGAGATCAAAACGTAGAGCTCAGCGAGAGCTTTCTTTTAATCTAAGTGGATCATTGTTTCGTCGCTAGTGATTTTTGGGTCATCTTCTCTTTGCTTCAAGAGGTAGGGATTTCCTTTCTCCTTTTCAATACTTTGTCTATAGATAGATATGTGGTAGTTTTTGTTGCATAAAAACCATATTTATTATGAATTTTCGAAAAGCATGAAAGAGGGATCTAGGGTTTGATATTTGGGGGTTTCAATTGTTAAATTGATAGTTATTTTGGTAAATTGGAGAGTAGTTTTACATGTTTATGTTGAGAAATGGAAAAAGCTCTAATTTAATATTATTACCTTAATAAATTGAAAAGGGGTAAAGTTGAATCTGGTTATGTTTTATTTGATATGGCTTGTGTAATTGTGTTAGTGAAATTAGGACTAACTGGGATTGATCATGTTGAGTGGAGTTGGGTTGTGGCTTTGACATCATGAATGTGGTTTTAACGCAATTTAAAAAATGGGCGTTTAGAAAATGATTAGAGTATTGTGATTTGGAAAATAAGGAAATAGGTCTTGAAAAGAAAATGAAATCATAACCCTTCGTAAAGTAAGAATGAACTTGAGGTTGGATTTGAAACCTTTAAATATTATTATTGTTGTTGGACTTAAGGTCTCGTGAGAATTGAATTATTATATTACGTGTATTCAATACATATGCTTAGAGGTTTTGTCATTGGTCATTGGTGGAGGATGGCATTGTGATGTTGAATAGTATATGTGTATGTAGTACATTCAAGTTATTCATGCTTGTGTATATTGTGATGGTTGGTCATATGCATGCGCTGAAAATAAGAGATACCATTACTTTCCAGCTAGTGTCTGGAGAATTGGCTGCGCTTAGAATGAGAGGTACAAGTACCTTCTAGCTAGTGTCTGGAGAACTTGGCAGAGGTACCATTACCTTCTAGTGGGTGTCTGGTAAATTGGCAGAGGTCCCATTCCCTTCCAACTGGTGACTGGTAAATTGGTTTGTGTTATGGAAAGGTGTATCCTTGGCTTACCATGTTTAAGGCAAGTATAGCAGAGTTTTGTTCGTCATTATTGTCCAATGTATCTGTGTAGATCATGTGTTATGACGGTTATGGTTCAGGAAGACTGAGTTGTCTTATATGTTATGTAAGCAGTTGTTGGGTGTTTGTTGTTTTCATTTTTCGTATTGGATGTTATGTATACATGTGAGCGTATCAAATAAATTGTTGAAAGTATCTTTTTAACTTTGGACTTAAGGCCCGGAAAATGTAATGCACATGCTGGAAATGGATGTAGGTTACGTATTGAGTTTGTAAGTAAAAGTGAGAAATCAGAACTTTTGTTAATGTATTTCAAAAACAAAACGGTTGTTATGTGATATTGTTGATATGGAAAACGAGAAAGAAATGTGAACTATCTGCATTGTTGTACGAATTGGATGATTTGGGGAAAATACTTATGTAAATATACTTTAGTATAAACCTTTACATTATTTACATAGTATGACTTGGAGCATTCATGATCATAGTTATCTGTAAGTTGTTATTGTTTAGGATCATGTTGCGATCCCTACTGAACTTTATGTTCATTCCACATTACTAATCCTTTTTCACATGAATGACGAGAAATGTTTCAAGATCGAGGATCTCCTTTATCTGTTGGCCACAGGGCCTTATATCTGTTGGCGGAATGTCGTTGTTGTAAAAGGGTTGAACCCTTTCTCTTTTATGTAATGATGTAAGCCTGCAGGCAATTTATTTAATGATGTTACATGTTGCATTGATTACGTATATGAATGAGAGAATCTTCATTTATTTATCTTTATTAATGTAATAGAACTTCCGTTTGTTATCTCTGAAATTGTATTATAATAATGGTTTTTTTGGTAATGTTTTCCATGAAATAAAAAGTGAGGCGTTACAAAATTTAAAGGGATTCTTAAAAGGAGAATCATCAAAGGAGCGAAAGGGTGCGGTAACCTCCAAACTCATTGAACTCAAAGACATAGTTATAGCAAAACTCTTTGCTATAATCAAAAAACCGTTTTATAATCCTAGACTAGCACCAGAAAGTAGCAAGCTTTTCAAAGAATTTTGGTTTGCTCTGCACAACAATAAATGAAAATATGTGCATAGAATTATCAGTGCTCATACTGATTATGTTAGGTTTCTAGAAAAGGATCTTAACATCATTCGCAATGATGAAAAAATGATGGAAGAAAAAGAAAAAAGAATTTTTGTTTTAAAAGAAATAGAAATGTTCTTTCCAAAAGAGTTTGCTGAAAAAATTAAACAAATTACCAAAAGACAAGATGAACACGAAGAAATACTTCGTATGACATCCTTAGCAGCATCCTTAAACTGGGATTATGGATAGCCAAGTCTTAAGTTATCCATAGATATAATTAATATGCATTGTTTTGAACTTGAAATTGCTGATTTTGTGAAAATTGATAGAGAAGATTTTCAGCTCTTAATGAATTTCCAACAATAGTCAAATATGCTATTACAATTATGGGGGCAAGCCCAATGCTAATTACGACATACATTGTGTCCATTCTGGCTGAAAGAATTGAAACTCGGTTTTATCAACCATATCAAATCTGGTATCTATACCTACTAACAAGTCAAAATCCTTTCTACCATGGTAAAAAGAAAGATCATGGAATGAGTATGATCCTACCATCGACAAAATTGATAGGCTCATGTTTTTTCATAATACATTGAGAACTCTTCTCCAACATTTAAAACCAGCAATCTTTTGTGATGGAAAGAGAGTTGTGGTGGTAAGAAGTGAAAAAGCTTTCATTGAACCATCTAAGCTAGGAGAAGACAAAGCAAAGGAAATACTCAAGATGCTTCAAGAAGAAATAATCGAAGCACCAGACATCTCTGCAGTTGTTTGGGAACTCTACAAAATTAAGAGGAGAGCCTAAACTCATTGAATCAATGTAAGAACTGGACCTCTTCACTTCTGAAAAATAGGCGAAAGTTCACATGATAAATCAAGCCAAAAATAGCAGGAATCTTTCAGAAAAGTCACATGTTTCAGACAAGTCAAATGGAATACAAAGCCAAGTAAGGCTCACATAACAAAAGAACCCAAAAAGAAAGCTCACATGACAGATACATCCAAGGAGACACAACAAAGTAGATCACATAGTGAATGAAGACAAGGGAGTCACATGCTAAATAAAGCCAAAGTGGTGGAGATACAACTACTGAGTTGTTAGTTTCAATAAATTAGAATGTAAAAGGTTTCTTGTCTTGTTACAGGAACCTTCTCTTTTAATTTATGCATTTCAATTTTGAAGTTGAAATCCACTCTTTGCCTATAAAAGGGTGTGGCTTCATCTTGTAGAAGTAGAGTCAAGAAACAGAGTTTTATAAGTGAGCAAGAGTGTTCTTTCTATCTTTCTTGTAATCTCTATAGTTTTCAAGTATTCAATCAAAGTTTTCCATTTTTATACGTCTACTGTCTTTTAATTTTCTAGACGTCTGAGAGTAGTGATACAAGCAAAGTAATAGTCACCGAGAGTGAAAGATTACACTTTCTATCTACTTGTTGAAAGGCTTGAAAAATATTCGCAGCAGACGAAGCAAGATAGGTATGGAAAAACAAAATCTTAAGGTAATTTTCTAAATAATCCGTATTTTGTATTTGAATTGCAAATATTATTATTAAAAAAATCCACGTCATCTATAAAAAATATTATTTTATTCCAATTCATCACCACATCATCATGCCCAGTCATTAGTGCACCATTAGGGTCATAAAAATGGTGAGATGTAATATCAACCTTTCCTGTTTCTCATATGATTCACTCACGACTTAAGTTGTAACATCAGTAATAGTAAGTGTTGGAAATTCTTCAAATCTATTACTAGAAAATAGCACATTTACATTTAAAGTAATAATAGTGTCCAGAAAAAAGTTGTTAAATGTCTCTACCTTTCTTCTTAGGACCCTCTACTTCTTTGAACTCCTATCACCAAAATTGCTCTTCTCTTAATTTTTCTTTGGACCCCTACTGTAAATATACCCCTTGAACCCTTAACCCTACACTTTTTCCACTAATAACCCTACCTCGTCACCCATCCTCCACTGGTGACCCTCCGTTAGCCTCTCTCCTTCACTGATGTCCCACCTTCCTAACTCCCTTTGTATACACAAATTTCATGTCCTGCAATTAGGACAAGAAATAAATGCATAAATAAGCAATTTTATTAATTTAAAGAAAACGGATACAATTCTTTGTGTTCTGTTCTATAACAAAGAACAAAATCCTTTGATTCGATCTCTGAAACTAGTTGCAATCTAACGGTTGTAGAAGCTTGTTGTTGAATCGAATAAGTAGACGAGTTTCTTCAAGTATTCAAGCCAAGAAGCTTGATTAAAGGCTTGAACAACTTGATCTCGAATAATTTTTGAAATGACCTTTCTAGGAGAAGGAATCAACTTGTGGCTTGATGATCTTGTATTAGAATCTCAAAATCTTGAGAAGGAATTTTGGCTGAGCTTTGAGAATGCTTCAGAGCTTGTGCTTGAATCTTCAGAACTTCTGTAGAGTTTTCAACCAAAAAAGGGGTCATTTTTTCATGAATGAGAGCCTCTCTCTATTTATAGGCTCAAAAGATGAGATGCTTGTTTTAAAAACCCCCTTCAATTAATATCTAAATGATTTTAATTTCCAAAATAAGAGAAATTTCTCTCTTATTTTATAAAAATAGTTTGATTTTAAACATTCCCTTATTTATTGGAGGATTTGACCAATATGCTTATGGGTCATACATCCTTGGGTCGACCCAACCACTGTTTTGATTGTTAAATGGGTTCACCATTTGCTCTAGGTATGACCCATAATTTAAATGGATTAAGTTCCATGATTTTGGTGAGACCCACATTACTTTGAAGATTTGACTATTTTGACTTTGATCAATCAAAAAATTGTGAATTGCCGGTGATTAAACCATCGTTAAATTTTTGATGTCTACAAATTTCCCCCACTTCAAGTTCCAAATGACGAGCTAGCTTGTTAGCATGAAAGGTGATACTTGAAGTATTTTAGATTTTTTTTTTTTTTTTTTGGCAATTAAAATTGGTGCCAGATTCTATGTTGAATGCTGGTTACACAATTTGTTTCCTTTCGCACTTATACATCACACTATCATTAGAAATTTAATTTTCCAAAATAGCCTAGCTAGTCTGTCTTCTTATAAGGAAAGAAGAAAGAGGCGGTACTAGGTTTCTTAGAACAAGCATGGTTGTCTCATAAGTTTGACAATAAAAGGCAACCACTGAAGGCATCCCTTTCATTGTACAACTTACTTGTATTCTCTTGAGAGTCGTGCATGAAGACAAAGGTCAACATCTGTTGGTGGCTTGCATTTGGAAGAGAGGAAAAATGAGGTGTAACACCCCTAAATTTATGATCCAATTTATAATTGAAAACATTTAATATATATATCAAATCATTTCTAGAAATGCCATTAAAGAATACAAGTTTTCACCCAAAATAATCTCTTTCTCATTGAACTGTTCCAAGTGATAAATACATTGTAGTTCCAATAACATCTAATCATAAATAATAACAGTTCAAAGAACAAAGGAAAGTGCCCTAATAGTGTACATATTTCAAGGATGGTCATTGATTACAGGAAAAGGTGGATATTCAGTCCACTCCACAAAATAGCCCCGAAACTTCAACAAGTAAAATCCAGTGGGCCTTCGTGCTCCATTCAAAATACCTCCACCGCCAAGTCACTAAGGTGGAATCACACCATCAAGTCCTGAAAGTTTTTTTAGATTGAGGTGAGCTAATGCCTAGTAGGAATACTATTAATGGAGTATATAAATGATTGAAATGCATATGATCATGCTATGCACATAGCAGGATAAAATCCATGTTTTACTCTTTCGAAAACAATGATGTTCAATGCACAACTTTTATTCACAAACTCATATTCAACAATGGGGTGGTAAATACATAATGGCGTCCCAAGCAAGAGTCACTAACCATCATATATACATATATATATTTACATAAAAAATATCTCCACATTTGTCAACTCTAGAAATGGCAGGGCGATAGGAAACCAAAAACGTTTTTTTCCTTTTTCAATATTCGCCGACTCTAAAAACAGCAAGGCTAGTGGACACCAAAAATTTGTTCCCACAATCGTCCGACAATAAACTCAAGACAAGGCAATTTAGCACCTTGACTCCCTGCATGGGTACCAATACAATACTCATTACAATTCCAAACTCGACTCACTACCCGGACTCACAGACTATTTACCCCCTTCGACAATTCCAAGTATTCAAAAGATTTTAATAATCGTGGCACCAAAATCATGAAGAATGCAACATAATGCGTGAGTTTGTAAATATGTTAATTTACCTATGGTTCATTCAATGCTTCAATAAGGAATTATCATAGTCAATAATTAAAGATTTCCCACTTCCACATTCTTAACAACATCCAACCTCCTTCATTTCAACACAAATTCCCAAAACAATTTGAAAAGCAATTTTATACATATTTCAACTAAGCATCTATTTAATTTCATGACCCAAGGTTCAATTGAACAAAATTTCATCTTTAGGGCAAAATTCAAAACTAGAGTTTGAATAAAAATTGGGGCTTTTCCTCCATTTATGTTTCTAAAATAAAATTTCCTCATCAACATTCATTTTCCTCAAGGGTTATTCTAAATATTTCAAAATTGTATAACTATAAAAATACCACATATCTATCTCAACTCATAGACATACTAGGTTAAGAATACCCCTACCTCACAATGAAAGATAGAAGTTGAAAACCCAACTCGAAACCTTGATGAAAACACGATCCAATCAGTGAGAAGTTCGGTCATCCTTGGTAAAAATTGAAAAAATCAAGTGTTTGGGACCTAGGGTTTTTGGAAATAGGGAAAAGAGGAAATGAAAAAAATGAGAAAAGTGCAATGAAAAATCGATTTTTAAATGGTGACTTTGAATAGACCGCTTGAGCGATCAATACATCAATTGAGCGGTGTGCGAGCAAGAACCACTCGAGCAGTTACTTCAACGCTCAAGCGAACAATTCAACCTCCCGGAATTTTATACTTTCAAAAAGAGTGTCATGACCCCAACCCGCCCCTAGTAGGATGGTGCCGTGATGGCCAGTAACCCGTGAATTACCGAAGGCCAACCGATCAAAAAGCAACATAATCAGAGTATAATGTATGGGGCTCACAAATGCGGAAGCAAATAAATTAAAGTACAAGTGGTCCATGAGAGCTGTGCTTAGATCAAATGTCAAGACATATACAATATGGTTCACATCCAAATCCATATATAACAAAAATACAATTTACATCTTGATCAAAAGGCTTCTCAGCCGACATATACAAAATGTAGGAAATACAAGCCAAGAAGCATGATTTTCAAGACTTGCCGACGTAAATACAAAAAGGCCAACGTAAAGGAGTCGTCGCCGACATGAATGCAAGACTAAGCCGACGTGGCAAGAATCCAAAAACAAGCTTTGCAAAATGCATCTAGGCGTCACCGCCGTCCTGCTCATCACCTACATATATATAGAGAGGGTGAGTTTGGAACTCAGTGAATGGTACTAGCAATGAAGGTTTTAGCATGAATAAGCCGAAGTCTTTCAAAGCAAAGCAAAACATTTCAAACCATACGAATGTTAGCCGGGGTCCTTCCAAACCAAACACATCAAAACTTTACCGAAACAAGGGATGAACCGTATTCATCTAACAGGTCTTACAATATCAAGGGATGCTCACTAACATCGGCAAGACACAAATCAAGATTTATCAAGTCAAGGGATGAACCGTATTCATCAATCAAGTCTTACAATATCAAGGGATGCTTACTAACATCGGCAAACAAGGGGCTGTACGATCCGTAATCGATTTGTCAAGGGTACTGCGAAAGTTTAGAGTCCTCCAGCACAAGGGACTTGTGTTACTCAGGCCCGTAGCCCTTTTTAACACGATAACCTTTCAAGAAAGGACCGTATCCTTTTTAACATAAGAAACCGGTGTCACTTAGGCCCGTAGCCCTTTTTGACAAGGTGGTGCTGCGAAAGTTTAGAGTCCTCCAGCCAAGGGACTTTCATACTTGGTACTGCAAAAGTTTATAGTCCTCCAGTACAAGGGACTTTTACACTTAGTGCTGCGAAAGTTTATAGTCCTCCAGCCAAGGGACTTTTACTGATAACATCAAAACAAGGCTAATCATTCATGCTTATCAAATACTTTTATCAAAACAAGGCAAGACAAAGTTTATCCAAAACAGTATAACATAGCTTTATTGAAAGCACCACTCACCTAGCTCCTCAGGTGTAGGCTCAAAGCAAAGATCAAAGTCCTGACAAATCACATAACAAATCACATTTTCAAAACAAGCTTTACATACATGTAATGATCTCAGCACTCCCACCGAATCCAAATCAATAACGAAGTGAAATATGCGGAGAGTCAAAGCACTGTTTCCCACCTCGCGGAAACACACTGGGTACCATCCAGGTCTAGCCGAGGTCCCACACCTCCTTGCCGAGGTGAGGTCCTGACGGCCTCATGCAAAAACGAGGTCGGGGAAATCCTGGGTTTCCCCTTTGAAGAAAGCAAGAGACAAGATCACCAAGAACATGCATGCTAAGGTCATAACTTGTTTATGTAAAATCTGAGGTTTCATGCCAAGAGTTCAAAAACATGGACCTGGGTACCCTTACAAGGAAATCGCGTGAAAACAAACACAAAACGTGGTTCTTGCCAAACACATTCGGATCAAACAAGATTTTCTTCAAGAACACAAGAATATTATTTTTCTCTTCAAGAACCAACTTCAAATCAATGCATGGCATGCAGAACAAATGCGATCATGCAATGCAGCTCGGTAGACAACAAGAACAAACAGAGGAGAGCAAGAATCAAACCTCAAAACTCGAATCCAACGGTTCGATCCTTGAAGATCAAGCTCGGAATTCTACTTCTCTCTCCAAAACTCTTTCCTTCTACTTCTAGAGCTTCTCTCTCTAAAACAAAGATTTGAGACAAAATGATTTGTTTCTAAGTCTGCCGGCTGTCTTAACACACAGCTCGGACACGTGGCACTACCGGGTTGGTTCAGCTCAAAAGTGACTGATTGATAAGACAAGTCTCTGACAAAGCGTACTCAACAAGCTAGATGGCAAGACACATCGGCAAGCAAGGACATCGGCTAGAGTCAAAACTTCGGCAACGGGGTAACAAAGACATCGGCTAGGGAGGACGACACTTGACTAAGCTGTGCCACACCTTGGCCTGGGTATGCCACACCTCGGTCAAAGTCATACCCGCCCTGGGACAAAATCACTAAGTGCGAAACATCTCGGCCTTGGCTCTAAACACATCGGCCCAAAGAGTGACATCTCGGCAAACATGCCGGGGTGAAGATGAAGGTCAACCAAGTGGTTCCAACACGGTTCTAAGTGCAAAGGTTCAAAGGCGAACTAGACTGAACCAACCTCGGCTACACACCAAGCAAGATACAAGATCAGGCAAGTAACACATAACAAAGCACGACTAAACAAGATAACAAGATTTACAACATGACGAGACAAAATCATACAAAGATGTATGCAAGCATGGCTAAGTTAAATGAGGGTTGTTACAAAGAGTTACTGAGAGCCTCGATTCACTTATCGAGCGATAACTCCACTGCTCGAATGGTCCTACCAAAATCAGAACATTACATGAGGTATGACTTTTATCCTCACTATTGCTAGTTGTTCTCTGGTCATACTAGTGTATGTATATGATGACCAAGTCTTCTAATGTGTAATTAACTTATAGAACCATCAATGTAGTGGTTTTATGAGATATAACTTGTCATGTTCGTGACATGCATGCTACATGGTCATAATAGTCGTCATGTATACACTATGACACAATACTCTTTGTTGGGAGTGATTATTTGATAGTTTTGGAATAGTGCTCCGCAGCATTTTGACATTTGTCAATTTATTTTTCAAAATCCTAACAAAAAATATTGAATCTCACTATTTTAAACAGTAAATATCAAGTCATATCATGTGGATTTGCCCAAAAACCACCACATAACTCTTTGTTTATTGGATAGCCATTTATGAGACCCTTTCTTGTTTTTTTGTTTTGTTTTTGTTTTTGTTTTTGTTTTTGTTTTTGTTTTTGTTTTTTTTCAATCTTGCTTCATGCTTGTATCAGGTCACTGTTCCCACAATATCCTATGCAAAAAAAATTTCTTAATACTTTCACACTAGCCTACGCCATCTTCTCAATCAATTGTTTTTCTTCAGTGTTGTCATCCAAGCAAGACTTTCTTTGAGGAGTCTAGATTACCATCTCTCTTCATTTTCACCTCACGCCAATCCTTGCTTTTGAGGTACAACCATTTTATTTATTTATTTATTTATTTATTTTTACATCTGCGAGAAAGCCACTGCATATATATAGTTTTTTTTTTTTTTTTTTTTTTTTACATCCCATCTAGAGCGACGAGAGAGCTGCCACAAGTTCATGTCATCCTAATGTCTTTTAATGGTGGGAGAGCTACTGCACTTTTATGTCATCCCAATGTTGCCACGACACCACATCTTGTACATGCCACCTAGATATGACTTATGTTAATAATTGCGGGACAACTGCTATAAGTGCATGTCATCCCAATGTTTTTTAATGGTGGGAAAGCTGCCGCACTTGTTTGTCATCCTAATGTTGCCATGATACCACATCTTGTACATGCTACCTAGATATGACTTGCGTTAACAACGGTAAGAGAGCTGCTATAAGTCAATTTTGTCCTAATATTTTTAACGGCGGGAGAACCGCTGCATTTGTTTGCTATCCTAATGTTGCCACGACACCACATCTTGACTTCTCATAACACACTCTTGATGCTTAACAATCTATCTCTCTTTTTTTCTTTTTATTACTACAAGTTCAATCTATTGATTTTTTTAAAGGAATTTCAAGAGGGTACAATGACAATCCTTAAGAGCACTAAGGATTCAAGAGAGAAAGGCACCACTTTGCAATTTCACACTACTTTTTGGGCCTTTCAGATTGTAAACGCCTTTTTTGGATGACTCTTTTGTCCTTTCACAATGTTCAAAAGAGATTTTTTGTGACCTTTCCAATCTCAGTGACACTTCCCAAAACAAGTGTGCACGAGAAAGGGCTTTACTACTTCAATCTTTTCTTCATGAGAGTGATAATGCTCCAGATTCTTTCTCTTCTTGTTACTGCATTGGTTTTAGGGATGTACAATAGGAAATTTCTTGTATGGCAGTTGTAGAGCTCCCTTTCATCGAAGGATACTAGGAATGGACTGAGGATATTCTTAGTTATAACAACCAGTTTATCCAAGATAGAAGGATGTATGATGTTGTTTTTGCCTCTTTGTTCACCTATGATCATGTTTCTAGTGTATTGAGAGCTATTTTGGAGAATTGAAGCCCTTTGACGAATTCCCTACACAACTCCGTAGGAGAGACTTCTATTTCTTTATGGGACTTGTGACAAATTGGTAGTCTTTTGATTGATAGGTTTTTTTACGATGAAGTTGTCTCTAGTGCTGTTGAAGTTTACCATGTGTAAGAGGATGGGTCATTTGATCTACCATCAACTTGTCATTATCTCTTTTTGGCATTCCACTAACGATGTATAGGAATCAAGGGAAATGTTGTAATGAAGATTTTGGGTCAACTTTCTTTTTAAAGGTGGATCAACACATGGGAAGCCGTGAAGGAAGAAAATGAACAAGAAAATGAGGTTGAATAAGACATTTAATCGTTTAGGTAACATTGGTCTGATTCGTCCATGCACTCGAGTTGAAGAAGATGTTTTCATCAATCTTGGAGTGGAAAAAATGATGTAAGAAAATTTTACTTGGTTGACTTCTTTGCCACTTGGCTATGCAAAGTTTCCATTCCTTACAAACATGTGGCATTGATGTGTCTAAGCGTTTAAAGTAGCCTGTATGATGGCTGATGGTAAGCCTATTTGTTTGGCGGTCCCTGTTCTTGCTAGTATCTATAAGGGGTTAAATGAGATTGTCTCATCTTATGACCCTGGAAATAGCAATGTAGTCTTTCTCGTTTATTACATATATGGCTGATATACTGAGTTTTTTAGGACACATTTTCTCGCCCCAGACCCTTTACATCACCCCTTGATAGTTCAGTATTCAGGAGAAGGAAGGGCCATCTATAATAGTGCCTTGGAGGCCAGGGAGTTATTTAAGGCTTGCAAAAGCGTTGTGTTACACCATTTAGCTATGAAACTTTGTAAGTAGGAAGACTGGGTCAACAGAGAGAACATAGCACCTCTAACATTTGAGTATCTTGCTAGCCTGCAGTCTAACTTTTTAGCTACAAGGCATGGCAAAGATTTGATCATTGAGCCTTACTCTTCACATAGATTTAGCAGACAATTTAGATTCCATTAGGATGTTTCTGGAAGGTTGAAGAGAGATATTCGTGATGGAACATTGGAATATATCTATACATGCTAGAAATCATGTACCAAATATCATATTAGGACTACTGCAACCATACCATCACGTGACAACCTTAGGTACTTTTCAATTACTAAGGTCTATGTTGATTGGTGGCTTAGAGGATACAACGGTCATTTTTCCAGGAGTATTGGTTTTCCAACTACAAACAAACGTCAAGCATTACCAATTAATGAGCCAACGAAGGTCTAACGATGTGCGATTGATCCAAATCACTCTGTTATCATTCTTCTTTATTCTTTGCAAAATGCCATTAAGACTTTGGATAGTAGTTTTGATTATATTTTGATCCAAACTCAAATGCTTCCATTATCAGCAAATGCTCAACATTACCTCAAATTGAATATGGTACAAGATAAAGGAGGATTCGAGGATTGCCAGGGTATAGAGGCAAATAGTGATTGATGTTGAAAGCATGTCAAAGGCAACAATTCCAGACCCGCTAATATTGTGGTTCCCATGATTGCTCATTTTGACAGAGGAACTTTCTTTAACGGAGTTCCTAATTCCTCTCAAGATTTTAAGTTGGAAGGAGAACAAGTACACTAATGAAATTTTTTTTTTATTTATTTATAGAAAAACTTAGTAACAAAATCTCCCATTTATTGACATGGAGGTGACTGATGAACCTCAAGGTAGTAGTGACTCTATCCAAGAGCTGAGTAGCCTTGACTTAGCTCTCAAACAAGGTTAATGCATCAATATCGTTGAGATTACTCCTATTAGACAGTCGGGTTCTAGCAGTGTGCAATTCACATTTCATTTATTGAGCCAAAAGCACTACCATCAGAGATTACACCCTGACCCACATGCAAACTTGGGCCACATGAACTTTGTGAAGTATCCAAGTTTGATATAGAGGTGATGATTCGTGTTTTCCGCTGCCAAACAACTCTTTTTTAGCTGAGAATATGTTTGCTTTGCTTGATGAAGCTTCCTTCAAGAAAATTTCATCATTGAAAGCCAAAAGTTGAAGAATTCAAAGGTGTGGATTATTCTCCATTGCAAGTGCGTGTCGAAGCATACTTGAAGAATGTTGCCAACTGTAACTCTATTCAATCCTAGTATGAGGAGACCATGACATTAGCTATTCAAATAGAGCATTTGACCAACATTGGCTGTCATCTCACTGAGGAGTTTGCCTTTAACAATCAAGATGCTGAGCATGTGAAGCTTCTAGAATGTGATTTGACTAATGTCGAGGCTACTTGTATTCGACTTAGGAAAGAGTTGCAGTGCTCAGAGGCACATACATCGCAATTGAGAGTATCCGTTAAAGAGAAGAGTCCCAAGTGTTCCAAAGGCAAGCTGTTATTGCTAATCTCAAAGAAGAGCAAGCTGTCACTGAGAAAGTACCAATTGTTACAGAAAAAGAGCTTCAAGAAGCAAACAAGTTACGAGATATGCTAGAGATGGATCGTGCATATATTAAGCAGCTAGTTTTGATTTGAAGACACATCTCCTTATGTTTATTTATTCATTTAATTTTTTTTTTCTCAAATTTTTATATTATTTAAATTATGCAAACTCAAGAAAAAAAAAAAAAACTTCACCATTAAATAAAGGTTCTTTTGTTGATTTATTAGCCGTTCACAATTTATATTTATATGGGCCACGAGTAGTACATCTAAGAATTGAATGACTTTTTCATTTATTTATTTTTGGTTAGTTGACTGAACTAAGATAGACTCCCTAGTTGCCTACGTACCCTTGGAGGGATCAAGTCAAAATGTAGTTCAAATGAGAACCAACTTTTATTTTTTATTTTTTATGTGCCATTTACAATTTTAGCTTGTGTAGGCTAGGAGCACCATACAGTTTAGGCTTATGCGATTAAGAGTGATGCATACTCATGGATAGTAGCATTTTAGAAATTTTCCATTGATCGGGCCAATTCTCAAACCTTCTTCATCAACAATCTTGTAAGCTTTGTTCGTGTAGACTTCAGTCACCATGTATGGACCCATCCCATTTAGACAAAAAATTACTGCTAGTTTGGTGGGCAGTGATGATGGGTCTTCGAATAGCCAACACCAATTCCCCATTTGGAAAGATCTGGAGAATCAAGCTTGGTAGCACTCAAGCTTTTATTGAGTTTCTAGTCTCTGCTCGTCTAACGCTTCCAACTTAGCAAGACATAACTTTGCATTATTGTCATCAGTGAGACCTTCTTGTATGACTATCCTTAGTGAAAGGATTTGTTACTCTAGTGGAAGAATGGTTTTAACACCATAGACAAAAGAGTATGGAATGGCTTGTGTTAGGGTACAATGGGTTGTATAGTATGCCCAAAGAGCCTCTCCAGCACTTTCATGCCAATGTTGCTTTGACTTTGAAACTATTTTTTTCAACAAGTTGCCCAAGGTTTTATTAAATGCCTCTACAAGTCCGTTGGCCGACACATTGTATATTGAAGAATAACGAATCAAAATTTTCACATAGCTTGTCCATTAAACTATTGTAGAAAGGCTTCTCATTGTTAGTGATGATGTAACGAGGTATACCATACCGATAAATGATGTTGGACTTGATGAAATTAACAACGGCTTCCTTTTTCACTTCTTGAAGGGCAACAACTCCCGCCAACTTGGAAAAGTAATCTGTGGCCACCAGGATATACAAGTGACCCGCTGAAGATTTGGTTAATGGGCCACCTACATCTAACCTATGCATCAAATGGCCAAGAACCAATTATCGAGGCAAGGGTTCTGGTAGTTGAAGGATAAATTTACGTAGCAAGGTTAACATTTCTTTGAGTAGTCCAAGAAATCTTTAGCCATTATAGGCTAATAGTAACGCATCCTCTTTACTAAAAAGTGAAGTTTGGGACCAGATTGATGAGCTCCGCACATCTATGAGTGAGTTTCTTCCATTTCTTGTTGAGCTTCCTCTTGTCCTAGACAACGAAGAAAGACTCCCTCAAATGACAATTAGAATAGAGTTTCTTTACAATAGATGAATAGAGGCGCTCAACGCTTTATTTCAGTCTTGTGACGAGAATTATCAAGCAATTTCCCACATTCAAGATAGTTAATGATTGGCATCCTCCATTCATCAAATTCAATGGCTAGGACTGACATTGTGTTTGTTTCTGCAAGGTGACATTCCAATAAATGTGGCAATACCCGTTGTTGGCATATAAGGACATCAACTATTTCACCTTCCAACAATGCCAATGTTGTTACTAGATTGGCAAGGGCATTTGCCAACGGCTTTCTATTCGTAGAACATGTTCCAATACAACCTCCTTACATTTTTGCAAGGAGATGAGTTACGTACTAAAAGTATGAGACCAAGTTATCTTTCTTGACTTCATTGTCTCCCCAAAGCTGATTGATTATTAACTTAGAGTTAAACTTCAAGGTTAATAATTTTCAATTTAGAAAGCATTTGTAAACCAGTGATCAAGGCTTGATACCCAGCAACATTATTTGAACATATTTTGCCAAGTATAAATGCGTAAGGAAAAACGTGCCTTTGTGGATAGATTAAAATGACAATTGCTCCTGCCCCTACCCCTTCTAACCGTGTAGCTCTATTGAAAAACATCATCCAAGGTTGTAAAATTTCTATGACCAAATACATCTTCATCAAGGAATTCCTTGTAAATTATCCTGTCACACCCCGAATTCTCAAGACTTGAATCCCAATTTATGAACTTGAATAATAAATAAAGATCAATAATAAAATATACTCAAAAGTCCCCTCACACACACACACACACACACACACATATATATATATGAATATCATTCAGTACATCAGGTTAGTTCATCACATACAATCCATATTTAACATCTAAATGGAATGAATATACAATATGTAATACAAAGTAAAACATGCAAGAATAAAAGAAATGCCCTTAGGCTTACATCGGTTACAAAGAAATTAACCCTTACAAAATGGAAAGGCACTCGATCTATTAAAAACAAAAAAGGCCCTTGGCCAACAATCCACAAGAGCTCTATCTACCCTTTGCACAAAATCCAAGTTCACTCACTATCATGGCAAGCATCAACACCTGAAAAAGATTTCAACCATGTGGGGTGAACTAGTCTAGTAGGATAATCTTTCTACTCACTCATATGCATCTACACACGCACATGATCATGATGCTACATATGTATAGAATACTCTATGATTTCTCAAATCATTCTCAAATCAATGCAAGTTTTCATTTTCTCAAATCATCAATTTATCACAAGTTTGATAAAATATTGTTTCATAATTCGAACCATCATTTTATTCTGGTGAATCCTACCAAGGTACATGTATCTGCCAGTGGCCATCACTAGGCGCTACAAAACCAACTAGTAGGCTACCATGAACACCAGTCCAGTGGTCATTGCTGAGCACCACCTAATCAACCAATGGACTATCATGTGCTATAGTCTGTTGGTGGTCATCGCTGAGCACCACCTAATTACCCTTCAGTTTACCGGGACTAAGTAGAAGAACAAATGGGTACCTCCTTGTAGACATCCCATTTTTGACCGCCCTTAAGACTTGGGCGCCACCGATGCATCACTCGATGATGAAAGTTGTGCTATGCAAATGTTCAATTTTTCAGCAAGAAAAGCTCTAAATTCCAACCTTACACCCCATTTTGGACCAAAATGATTTTGACCAAAATCATTTTAGACCTTAAAACCCTCTTTTTTAAAATATTTTTTCCAAAAGTTTCTACGATGTTCCAAGGCTCGCATTTCGTTAAAAATTGCACTTTTCTGTAAACCGAGCAAGGACAAAGTGGAAATAAATGGAAGAGAGGTGAACTCTTTGAAAAAATCTTTAAAACATCTTATTTAGAGGTTTGGAGATGAAGAAAATTGGAGGAGATGGAAGAAACCTAGTTGGGGAAGAAGTTGGGCATAAATCGTTAAGAGAGAACCGGGCAGCCTTCACTAAATCAGGTATATCCTTTTGTACATTTAGACTTTAATTGTGAGGCCACCACCATTGGAAGTTGGAATTCCGGTGCTTCATTTTACACTCAATAATCTCCTAAAGCTGAGTTCGGATGAGGGAGATATGGCTGGTTGAAGTTAGGCATCAGTCCGATTAAGCCAAAATTGAGCAACCTTCACTAAAATAGGCATATCACTTAGCACACTTATAATTTCTATGCGAGGCCACTTTCATTGGAAATTAGACTTCTAGAGCTTCAATGTAGGCTGAAAAATGACCTGCAAAGGAGTACGGATGAAGGAGATATGCCCATTTGAAGTCGGGCCTAGAAGCAGATTTTTGATAGCCAACCTGCCATCATTGGTGGCCGACTAGCCACCATTGATGGCTGACAATTCTTGACGGCCAATGGTGAAAAAAGCTAGATATTTTGGCCAGCTGTCCCCCACAAGCTCCAGCTGTTCAAGGCTTGATATTTTCGACCTAAGGGGCTGTTTTTCTATATATAGAAAGCCTCTCTTCTTGCTTTCAAGGTTAGAAAACATTTAGGAGTGAAATATTTTTGGAAAAATCCTCTCTCTACAATCCTCTCTCTCTATAATTCTCTCTCTTTTTTGCAACTTGCATAGTCTATGCCCAAACACACCAAACCAAACCTAGAGAGCTTCTTGCTGAGGTGATTTGAGCTTGGATTTGAGCTCTTGAAGCACTTGAGAGTGTGGAAATTGGTGGTTTATAGCTTAAGGGTTCACTCCTCTCCAAGAGGTATACTTTTTCTTGCCTTTGTACCATCTTTACACCATTTGTTTTATATATTTTCTTGCTATTTTTAAGCTCTTTAAAACCTGTTTTTATGGGCTGAAGCTTGTGGTTTAAGGCTCTTAAAGGTAAAGGGGTTAATCATCCTTTTTTGAACCTTGCTCTCTAAGCCTTTCCACTTATGTTTCTCATTCTTTCATCAACTTTTTTTGAGTTTTTTACCACTAATTTTCAGAGGTTTCCAGAGGCTAAAAAGTGGTTTTGAAGTTTCAAAAATGGAGGGGTTAGCCACCCCTCATTTGGCTTGTTTACTAGCTTAAGTTGCCATGTTTTAACTTATTGTTTTAGCTACTTTTGTCTTCATTCCAGCATGTTTTCCAATTCATTTTGGGCTATAAAAACTCTATATTTTTTGGATGAAGCTTGGGTCCTAAGGCCATTAAAGGTTGAAGGGTTGATAGCCCTTCTTTGTACCTTGTTTTGGAGGCCTTTGTCCATGTGTTTCCCACCCTTGCATCATCTTTTTCAGAGCTTTTAAACACTATTTTTTAGAGATTTTTCAGTGGTAAAAAACTTATTTTGAGGTCCAAATTTGGAGGGGTTAGCCTCCCCTCCTTGTGTCTTGTTTGCATGCCTAGTTAGCTTCGCATGTTAGCATGCTTTTCTAGCTTAACTTCGCTCAAGTCCAGCATGTTTTAACTTATGAAATAACTTGTTTTGGCTCTATTTTGGACTGGTTAGTTCGTTTGAGTCTTGTTTTGCATAGTTGTAGTGTAACCCCTTTCACTAGCTTAGTGTTTTAAAGCTTTAACCATCATTGGTTTTAGTTGATTACATGTTTTAGTGCTTTTTCTACTTCATTTCAACACTTATAATCTCTGCAATCTCCCTCATTTCTTCACCTTTTCAGTTTCTTTGAAAGTGGTTTCAAACTACTTGTTTGCCTAACTGTGAAATGGAGGTGCTACACCTAATGGTTTAATCCCTTAGGGGGTTCATTACCAATAGTGTAATGCATCTTTCATGCCCAGAGCAACTTGGGGTTTGAGCCCTCTTTCCATTAGAGGACACTCACCAATGGACTTAATGGATTAAAGGATGATTTGGTAATTAAAATGAGTAAACAAAAATTGAGAAGTAAAAAAGCCAAGATAAGCATCTTTTGTGTTGCATTGCATGTGTTCGAATCGGACGTTAATTCGAACACAAGGAAAATGGGACATTTCCTACTCAAAAGTGATGAAATGTGTCACTTTCCTTGGTCTCCATTGCCCATGATCATGCATGATAGGGTGATGGACATTTTGGTCTTGTTGTGCATTCATCGATCTTGCACAATTGGTTTCATAAAATCGCTTAATTGATGGTTTGTGAACCAAAACTTGTCCCTCGTTTGATTTCCCCATGAAAAGGAGAGGCAAAGTGTGTAAACAACCCTTGAGAAATGCTCTATCTTGCTCTTTGTTGCAGCAAGGAAGCTCAGACCATCAGTGGCTGACAGCCACCACCAATGGCCGACTGAAATGGTAGCCGACCGGCCCCTTGTCAACCACCAATGAAATTTGCACAGTGTGTTCCTAAGGTGGTGCAGAGGTGTTTTGGAAACGGATAGCTTCTTTGGTGTTCAAGTGTGCAAACAGAGACATGCAGCAGCAAGACAATCCCTTTTCGGGTGAAAACTGAGCATGTGCATGAGCCTCCCTTGCATTCCAAGTTTATTTATCACATAAATATCTAAAGAATAGTTAATTAGTTTTGAGTTTTGTAATAATTAGTTAGCTTAATTAGTTTAGTTTAGCTAGCTAGTTAGCATTTATTCATTCGGACCCTCCTTCGTGAGGGCGTAATGTTGTAATAAGTTTCGTACGCGTGTGTATGTCTTCCAACTCTACGTCTTTCTCCCTTTTATTTAATCGCTTTTGATGGTTAAATTAGGGACATATTTCAATTAGCATATCGCATGTTTGCATCCATTCATTTGCATTGCATGCACCGAGGCTCGGCGCATCATTCAAACTGCATTGCAATTTCAATACTTCTTTGAATACGTGTTTAAATCGCATGTTGTTCAAATCGATCCATATGCCATATTAGTAGCCGAGCCTATTAATTGCATATTGCATGTGTTGCATTAGGCATTTTGTATAGTTAGGATCATGCATCTTTCTAACTAATTTATGTTTTTAGCTGGGAGTACTAGGTGAGTTTTTACGCTTTAGCGTACTTGCATAAGTGTGAATGTTGCCATGTCTAGCATGCTTTCCATGAGGCTATGTGCTTAAATGCTAAACTGCATGAATGCTTGTGGATGAAGGCTTGTTGTTTGAATTGGAATGATTCAACGAATGTGCGTTTTAAGCCCACTTTGTTGAGTGGCAAATCATGTTTTAAGCCCACTATGTTTGGTGGCAAATCCGCAAACTTTAAGCCCACTTGAGGTGGCAAATTCAAACCATTTTCGCAAACAAACATGAGTTGAATTGTTCCAAATTGAGCAAACTAGTCTATACTTGCTTATGCGCATCACATAGTAAAGCTAGTTTAATAACCGGAATAAGAACACATAATGTTTATAAAAAAATCATATCATGATTAGTAGAGGCCGATCTTTGATTGGGCAAGCGAGAGTGCTCAATTCAGGATCTTCTCCTCTCGTACCTAAGTTCCCGAGCCGAGGCAACTTTGGTGATGATGGACACATGGCCTTCGGCACGAGTCAGAGTTTCCTAAATTTTTCCAAAAATAAAATATTTAGGTGGCGACTCTATATCTAGCAAAGCAGTCCAATTTTGGCATTATTTGATTTAAAATCGATTTTCCAAAAAGATTTGTCAGATTTGGACTCTTTAGTGTTTATCAGTTTCACATTGCACTTGTGAGACTAGATTCAGAACCGCAGAAGTTCGAACTGTGAAGCCTTTCATTTCAAACCTTTCCGAAAGGGGGCGTGAAAAAGGCAATTCCACAGTTTCTAGCGACTCTACTGGGAAATTAGAGAACTTGACTCGAACTCATGATATGATATTTTATCGACACTTATGTATTTCTTTGCATTTGCATTTGCATTAGTGCGCCTAAGTCACAGTGTTTGTCATCTACTATTCCTGAGCGGTTTACCGAAGGCTTGCTTGGAAAAGCTTGCCAAAAGGCTGACCGATTGCGGGCTCTGCCACGATGGGAACACAACCCTTGGATCTGGACTACCGCGGTACCGTTTGATCCTCCTTTCACTTCTCGGTGTTAGGTGTGAGAGGTATATTAGGTAGTCTTGTTGAGGTACCCGATTTGACTAATCGACGTAGTTGCATATCAGAAAGCCATAGAGACTATTCCAAACTAGGACATGATGCTTACCCAAATTCAGGATTGTATGAAAGACTTTGCTTGAATAGTGAACCCTAGTTCCTAACGAAACTAGGACAGGGTAACCCTACCCCCTCATAGGGGTGTTTTGGTTCTCTTTAATTGGTATGTGCTTTATAGTGAAACTGTACAGAAATGTGCATATCAGTTGCAAGGTTGGTATCAGTTTGTGAGGGATAATTCAGTAGAGAGTACAGTCAGTTAGCTGTGATCATATCCGTTCTAGTGAAATTGGGCTGAGGTGCTGTCTGTTTTCTTTTTTGCTAGGTAGTCTTGGAACTATAGCTTCAGAAGGCTCTGATATCCCTCGCGTACTCTAGACTCGTGTTAATAGACTTTGTCAAGTCAAAGATTTAGTTCAAGGGCAACCAGTGTTTCCTTCACCGGTGGGAAGGCAAAAAGGGCCAAACAGGGCTCACTGGTTTAACTGATCCGACAGCCACCAATTGGATCACCTTTATTCAACTCAGCAGACCCGTGATGACACAGAGTCCGGAAGAAGTAATGGCCATGATAGTGGCATTAAACCAGGGAATCGCCATGTAGGATGAGACCAATGCTAAAATGCAATGCCCATCTGGGGCACTTACCACACATCCAGTCTGGAGACCCCAGCCGAACTTTGATCTACCTTCGCCAACTGAAGATTTTCAAGGTCCGGATCCCCGAGAAGGGTTGGCTCAAGCTTGAGTTTTTAGACCTCTGGTACAACCTAATGAAAGGCTTTATCCCTTTAATACTAATGATCTCGAACCGACCTTGGTAAAAAATGCTAACCTTTAGAAGCAATTCAAAAAGGCACATGGCCTTAACTCCATTCTCGACATTGAGGATGGGTACACCGAGGCTACCGTAAGACTCCTAGACAGGTTCAAAATGCCACACATTGACTGTTTTGACGGGTCTGGAGATCCTATGGTACATATCCAGCTTTTCTTGGACGTTCTGAAACCGATGTGTCTGACTAAGCCTTAGAAACTCTCTCTGTATGGAAAAACCCTGTTGGGTATAGCAGCCACTTGGTACGCCAAGTTGGAGGATACAATGAAGCATAACTGGGAAAAGATGGCTGAGGCATTTGTCAATCAATACTCTTACAATACCTAACTTGAAATGACCATTCAAGATCTTGAAGCAATCCACTAGAATCCTGGAGAAGCTTTTGTAGAATTTGTTGCAAAGTGGAGAGCAAAGGCAGCATAGATTACAGATCGACCTTCTGAGAGGGACCAAGTGTGGATAGTGGTGCAAAACCTTGATCTTGATATCCTGCAAAAGTTAATAGTTGCTCCACTATTCACTTTCAAAAATTTGCATGAATTAGGGGTTCAGATTGAGAGTGCATTCAACAAGGGGATTATTCCCAAAACAAGTGAACCAACAAAGATGGTGTTTTCAGGGAGTACCCATGCTAGCAGTAGCACTATTCCCAAACCCATTGAAATCAATACTGTCACCATTAATCCCAAAATTGCCAACCCTTTTGCCAATGCCAACCCAAAAACAGCTGGCCCAACCCGAGCTTAAGGTAGAACTTTCACCCCCCTCTATATAAGCCTAACCAGCGCACTAAAAGTCCTAATGGAAAAAGGGTATCTCAAACCCCTTGATCCTTAACCTCCGCCTAACCCACTCTCTGCCAGACATAACCCCACCAAATACTGCGTGTATCATCAGCAGTGCAGTCATGGCACCGATCGTTGCTACTGCCTTCATCATGAGGTTCAGAATCTCATCGATAATCAGATGATAGCTCCACCTCAAGACCCTAATGACCAAGTACCTCATCCACACCTTAACCTCATCCACACACTACAATCCACCTACAACCCCAGCATATACATCACCCCGGCCCATCTACCCAAGTCTGAGGTGTTTATTCCAAAAAGCATGGACATGTGCATGATGGATGCACTCGAACCCTAATCATTTCAAACCCATGAACCCACTACTTCTGAGCTAATCAGCATGATTGAAGATTTGCAGAGAACTGTGGCAGATTTAGCCTTTGGGGTTTTGGCTCCATCATCGACCACATCACATGCTAGAAATTTCACACCAAAAGGCTCCCCAATCTTGGGGCGAGCTGCGGTTAAAAATGACCAACCTAAAGCTATCTCAGGTTTGGGCAATGACATGTCAACAACAACTGAGCTCCGCTTTGATATAGCGACCTAATCCCTTGGCAAAGTGGAGGCAAGTGATAAGAACAAGGTTGGGGCAAGTATTGATCCTTACAAACATCTTTGATGGGCTATTGAGGCTTTCATGGTTGAAGGGCTGAACAAACAGCAAGTGCTTACAGTTGTTGCAAAGACTGTGGATGGCACTTTTGTCACTCAAGTTCGGGGCATTTCAAATCAAGGGGCAAGCTATGAAAAAGGTTGTCGTACCAAAAACACCCCTTTTAGCTCCAATCCTACACTCAGAAGAGATCATCAAACCCAGTCAGCACCTACCAACCCCTTTGCTAGTACATCCAACACAACTTCACAAACCTCAAGCCATCAGGCCCGAGGCCAGAGGGTCTTCACCCCGCTTTACATGACCTTATCCAAAGCTCTCCAAATCCTTGTAGGACAAGGCCATCTCAAACCCCTTGACCCTTGGCCTCTCCCGGATCCCCTTCCAACCAGGCATAATGCTACCAAGTACTGTGCTTTCTATCAACAAACCGGTCATGACACTGACGGTTGTTATCGTCTTCGCCATGAAGTTCAAGATCTGATTAACAACAAGGTCATCGCTGCACCAGGTCCTACAAAGTCTATCGGCACCGAATCAATGAACTGGGGGGATAATGTGACTATGTGATCGAGGGATGAACCACCTGCTGATGGCGCTCATTTTACTCCAGATGTGGTGGATAACACGCACCATTTTGAGCAATTTGCAAATGCTGTTTATTGTACTTTCTGACTTGGGTATTGAGTCAGTCTTATCGTATTAAGTCAGTCTTTTTGTATGGAGTCTGTCTTGTTGTGTTGGAGGTTAGTGATTTCGAGCGTGTTAACTCGGGCATCACTATCTTGTTTTGTGTTTGTCTTTTAAACTTTTTCTTTTGCATCTGTTTCTGCCATTGAGCCAGTTGCGCCAGAAGATCTGAATGAAACGGCATAGATTTTTTCCTACTTTTCTGTGCCTTGAAATCATTGCATTGACCTAAGTTTTTCAAAACTTTTCTAACACTATGATGAAAACAAAGAGGGAGGAATTCCTTGGGATTTGTAAAATTTGATCAACTAAGAGGAAGAGAGGCATGCGAAGCCCTTAATGAATGAGATCATGTCTGTTAATGTGAGTACTGAGAAGGATCTTGGCTTGATCCAGATTGGTTCTAATTTGTCTTCAGAGGAGCACGAGCGACTAGTCACTTTATTAAAAGATTTCAAAAAATATTTTGCGTAGTTCTATGAAGACATGCCGAGAATTGATCTTGAGATTGTACAGCATAGGATCACTCTCAGCCTCAATACTCGACCCCTTTGCTTTCAAACCTCAAACTTTGATTCAGAATGTTCAACGATCAACCAAAACATGAAGCTTGCAAAGCTAGATCAGAAGTAGCCCTTGAACTAGGGACAAGAAGGTCAGATGTGATCAAAAGAAGCTTGCAAAGTTGGAAGAGAAGCATCCCTTGAACTAGAGGCAAAAAAGGGCAGATGTGCTCAAAGATTCAAAAACTGGATCATCTCTCAAAACCAATGAAGACTAGCAAGAAAGCCAAATTCTAGAATCTGAAAGAAGAAAATTTTTGTTGAAGGACAATCGAGTTCCTATCCACAACACTGGGGGAAAATTCAGACCCGATTGGATGGACTCCTATATCATCAGCGAAAAGCAACCATTCTCCTGGATTCAGATGGCTTCGAGATCTCAAAATCGATCAACATGGACAAGTTAAGCCTTTTTTAATCCTTGAGAGGCTCGTTAGGCCGAAAACCCGGAAGGGTGACCCAGGCAAAAGTTAGAGCAGAGAAAAGAAAAAGAACAAAAATGAAAAAATGGAAAGAAAAGAAAAAAGAAAAAAGAAAAGAAAAGGAAAAGAAAAGAAAAATAGAGCTCGCAAGGTTTAAAACCTGAAAGGGCGGCTTTGGCAAAAGTTAGAGCGTAAAAGGAGAGTGTTAATACCTGAGTGCGCCTTAACCCCGGAACTACGTACGGCCTGATTCCCATCTTTGGGACACGTAGGCAACTTCATCTTGAAGTTTGGTCCCAATCATTTTCAGCCTGCTTAGCTCATCCATGTTGATTGACATATCCTTGTTCAAACTTGGCTATTCTCTCCATGTGCAAATTGGCTCATCTTCATGCTCATCTTTGTTCAAATTCAGTTGTCCTATTCCATTACAAGATTCAGCTACAAGGCAAATCAAGTTCAGATCTGAGATTATGCATCTCGAGAGTAGATTCCGTGTTAGTTGAGTAGTGGCCATTTGCAAAACAATTTTGAGGATTTTTAATGAGGTTGACTAATTTTCTCAAAAATTATTTCATTTTTCCAAAACTGGACCATTTCTTGGACCCAAAAAAAAAAAAAAAATTCAGTGCTCATAGCCTGACTTACATTATTTCAAAATCAAAAAGTCGAATAAGCATGTTAATCTAACTCTCATGTTAGTCAAAATTGTTTTAGTAGAAAGCCAAAAACAAAAAATGGTCAAAATGATGAACTAGGGACACAGTTGAATCAAGTTTTTCTGTCTGTTCCCCATTATCAATGTATTCGCCAGAAAGGGCACAACTGAAGCTAACAGCAGAAGGCCAAGTGCTTTCTCATCCTCAAAACAGTGAGGTATCAAGCCAAGTGCAAAGCACGAACTGGAATGGAGTAGGATATTCCACTCTCTCATTTGGACAGGTCTGATCGCATTCAAACTGGCTAAGGGCATCTTCAACCGATGTCAGTTGCGGGTCTGCTGCACATCCAATCGTGCCACGACCTCTTTGCGGGAAAACTCACTAGTTGTGAGAGAAAGAAGGAGAATTTAGCAAAATACCAGGGGCAAGAGCCCACAACTTCCTTCTTATCCATCAACCACCCAGGGGAGGGATAAAAAAATAAGAGAGATTAAAGAATAGAGAGATGTGCGTTGAAAGGAAAAGTGAGGAAAGGGCTTGTCAGAGAAATAGAGATTGAGTGTCAAAGTGATGTGAGAATCACAAATAAGAAAGGGTGGGAAACAATACCCAGAGAAACGGCTTCTCATGAGCTGAGAGGTCTCTCGCCATTGGAACACATTCGAGTATTGTGTTTGTTGTTTTTGTTTGTCTCAATTCTTGTTTTGAGTCGTTTCAAGTGTCAATAGATGTGTTTAGGTTGTTTTTACTTTCCCTTTGTTGAGTCATTTTGACTGTGGTCAGTCGTAGGCTCAATACCCGGTTAAGAACTCATTCTTAATTTCAATTTCAAAAATAAATCATTTTGTGCTCAGAGTGCTGTGCCATTCTCCACATTTGTACAAAACAGGATTCTTTCTTTCATAAACTGCAGGGTTCAACCCAGGTCATGTGAGAACAATAGAACAAGGACCTATCTGAAGCTACATGGGTTCCAAACTGCAAAGCAAAAGAAAATAGGGAAATTTTTGAGCATATTAGTGTGCTTCAACTTCAACAAATTCTAATTCTGCATTCCAGATGCACCTTCACCAGGCCTCACCATTGCTCTGGAATATAAGTGTACCTCGACCCCGAGTTCAAGCCTGCTTCAAGTCAGAATGGCGATCAAAGCAGCATGCAGATGTTACCCCTTGCCAATATGAATAGGATGTATCCTTTTTTGAGCATGTGGCAAAGTCTCCGAGGGGTAAATCAGAGGTTTTCGCCAAACAACACATTTTGTTCGATCTATCGTTCTATCAAATTACATATTTGTTCTCTTCTGTTGCATAGAATGTGCATTTTCACATATAATTATGTTGCACGCGTGCCTCGCATTGTTTATGATTCATGCATAGCTCATGCATTCAATTGTGCATAGAATATGCCTTTGTCTCTTACATAGAACATGCATTCAATTGTGCATAAAATATGTTATTGTCTCTTGCATAGAATATGCTCTTGAATCATGCATAGAATATGCTTTCCATATTGCATAGAATATGTTTTTGTCTCTTGCATAGAACATGCTTTCAATTAACATCATGCCTCGGTTGTTTGTCTTGCATGGAACATGCATTGTCAATGTATTGCTTTGTAAACCAATCACTCTATGCATCTATCGCACAATAATCTCACTCTGTGCATCTCTCACACAAATTTACACTCGCACTATCTTGTGCAATCTACACTTGCACTATCTTGTGCAATTTACACTTGCACTAGCCTGTGCAATTTACATTTGCACTATCTTGTGCATCATTTTGCTTTGTATCATTCGCACTATCTTATGCATCGCACTATCTTGTGTATTTCGTATCGTTTGCACTATCTTGTGTATCGCACTATTTTGTGCACTTACATCGCATGCATTTTTGCTCACACTATTTTGTGCATTTCCCTCCCACTATTTTGTGCATCTTACTTGCACTATTTTGTGTATTTTATCGCACTATTTTGAGCACTCATATAGCATTGTTTTGTGCATCCATCTTATATTTCAAACATCGCACTATCTTGTGCATTTCATCTTACATCGCACTATTTTGTGCATCTTACTTGCACTATGTTTGTGCATTTCATTGCACTATTTTGCGCATCCTACTTGCACTATGTTTGTGCATTTCATCACACTATTTTGTGCATCTGACTTGCACTATATTTGTGCATTTCACTTTATATCGTACTATTTTGTGCACCTGCATAGCACTATCTTGTGCATTTCGAATTATATCGCACTATCTTGTGCACTTGCATAGCACTATCTTGTGCATTTTACCTGCATAGCACTATCTTGTGCACCTTATTCACACTGTCTTGTGCATTTCATCTTACATCGCACTATTTTGTGCATTGCATAGCACTGTCTTGTGCACTTCCCCCCGCACTATCTTGTGCATTACATCGCACTATTTGTGCATTGCATAGCACTGTCTTGTGCATTTCATCTTGTATAGCACTGTTTTGTGCATTTTATCTCACTGTCTTGTGCATTTCATCTTACGTCGCACTATCTTGTGTATTGCATTTTGTATAGCACACATTTGTGCATTCATTCACCCTCACTCGCACTGTTTTGTGCTCCTTGTTTTTTTGTATCACTCGCACTGTCTTGTGCACTCCTTGGTCTAGGAGACCTTAAATCCTCTAAAGGTGCAATTCCTTTGGTGTTTGTCATGCTCGAACGACTTCTGGTGGTCTAGTATAGCCACCTACCTGTGTTTGCAATGAGTTCCTAGGAGATCAACTGAGACGGTGGAAACTAGAGTTCGAATGTTCAATGCCTAGAACACAAAGGTTCAAAATTTCTGAGACTAAAGTCTGGTTTAAATATCCAGGGGTGTATCCTCAGCTTGAAATCTGTATGGCAGCCCCATAGGTTGAGGTAGCTTGTATGCGCCTCAATTCTTGATACTGACCCAATCTAGTCTGTCACCTTGTTGGAGAATAGGAAAAGTTGAGAACATAACCAGGAAGAAAAGTAGTACCTGTGGTTTGGAAGCGCAAGATGGAGAAGCGCAAGATCCCCAATTGCATAAGGTGAGTCATCACCGATTGTCCTTGTAAGGTAATTTCACTTCCTAGCTGCTACATCGCATTTATTATCTATTGCATCACATCTATCACTTCAATTGCATATAGAATTTATTGCATACATCTATTGCATCATACTATTTTATTGTCTGCATCCTTTCCATGTTAAGCTTGGTTTAGCATGTGCTCATACCTTTTCACGTTAAAATATAGCTTTGCATGTGTATGCGCCTATTCGGCAAGAATTGTGGTTTGAGGGTTTCGGCACCTTTTCTGTGTTAGATGTGGTTTGTTTTGTGTCCATACCTTTTCTAGGTAAAATGTGGTTCGGCCTGCGCCTTATTCACTGCATCCATTGCATTCATCCATCGCATCGTACTTTGTTTTGTTGCATTCAGCATTTAGGATCATTATCTTTCCTCAGCAGATCATTCCTCACTTATATCATCCCACCCAATTACTTGTACTCCTTCCCTTTCTACGAAAAACATAGTTCTGCATGTACATACGCATATTCCGCAAGAATTGTGGTTAGAGTGCTCCGGCACCTTTTCTATATAAAATGTAGTTTGATTTGCATCGCCAATCCTTTATGATATTTGTGGTTTTGCATTGCTTGTGGTTTGATTATTTCATCACATTGTATATCATTTACATTGTTTTATTACATTGTGTATCATTTTGCATTCTGTCCCTGAACTACGCTGGTTTGATTCCTTGCAACGGGATACGTAGGCAACCCTCGGATTCAACCAACTGTATCTGCATTTTTTTTGTTTGCCCAAGTCTTACGGCCTTGTCAAAATAGGTCGTCTTTGGGTTTTCACATTCACTCACTTCACTTCATGACTTTGAGCTCTGTCAAAGAGGGGCAACTGTAGACACCCCATTTTTCACCGCCTTTAAGACTTGGGTGCCACCGATTAATCACTCGATGATGAAAGTTGTGTTATGCAAATGTTCGATTTCTTCAGCAAGAGCTCTAAATCCCAACCTTACACCCTATTTTGGACCAAAACGATTTTGACCAAAATCATTTTAGACCTTAAAATCCTCTTTTCCAAATATTTTTCCCAAAAGTTTCTACGATGTTCCGAGACTCGTATTTCGTTAAAAATTGCACTTTTCAGTAAACTGAGCAAGGACAAAGTGAAAATAAATGGAAGAGAGGGGAACTCTTTGGAAAAATCTTTAAAACATCTTATTTAGAGGTTTGGAGTTGAAGAAAATTGGAGGAGAGGGAAGAAACCTAGTTACGGAAGAAGTTAGGCATAAACAATTAAGAGAGAACTGGGAAGCCTTCACTAAATCAGGTCTATCCTTTTATACATTTGGACTTTAATTGTGAGGCCAACACCATTGGAAAGTGGACTTCCGGTGCTTCATTTTACACTCAAGAATCTCCTAAAGCCGAGTCCGAATGAGGGAGATATGGCTGGTTGAAGTTAGGCATCAATTTGATTAAGCCAAAACTGAGCAACCTTCACTAAAATAGGCACATCTCTTAGCAAACTTATCATTTTTATGTAAGGCTACTTCCATTGGAAAGTAGACTTCTGGGGCTTTAATTTAGGTTCAAGAATGACCTGCAAAGGAGTCCAGATGAAGGAGATATGCCCATTTAAAGTCGGGCCAGGAAGTAGATTTTTTATGGCTGACAATTCCTAACGACCAATGGTGAAAAAAGCTAGATATTTTGGCTAGCTGTCCCCCACAAGCTCCAGCTATTCAAGGCTTGATATTTTCGACCTAAGGGGCTGTTTTTCTATATATAGAAGGCCTCTCTTCTTGCTTTCAAGGTTAGAAAACATTTAGGAGTGAAATATTTTTGGAAAAATCCTCTCTCTACAATCCTCTCTCTTTATAATTCTCTCTCTCTTTTGCAACTTGCATAGCCTATGCCCAAACACACCAAACCAAACCTAGAGAGCTTCTTGCTGAGGTGATTTGAGCTTGGATTTGAGCTCTTGAAGCACTTGAGAGTGTGGAAACTGGTGGTTTATGGCTTAAGGGTTTACTCATCTCCAAAAGGTATACTTTTTCTTGCCTTTGTACCATCTTTACACCATTTGTTTTATACATTTTCTTGCTATTTTTAAGCTCTTTAAAACCTATTTTTATGGGCTAAAGCTTGTGGTTTAAGGCTCTTAAAGGTAGAGAGGTTAATCATCCTTCTTTGAACCTTGCTCTCTAAGCCTTTCCACTTGTGTTTCTCATTCTTTCATCAACTTTTTTTGAACTTTTTACCATTGATTTTTAGAGGTTTCCAGAGGCTAAAAAGTGGTTTTGAAGTTCCAAAAATGGAGGGGTTAGCCACCCCTCATTTGGCTTGTTTACTAGCTTAAGTTGCCATGTTTTAGCTTGTTTTAGCTACTTGTCTTCATTCTAGCATGTTTTCCAATTCATTTTAGGCTATAAAAACTCTGTGTTTTTGGGCTGAAGCTTGGGTCCTAAGGCCATTAAACATTGAAGGGTTGATAGCCCTTTTTTGTACCTTGTTTTGGAGGCCTTTGCCCTTGTGTTTCCCACCCTTGCATCATCTTTTTCAGAGCTTTTAAACACTATTTTTCAGTGGCAAAAAACTTATTTTGAGGTCCAAATTTGGAGGGGTTAGCCTCCCCTCCTTTTGTCTTGTTTGCATGCTTAGTTAGCTTCGCATGCTAGCATGTTTTTCTATCTTAACTTAACTCAAGTCCAGTATGTTTTAGCTTCTGAAATAACCTGTTTTAGCTTTGTTTTGGACTGGTTAGTTCGTTTGAGTCTTGTTTTGCATAGTTGTAGTGTAACCCTTTCACTAGCTTAGTGTTCTAAAGCTTTAACCATCATTGGTTTGAGTTGATTACATGTTTTAGTGCTTTTTCTACTTCATTTTAGCACTTATCATCTCTGCAATCTCCCTCATTTCTTCACCTTTTGATTTTCTTTGAAAGTGGTTTCAAACCACTTGTTTGCCTAAGTGTGAAATGGAGGTGCTACACCTAATGGATTAATCCCTTAGGGGGTTCATTACCAACAGTGTAATGTCTCTTTCATGCCTAGAGCAACTTGGGGTTTGAGCCCTCTTTCCATTAGAGGACACTCACCAATGGACTTAATGGATTAAAGGATGATTTGGTAATTAAAATGAGTAAACAAAAATTGAGAAGTAAAAGAGCCAAGATAAGCATCTTTTGTGTTGCATTGCATATATTCGAATCGGACATTAATTCGAACACAAAGAAAATGGGACATTTCATACTCAAAAGTGATGAAATGTGCCACTTTTTTTAGTCTCCATTGCCCATGATCATGCATAATAGGGTGATGGAAATTTTGGTCTTGTTGTGCATTCATCGATCTTGCACAATTGGTTTCACAAGCCATCATGCAAAAATTGCTTGATTGATGATTTGTGAACCAAAACTTGTCCCTCATTGGATTTCCCCATGAAAAAGAGAGGCAAAGTGTGCAAACAACTCTTGAGAAATGCTCTGTTTTGCTCTCTGTTGTGGCAAGGAAGCTCAAACCATCAGTGGCCGACAGTCACCACCAGTGGCTGACCAACCACCAATGGTAGCCGACCGGCCCCCTGTTGGCCACCAATGAAATTTGTACAGTGTGTTCTGTTCCTGAGGTGGAGCAGAGGTGTTCTGGAAGTGGACAGCTTCTTTGGTATTCAAGTGTGCAAATAGAGACATGCAGCAGCAAGACAGTCCCTTTTCGGGTGAAAACCGAGCACGTGCATGAGCCTCCCTTGCATTCCAAGTTTACTTATCGCTTAAATATCTAGCTTAGATATGTGTTGTAATTGATTAGTTGTAGCTAATTAAGAGTTGTAAATAATTAGTTAGTTTAACTAGTTATTTAATTTCGGTTTGTAATACCTAGTTAACTAGAATAGTTAATTAGTTTCGAGTTTTGTAATAATTAGTTAGCTTAATTAGTTTAGTTTAGCTAGCTAGTTAGCGTTTATTCATTCGGACCCTTCTTCGCGAGGGTGTAATGTTGTAATAAGTGTGCGTGTGTGTGTATGTCTTCTAACCCCACGTCTTTCTCCCTTTCATTTAATCGCTTTTGATGGTTAGATTAGGGACATATTTCAATTAGCATATCACATGCTTACATCTATTCATTTGCATTGCATGCACTGAGGCTTGGCGCATCATTCAAACTACATTACAATTTCAATACTTCTTTGAATACGTGTTTAAATCGCATGTTGTTCAAATCGATCCATATGCCATATTAGTAGCTGAGCCTATTAATTGCATATTGCATGTGTTGCATTAGGCATTTTGTACAGTTAGAATCATGCATCTTTCTAACTAGTTTCTACTTTTAGCTTGGAGTACTAGGTGAGTTTTTACGCTTTAGCATACTTGCACAAGTATGAATGTTGCTATGTCTAGCATGCTTGCCATGAGGCTATGTGCTTAAATGCTAAACTGCATGAATGCCAGTGGATGAAGGCTTGTTGTTTGAATTGGAACGATTCAACGGATGTGTGTTTTAAGCCCACTTTGTTGAGTGGAAAATCATGTTTTAAGCCCACTATGTTTGGTGGCAAATCCGCAAACTTTAAGTCCACTTGAGGTGGCAAATTCAAACCATTTTCGCAAACAAACATGAGTTGAATTGTTCCAAATTGAGCAAACTAGTCTATAGTTGCTTATGCGCATCACATAGTAAAGCTAGTTTAATAACCGGAATAAGAACACATAATGTTTATAAAAAAATCATATCATGATTAGTAGAGGCCGATCTTTGATCGGGCGAGTGGGGGTGCTCAATTCAGGATCTTCCCCTCTCGTACCTGAGTTCCCGAGCCGAGGCAACTTTGGTGATGATGGACACGTGGCCTTCGGCACGAGTCAAAGTTTCTTAAATTTTTTCAAAAATAAAATATTTAGGTGGCGACTCTATATCTAGCAAAGCAGTCCAATTTTGGCATTATTTGATTTAAAATCAATTTTTCAAAAAGATTTGTCAAATTTGGACTCTTTGGTATTTATCAGTTTCACATTGCACTTGTGAGACTAGATTTAGAACCGCAGGAATCCGAACTGTGAGGCCTTTCATTTCAATCCTTTCCGAAAGGGGGCACGAAAAAGGCTAGTCCACACTCCTCTGCATGGATTTCTAATCTTTCACCGAGGACTCTCTAGTCAATTAATCATCATTTCTATACGTTACTCAGATTCACCGTAACAACCAATTTAAAAACCATGATGTTTAAATTGTACAAAGGGCAACTCATGCCAATTCTCATTATTTTAGAAAATGTGTTCAATACGCCTCTGTTCAACAACGAGTTTTTATCTGATAAGCATAATAATCCTCAAATACAATTTAAAGAAAGGTTTAGTTTAACCTATGATATTAATTCCAACAATAATGTCATTCTCCACTGATGACTCGCAATGCAATCTCTATCGATAAGTAATAATTCCATAAATCATAATAATTCAATATGAAATTATCTCCAATTTCATAATCAAAATAACAATTTTCGTATCATAAGAAATTTCAAAAGTTAAGGTGTAATAAAATTGAGGCTTTCTCAAATTAAAGTACCCACATGCTATTTGGTATTAATAAATAGGTTTGACAAGAAAATTATAGAAAAATACCCAATCATTTCCAAACCCTAATATCTAACAGGCATTTTTACAATTTTCTTTAACAATCTCCCAATGGAGTATATCAAAAATACTACATATACTTACACAAACCCATATCAAATAAATAAAATATAACCCTACCTCAAAAGTGAAGAGGAGAAGGAAAAAAACCCAAAAGTGGCGAAATGGAGATCAGCTTCAGTGGATTTGAAGCCCTCGTCTTCTCTACAACATTAATACCTTTTGATCAAATCAAACTCTAAGACATCAAATCCAAAGGTTGAAGATTGTGGTTATGGTAGAGAGAGTGTGTAGAGAGAATGGAGAGAGAGAGAGAGAGAGAGAGAGAAGTGAGGGAAGAGAGAGATACATTGGAAATACAAAAAGGGGTCCAAAATACTAAGTTGGAAATACAAAAAGGGTCCAAAATACTAAGTTGAGAGGCTTCCATGTCGTAACTCTCTAGGTCTGGCCACTCATTCTTCTTCCTTAACTGCCCACTCATTCTTGAAGTGTCACAAATCCATTTAGCTTCGTTATCAATGGGCTTTCAAAATAGTATTATATATATACAAACTGATCATTTCTTCATCCTAAACAGATTATCCTATTTCTAACACTTTTACTTTCTAGAATCTTATCTTTTAAATGCTCAAGTTTAGCTAAAAGACAAGGCTCCTTAGCTAAAAGACAAGGCTTCTTATCTAAAAATGGAATGCAGTCCCTTACCTAACCAAGTTCCTAACTTTTAACTTGAAGAGATGGTTTTTCAAACTTGTGGTGATTGGGACAAACACATTACCAATAACTTTGCATGTATCCAAACTTCAACATAGTTGTGGGAGCCGAATAAATGACAAAGGCAGAAGGCGCGTGCAATACAAGGCTGATAATAATCGGCTGTATCCGGCGAGAATAGGGGGGGCCGAATATGATATTTGGGCCAAATAAGTGTGTAGTATTGGAGCCGGATAATGTAAAGGGCAATGATCAAAAAGTAGGCCCTGGCCCCGAGGATCGAGAGAAACAGGTATAAATACAGGAACAACATATTTAGTAGGTATGTAAGAATCACTTCACAAAACTTAGAAAACAAGCTATCTTAAGTGTCTGAACTAACTTGTCCGTCGGAGTGCTAATTCCGGCACCCCCGACCGGAGTGTTTGTATCTTTTTAGGTGGCTAGCTGAGGATCACTAGCGTCTCCCAGGATCTGAAGAGTATTTCCAAACCACATCTCCACAACTGGCACCGTCTGTGGGAATACTCAAATACATCCATGGCAGGCGTGACTGCAGATCCTCCGATAGCCACCGACAAGACCACACAGAGAGATGACCTCACCCCAGCGAATATGCTTGGAAAAGAAACCATCACTGCAAGACGCGCCTTGAACTTCGATTCACCAACGACTTCAGCGCAAGAGACAATGCAAGCCATCATGGAACAAGCGAAGCAGAACGAACAAAGGCTGGAGAACATGATCACTGAAAATGAACGTCTCCGTCAAGACTTGGCCTGGGAAGTGGCAAAATCTAGAGAAGCCGTACGCCAAGATCCCGAACATCCTCCGAAGGCCGGTGGACATCGACCTCGAGCCTGACCAAAGGATACCGATAGCGACTCCAACTCGTCACCCACGGAGCTCAACAAGAAGGGATGATCCGAAACTTCCAGCTGCTCCGAAAAGAGTCTACATACAAGGAATAAGCGCAGGAGGAGCAGTTCAGACGAAGAGGACCAGCACGATCCTTTTGTCCGACGGATTGCAAGGGCGGCCCTGCCCAAGAAGTTCAAAGCTCCGTCATTCACTTTTTACGATGGAAAATCAGACTCCACTGATCATATCCGTCACTACAAGCAGGCCATGACATTGCATGCAGACAACGAAGCCCTCATGTGCTGAATATTCCCCAGCAGCCTGGGGCCATTAGTTGTCAGGTGGTATTACAAGCTGGAGCCGGCCTCGATCAAAAGCTTCCATCAATTACAGAAATCCTTCAGGGCCAGGTTTATCACCAATGAGGTACAGCCTAAACAGGCCGACTCTCTCTAGGCTATGCAGATTCAGTCAGGAGAAACGCTCAGAGCGTATTTGGTGCGCTACTGGGAGTGCTTCAATCTCGTCAACGACGACGCTTGCAACGACTCCATGGCCATCACCACCTTCAAAATGGGACTACACCCTGACAGTCCTCTTCGCAGTTCCCTGACCAGAAGAACCCCCAAAACAGTCTGGGCGTTGATGAAGAAAGTTGAAGAGTATTGCAAAGTGGAAGATGATACTTTGAGAATAAAAGCCGGCCAAATGTCCAACAAAATGGCCCCTTCTGAAATTGCTCAAACAATAAGTTTCGTGCCACATCCTAGCCCAGAGCCTCGGCAACGTGCTAAACGAGACAAAAGGCGAGATACTCGCCGATCAAGCGATCAATGCTCCCACCGGACGAATGAACCACTGCAGGTCGACAGCAGGCGTTTGAGGCGTGCCGACAAGAAGTACACAGAGTTGTCAGAACCAATCGCTGCAATAATGACCAAAGTCCAACACCTTCCATTCTTCAAATGGCCGTCAAAGATGGTGGGGCCACCCGACACGCGAAGAAGGGATAGGCGGTGCGACTATCACAAAGATCACGGCCACGAAACGGAGAGTTGTTACGCATTAAAAGATCACCTGGAAGAACTGGTGCAAGACGGCCGATTGCAACAGTATGTGAGAAAGGGAAAGCCAACCAAGGCACTAGCCTTGAGACAGGACTCACCTCCACTTGGCGTGATCCATATGATCTACAACCGGCCTGCAACCCCAACCGCGCACACAATTCAATCGCATCCAATCCCCCAAAAGCAACCTATCCCCACTGAATGGCCCAAAGTAACTCCGACGATTACCTTCAATGACTCCAATCTTAGCAGCACGACAGCTCCCTACATCGATCCGTTGGTCATTAAATTACGCATAAATCGGTTCGCCATTGAGCGCATCCTCATAGCCCCGGGGAGTACTTCAGAGGTTATGTATTACCAAACTTTCATCAAACTCGGCCTCAACGAATCAGATCTATCTTCGGCGCCTCACCCATTGTTTGGCTTTAACATGAATCTTGAATACCCGTTAGGGAAGATCATACTACCTGTTCGAGCGGGCTCCAGAACGGTCGAAGTAGAATTCCTGGTCGTAAAGCTCCCTTCGCCATATAATGTCATCATGGGGCGAACCTGGATACATATTACGAAGGTCGTTCCAAGCATTTATCATCAGCTTGTGCGCTTCCCGACAGCCCACAGCATTAAAGAGATCCGTGGCTCCTCCCAATCGGCACCAACAGAGATTTTATGAAAACCCTATCACTGACCTGACCTGTGGGCTTTGATACTTGTATATATCACTTCTGCAATACAAACCATTTTTCTTTGTCGCTCAATTCATTTCACGAACCCCATTGTAACGCTCGTCATGATGACGATCCCCTCTGGTGCATGACACCTTAGGGCCGATTAAGCCTCCGGATTCGGAGCGCCTTTCGTGGATATCATCATTGGCCACATTAAGTCTCCGGATTCGGAGCCCCCTTTGGTGCATGACACCTTAGGGCCGATTAAGCCTCCGGATTCGGAGCCCCCTTTGGTGCATGCCACCTTAGGGCCGATTAAGCCCCCGGATTCGGAGCCCCCTTTGGTGCATGACACCTTAAGGCTGATTAAGCCTCCGGATTCGGAGCCCCCTTTGGTGCATGCCACCTTAGCGCCGATTAAGCCTCCGGATTCGGAGCCCCCTTTGGTGCATGCCACCTTCGGGCCGATTAAGCCTTCGGATTCGGAGCGCCCTTCGTGGATATCACGATTGGCCACATTAAGTCTCCGGATTTGGAGCCCCCTTTGGTGCATGCCACCTTAGGGCCGATTAAGCCTCCGGATTCGGAGCCCCCTTTGGTGCATGCCACCTTAGGGTCGATTAAGCCTCCGGATTTGGAGCGCCCTTCGTGGATATCACCATTGGCCACATTAAGTCTCCGAATTCGGAGCCCCCTTTGGTGCATGCCACCTTAGGGCCGATTAAGCCTCCTTCGGAGCTCCCTTTGGTGTATGCCACCTTAGGGCCGACTAAGCCTCTGGATTCGGAGCGCCCTTCGTGGATATCACGATTGGCCACATTAAGTCTCGAGATTCAGAGCCCCCTTTGGTGCATGACACCTTAGGGCCGATTAAGCCTCCGGATTCAAAGCCCCCTTTGGTGCATGCCACATTAGCGCCGATTAAACCTCCGGATTCGGAGCGCCCTTCGTGGATATCACAATTGGCCACATTAAGTCTCCCGATTTGGAGCCCCCTTTGGTGCATGTCACCTTAGGGCCGATTAAGCCTCTGGATTCAGAGCCCCCTTTGGTGCATGCCACCTTAGGGCCGATTAAGCCTCCAGATTCGGAGCGCCCTTCGTGGATATCACGATTGGCCACATTAAGTCTCCAGATTCGGAGCCCCCTTTGGTGCATGTCACCTTAGGGCCGATTAAGCCTCCGGATTCGGAGCGCCCTTCGTGGATATTACGATTGGCCACATTCAGTCTCCGGATTCGGAGCCCCCTTAGGTGCATAACACCTTAGGGCCGATTAAGCCTCCGGATTCGGAGCCCCTTTTGGTGCATGCCACCTTAGGGCCAATTAAGCCTCTGGATTCGGAGCGCCTTTCGTGGATATCACGATTGGCCACATTAAGTCTCCGGATTCGGAGCCCCCTTTGGTGCATGACACCTTAGTGCCGATTTAGCCTCCGGATTCAGAGTACCCTTTGGCACGAACAAAACAAAACTCGCCAACATCAGAAATAAGGTGCTTAGCTAAGCATATATATATATATAAAAATTCAGAGTAAGACGCAAATGTTTGAAATAAAACGTTTTATTTGATCAAACAGTCGTTACATAGACGCAATCCACGTTCGAACATTACAATATCTATCTTTAACCTCTAAGGCGCAAAGGGGAATTAATCATGTTTATACAGCGGAGGCCCCGAATCAGTGCACGTCATTTGATAATCCTCCGCGGCTCAAAATGCATTGATCCAGCTGTGTCCGAATTAGCATATCGCTGGACCGCCCTCTGACACCATCGACAATGTCAAGGCCAAGATCCAAGACAACCCTCTGACACCATCGACAATGTCGAGGCCAAGATCCAAGACAAGGAAGGTTACGGGCAACGGTCGTTTTGTCTCCTTTCGGGGTGATCTGCTTCGACAACTTGGAAGCTGGCGCGCCTCCCGTTTCTTCTTTGACGACGTATGTCCCACGCCGGAGAATTCTCCGCCGCGATCCATTGCAGCATCAAGCTCGGCCCAAGTTCGAGTTTGGCTGATCAAAGAAGCTCTGTTTTACATCTACAACATTATATACAACCCCACGTGACGAATGGTGTTATATTAATGAGATATTAATGAGGTCACCAGCTCAAAGAGTCCATTCCACTTATTTTTAAATGTGGGCGGTGACCCCGAGGCAATTTCATTAACACCAAATCCCCAAGAGACGAGCGTCGATTGACATTCACCACGGCCTAGCTACCCAAACGGCTTTTTGGAATTTGTCATAGCCACTCCACATACTGGCTTTGGGCCTCCTAACATTAGTGGCCACATTCAAGAATAAACGACCATCACAATCAATGTTTGCACATTCATTCAAACATCCATGTAATAAAACGAAACATGTATATGCCGAATACGAACTATGACCAAATATTTACAATAGAACGTTTCTTTTATTCAATAAAATAAGCAATATATTACATAGTTTTGTACGCGAGCAGCGTTCCAACCTTATAACAAGTATACTTATACGGCGTCACCCTCATCCTCACTCTTTTCAACTTCAAAAGCAGAAAACAGAAGATGTTTACTGTGGTAGAGTGGCGATGCCGAATCAATGCCCGACGCTCGAAGAGCTTCCGCGGCTTGAGATGCCTTGATCCAACCGTGCCTAAATCCACGATTTTCACATCGGCACACTTCTTCGGCAAGTTTTTCCTTGGTCTTTTCGATTCCAACTTTTCAGCCTTCATGAAAACCTTTCTCATAGGCCCTTCCCTTCGCGGTCTCCATTGCGAACATACTCGTCGTCTCATGATCGGCAAGCGCGGTGCTGATAAGCCGACTGGTAACCCTTTCTTCCATGATTGGGTTTCCCTGCCCGGCGGGTTGTGCCTGAGCCGCCTTGACCTTCCGTAACTCGAGCTCAGCGGCCTCCGCGCAGGCCTCCAAACTTCAAATATGTTCCTCCTTCTTCTCCATTTCTCGGCGAGCAGCGCGCAACTGCATGCCGATTTCATAGGCAGTGTATAGCCCCTTCATCGCCCCCTGAACGCCTTCGCGAAATACTTCGTAGTCCTGACGACCTACCATCGACTGCTGAACCTCAAGAGAAAAAATTTGTCGAGCAAACTCGACCGCTACATTTGGGTCTCGAACGATCAAGTCCGCCTCTGTCATGGGCCTATTCCTCACAAATACCGCGAAGCTTAATGGGCGCGGATTCACCTCAGGTCCCCTCTCGACTCAAGTTTGAGAAGTCCTACCCTGCGACTGCTTGTCCCGCCTGGGCGACCTGCTTCGATGTCGAGGAGACTGACGCCTCTCTCGATCCTTGGAACTCCTGCTCCCTGTGTGCAGAGGGTCATTACCTCGATTCATGTCTCCACCGAGCTCAGCCAGCGTCTTTGCTTCCCCTCTGCTGTTAAAGAAGAGTCTGTTCGACATTCACTCGATACCTTCAAATGCTGGAGTCAGTTGTCTACTATGCTCATACAAGTTTTACCTTTAATCATTTATCCTTTTCAGAGGTAGCGCCCTCGAGGAAATTTCATTAATTGTAAAAACCTCAATCGCCCGGCGCTGACTGGATCGACCCACTTGGGGTAAAGGCAGACAAATTTATCAAAACTCCTAAGTTCGTCTCATCCGGCGCCCGAATAATCAAGCACCGCCTGGGGCAAGGGCAGATTAATCAATCTATTCAGATTAAGTGCCCCAGCTGGCCCATGAATCCAGCGCTTACATGACCATGCACCGCCTGGGGCAAGGACAGATTCACCAAGTTATTCGGCTTACGTACCCCAGCCGGCTCATGAATCGATCACAAATCTTAAGGTCATTTCATCCGGCGCCCGAATGACCATGCACCGCCTGGGGCAAGGGCAGATTAATCAATCTATTCGGATTGAGTGCCCCAGCCGGCCCATGAATCCGGCGCCTGCATGACCATGCATTGCCTGGGGCAAGGGCAGATTCATCAAGTTATTCGGCTTACGTACCCCAGCCGGCTCATGAATCGATCCTTCACAAATCTTAAGGTCGTTTCATCCGGCACCCGAATGACCATGCACCGCCTGGGGCAAGGGCAGATTAATCAATCTATTCGGATTGAGTGCCCCAGCCGGCCCATGAATCCGGCACCTGCATGACCATGCACCGCCTGGGGCAAGGGCAGATTCATCAAGTTATTCGGCTTACGTACCCCAGCCGGCTCATGAATCGATCCTTCACAAATCTTAAGGTCGTTTCATCCGACGCCCGAATGACCATGCACCGCCTGGGGCAAGGGCAGATTAATTAATCTATTTGGATTAAGTGCCCCAGCCGGCCCATAAATCCGGCGCCTGCATGACCATGCACCGCCTGAGGCAAGGGCAGATTCATCAATCTATTCGGCTTCTGTACCCCAGCCGGCTCATGAATCGATCCTTCACAAATCTTAAGGTCGTTGCATCCGGCGCCCGAATGATCATGCACCGCCTGGGGCAAGGGCAGACTCATCAATATATTCGGCTTTTGTACCCCAGCTGGCTCATGAGCGCAGCATATGAATGATAGATATTCAATTTCTGAAAGCTCAAACACAGCAATGATTTTATCCAAATTCGTGAAAGGCAAAGTATTCTTCATTAACATGTAATGATTTTATCCAAATTCGTGAAAGGCAAAGTATTCTTCATTAACATAACTTCACAAACCATGGACAAGTAGTGGAGAAATACCAAGGCAGTTTTCATTAATAAATTAAGCGCAAATAGTAACCAATTTATACATGAAAATTACCCTGAGCCAATAAAAGTCTACCGAACAAAAACTTACATCAAAATCAAAAGCACTTAATAAAATCGAGATGACTCCCAAATCAATCTTCGGGGTCAGATTCAACTGGCTCAACGTCCATTTGCTCGTAGGGAATTGGCAAGGCCAATATAACTCCAGCGGCAGCAAGGGCTTTGAGCCACCCATGTTTGAACCCCCGATTCTCGAATTTGGGGACTTTATCTACATATTCCGTGAAGTCGGTGCTTTTTCCTGCCTCAAATGCTGCAGAAGCTTCAGAATCGGTTTTCTCCTTGGCGGCCTTGAGCTCCGCTAACTGAACCTCCGCCTCGGCAAGCGCCTCCTTGGCTAACTTGAGCGATTCTTCGCTCGCATTTGCCCTACTCTCAATGTCAGAGCGGAACTATTCAGCTGTGTGAGCCCTCTCTTTCTCTGCTTCAGCTCGCGCACTCTCCACAGCGGCTCTCATCCTTTCAAACTCGGCCCTACTCTTTTGATCGTCCGCCTCCGCTTGCAAACGATCAACTCTGCCGAGGGCATCATGGAGGTGGCGGCCTAGGTCCGCGATCCTGCCAACAGTCTGCAAAACAAGTTGGGATCGTCAAATATCTTTAATGAAAACAAAGTCAAGAGAATTTGAGATGGTCACTGACCAGGAACGCCAACTGCGCAGATAGGGCTACGGCCATAACATCCGGCACGGCGTGAAAGGCTGCGACGTCAGCCGGCAAGAAAATTGAAGCCGCCAAGCTCAACGCCACGGCTGGATCCTCAATGGCTGAAGCATCGGAGGAAATCGGCGTATCTTTGATCTTAGGCCGAACAATAAAATGCGCAGCCACGTTCGACTCTTCTAAACGAGGCCGTTTGGCAGCAAGGCTAATTTCTGACCCAGCCTCTCCCTCGGTGCTACGCTTTTCGCCCCACTCCTCCGGAATCAGCCGTTCATCAATGACCTGTTCTTCAACCTCTTCTCCCGTTTCGGCCTCAGCGACCTGAATCGTCTCTTCAATAACGGGTACGAAAGCTTTAATCAAGGTGGGCTCAGAATGGACGGCCTCGGCCTTCTTTCGAGCAGCCATTCGCTCGGCGTTTGTCTTTCGCGCCATCTGCATAAGGCTTTCCCTAGCCATAGCTTCAAAAAAATCGCCGGGTAGGTCCCCCAAATTTGCAAAAATATCTCCAGAAAACTCTGCCCGACCCGAAGTGGACAGTGAAGGCTGGTCAAGTCCGGCAGCCTCAAACGCCGAGCGTATCACTTCGTCGACCTCTTCGGCCTCCTCAGCAACCTCTCTGGTTAGTTCGGCAACTACCTCTACCACCGGCTCAGCCTCTGCCCCCGAATCCAAATCTTCGGGGCCAATTTGCCTAAGGCTCTTGAAGCTGGGAAAGATAAGAGCCGAAAGGTGTTGATCGCCGAATGAAATTGGAATGCCTTCCGCAGCCGAGAATGTAGTATAAGTAGGTTCGTATCGGAGGAATATGTAAGCCGCTCTCCCTTGCTTTTGTACGTTTGGACGGCCGAAGTATCTGAGCGCAGACTTGATCTCCTCAAGGACTACCCCGTCGGTTGAGGGAAGAATCTTCTTCAATCTGTTACCTACAAAGAACAAGGGGTGATTAAAGGAAAAAAGCCGAGTAAAGGGTAAGTCAACAAACACAAGGCGTTACGCGGCAACTTGGATCACCCTTTCGTCTGACAATAGGATCTAGGCGGTCTTCGCCTTCTCCGAACTCCCAATTACCTTGGACATTGACAATTACGTCGTTAACCCTCTTACCAGAGCTGGCAAGCATGGTTATCAAGTGATGATCAGTGTCCTTGGCCCTGAGAAAGTATCGCCCCAGCCGACCGGAAGATTTGGCCAAAGCATAGCAGTGCCGAATCGCAGGAATGCCAAGGTTGATCCTAAGACGTCGGTTCAACTCAATCACCCCCATAATGATTCGAAAGAAATTTACGTTGGGTTGAGAAGGAATCAGACTCCAATAGCGAAGGACGGCCCTAAGCAATGGGTGTAGGGGAAAACAGACTCTGCCCTCCGCTATGGATAAGAGAGGGAAGACGATCGTATTCTGATCCTCCCTCTCCATATCAAGGGTACTGTCCGTTACAAGGGATAAGTGGACGTCGTCGGGAATGGAAAAATGTTGCCGGAATCCGGAAATACGACCCTCGGAAAGGAGGTCTTTCAAGTGTTTAGCCATTTTCGCAGGGATTCAAGGTTTCGCCGAAATCAAAACGACAAACAGAAAATAGGATCGTAAAGAAGGGAGAACAAAACTTACGAAGATTAAATGGAGATGAGGGTAAACGAAGAAGAGTTGCAGAAAATGCGAGTCAGAGAAGGGATATCCGCTGGCGGTCTAAGAGTCTCGAATACTCGATGAACTGTGCATTCGAAAGGACTGAAATTTCGAATCACAATAAATGCGAAACACACGATTGAGGCGAGAAAGCGTAATGATGAACGAAAAGGTGTGCGCATCCTGACATCTATATTGGGGTACGCGAAGCCGCCTAACCTATTTTAACTTTTCCAATTCAAGACCAAATACGCCGATTAACTACCGTCAATAGGGAGTTCGGGGGGCAATTATGGGAGCCGAATAAATGACAAAGGCAGAAGGCGCGCGCAATACAAGGCTGATAATAATCGGCTGTATCCGACGAGAATAGGGGGGGTCGAATATGATATTTGGGCCGAATAAGTGTGTAGTATTGGAGCTGGATAATGTAAAGGACAATGATCAAAAAGTAGGCCCTAGCCCCGAAGATCGAGAGAAACAGGTATAAATACAGGAACAACATATTTAGTAGGTATGTAAGAATCATTTCACAAAACTTAGAAAACAAGCTATCTTGAGTGTCTGAACTAACTTGTCCGTCGGAGTGCTAATTCCGGCACCCCCGACCGGAGTGTTTGTATCTTTTCAGGTGGCTAGCTGAGGATCACTAGCGTCTCCCAAGATTTGAAGAGTATTTCCAAACCACATCTCCACAATAGTATTGAGAAATTTGTCAAAGCAAACTCTAGGATAATGTTTTGACTCGTATTTTCTACAATTTGCATACCTTCCTTTTCCAAATCATCACGAAAATATGCATTTGTCAGAATTATTATAAAAGCCAACCCAAATTAGTTGCAAATGAGCATTAGATAACATCTATTTAAAGGAATTGAAGGTATTGAAGGGGGTGATTGTGGAGAGTTAGGGTTCAATCATGAGAAAAGAAACAAAAGAGTAGGTAGAGTGTTGGCAGGTGGTGATCGAAGATGAAATGTGGCCAGAGGTAAATAAAAAGGAGTTACGTTAGTGGATTTAGTTAGATGGAGAAAGAGTAATAAGGAAAAGAAGAGAGGAAGAATATATATATATTGATGATACTAACTGATGATACTGGGGCTTCGAATGGAACGGGTCAAACTGATCCACGCTTCTCAAATCGTTGCCCGAGCGTCGTACCCACGGAGGGACCTATACAAGAGTTCAACGGGGAATGGGGAGTCCCCCAGCGAACCCTCCGACGATCAAGTTAGAAAAGGGAAAGGATGATGGAATGTAAAGATAGATGGTGATTGAGAACTTAACCTTCTCCTTGTTATCGAAGCTTGCTTATATCCTTTGTTCATCATTTCCTTGTCCACTCCGAGCTGTCATGTTGGCCGAAAGTCTATGTTCTAGCTTGCCTTGTTCATGGTGAAGCTATTCTGTTCCGATGTGAGGGGTTATCGTAATAAATGCTGCAGGGAAACCATTAATGGCTGGTGTGTGGTGCAATAACTCTGCAGGATCTTTGTCTGCTGATGTGGCTGGTTCTTCACTTGCCAAGTGTTTAGATGTCATTGGTGCTTGGTGTAACGTTGGGCTTCAAGAATGTTGGGTTTTAGTATTTGAATCATGGACCGGGCCTTAAGTGGTGGGCCATGTCCTTTATGGGTCAGTAGTCCCCCATTTCCAAGTGCAGCGTTAGTCCAACGAAGGGAATAAGGAAGAAAACAGGGTGTTATGAGAGGTCGACGGGGAGAAGACCGACTGGGAGGTGGGCCGACTGCACGGGGTGGCCGAGTGGAGGGACCGACCGTGAGGACGACTGACCGCGAAGGGTGACCGAGTGGACGGACCGACCGAGAGGAGGGCCAACCGCGAGGGTGGCCAAGTGGACGGACCGACCACGAGGAGGGCCGACCGCGAAGGGTGACCGAGTGGAAGGACCAACCAGGGGGAGGGCCAATCGTGAGGGTGGCTGAGTGGATGGACCGACCGCGAGGAGGGCCGACCACGAAGGGTGACCGAGTGAGAAGAGGAAGTGGCGGCGCGCGGGGCTCGATGAGTGGCGGGGCACGTGGTGAAGTGAAGTAGAATAGACAGGGAAGGGGGTGGTGGATCGTGGTCGTACAAGTGGTAGAATCCTTGAATGGGGGAGGTGACGCGTTAGTAAGAAGTAAAGGGACAGGGTGATATAGGGCAGTGAAAAGGCAGGGGCGGGAGTTTTTCGAAATATTTTAAACTGGCGAAATTTAATCTTGACCCTTGGAATATAGCCAAACCGTGGGTATTTGTGGTTGTCTGCTTTACCTATCTTCTTGTGAAAAACCAACACGTCCCAGAAGTAAACTCATTTGTTTTCAGTGATACACCTCTGCAACACTTTGTGAACTTTCTTGTGCCCGTGTCTGAATCAATATGCAGACACGTAGGAGAAATGGCCCAAGAGGAAGTGCCCGCCGCAAGGCTTGATTCTTTAGGTGATAACGATGCGGTGGAGTTGGCGGAACAGTACCAAGCGGAGCAAAGGGAGGGGAGGGTAGTTAGTCAAGCGGTGTGGACTCGCCCTATGCCAATGATCGCGGCCGCGAGGCCCATTAGTCAAGCAGAGCCGGACTATTGGCACACCAAGCCAGACAGATCCACACTTACGGCGGAGGAGTTGGAGGGAATAAGGAGGAAGTACCAAATTCCCTCAGAAATAAGGTTGAGGCTGCCCACAGCCAAGGAGAGGGCATCGGATGTGCGGCCGGACGAATTCAGCCATTACGATGAAGCGTTGCGAGGCGGTTTGAGGCTACCTCTCCCCCAAATAGTGGTGGATGTGCTAAACAAGTTAGAAGTGGCGCCAGGGCAGCTGATGCCAAACGCCTGGAAGATAGTAGTGGCCTGCGTGAGTGCCTGGCAGCAGGCGATTGGAGGGACGGCGATGATAGTGGAGGAGTTCTTCTCCTACTACAAGGCCTCCGGTCAGCAAGAGACTTAGGTGACTCTACAAACAGTGGCGGGCCTACCATCTTCAGTGAAGGGATGGAGGTCGAGATGGTTCTTTGTGTCGGCGAGTGGTGGAAGGGAAGTTCGCACAACATGGAAGGTCCCCACAAAATCAGTTGAGCCAAAGTTGGATATAGCGGCTGAAGACCGGGTGAAGAAGGTGAGGGAGTGGAGGGAGGAGAAGAGGTTGAGGTGGGACGAGCTGGTCCTTCCTTCGGCGTTGTTTGCCTTGAACTTGGGATCGCAGCCGTTGGAGGAGGATCCAGCAAGGGAGGAACTGGAGGTATGTAGGAAGGAGGAGGAGGAGGAGGAAAGGAGACTGTTCACCAGAGCGGACAAATACAATGAGGCACAATTGGGGCCTGCCCCAAAGCTGGTGATGAGGGAGTGGGTCCGACCGCGTCCCAAGCCGCTGGGCTACAAAGACTTAGCTGGCTTTGCCCTACTGCCGCCCCCAGTAGCCCGTTGAAGGAGAGAGGTAAGTAGGAGGTGGAAGCGATTGTGAAGAAGCTAAGGAAGAAGAGGGGGGCATTGAGGGGGGAAAAGAGGCCCCTGCCTTGAAAAAGCTGAATTTTGGGAGCGAGGGTGCCTGTTCGATGGGAGGGATGAAGGAGGGAAGGGTAGCGGCGGCGCCAGAGGAGGCGAGGAGGACTGCCCAAGTGGCGAAGGAAGATGAGGGTCTGAGTGCCCAAGTACCAAAAGAACACTTGGGCCTAACTGCCCCTATGGCGACGACAGTGGTATCTACGCCAGAAGGAAACCCCAGTCTCAGTGAAGGGAAGGTTGGGATCGGCAAGCAAAAGATGAGTGGCACGCTGGCGACCGCGTTATATCACGCGCATGCGCTGACAGGTCGCTCAGCAGAAGGGGAGGAGGCCAGGGTTGCAACCGATCGTCTGGTTGGAGTAGTGGAAGGTGCGGTTGTACGGTCACTGGCGCGATTGACAAAGGTCGACCTCCTGAAGGGGTTCTGCTCAACCCAGATAGAGGCAACGACCCTGGCAACTGCCCTGATGAACAAAGCAGCGCGCTCAAAGATGGAAATAGAGCCGCTGAGGGCCCAACTGGGAGAGGCAAAGGTACAGCTACACAATCCGAGGGTGGAGACAGCGGGGTGGAGGAAGGCCGCCCAGAGTGGGTGCACTAAGGGGCTAGAACACGCGCAAAGGGCAAAGAGCATGGAGGTGTTGGGGGTGGTGCAGAGCTACTCAGCGGACCGAGCTAATGCCGAGCTCTTCACAACTAAGTCAGAGCTGGAGGCGAAGCGCCACAAGGCGATATCGCCAGAGTTCGAGTTGGCGGGCACGAAGAGGAAACTAGAGGAGGCCCAGAGAGCCTGCACCACTGCCCACGAAAGATGGGAGGAGGCCATGTCTAGCAACGAAAATCTGGTTAAGGACAAGGAAGAGGCCGATAGTCGGATTGCAGCGTTGGCGAAGGAACTGGCGGAGGAAAGGGAGAAGTTGGCATCTGAGAGGGCGGCGTACCCCGACCTGTGTATGGCAGCGGTGGAGCAATTCAAGGGGTCCGCCGACTTCCAGATGGCCATAGATGCCGCGATCGCGAGCAGCCTGGCGAAGGAGGGTAGTGGGGGGGCTAGGCTGTCGGGAGCGGCCGCTGGAGGCAGAAGCGAAGAGGAAGTTATTTAGAGCTTCTAGCGGTCGGATTTTTATAAGCATGAAATGGCTGAGTTCTGGGACAGCGGCTGGAAGACCGTCAAACATAAAGCGGAAGAGCTGTTCCCAGACGTGGACTTTAGCCACGTGTAGATAAGCGAAGACGACGTTACCCAGACCCCCCTGGACGAGGGGGTTGAAGAGGAAGATTTGGTCTCTACTGAGGAGGAATGATCTATGTAAAAATGTTGTTTTTGTTTGGTTTTGTTCTGTGGTTTTGTTGTTTTTTTTTTATTTTTTTATTTTTTATGTAATTTCTGTAGCAAGTTGTATGTAACCGTAAGTTTTGTAAATAAAAAGAGTTTTCTTTGTATCATTGCTGTCCTTATTTCTTTTGAGTTAAAAATTTGAAAATAATGAAAATGGCTGAGCAAAATTTAATGAAGAATGGTTGTAAAAGTAAGAGCAGAATTGTAAAACTTGCTAGTAGATTGTAAAAAGTTTAGAAATTGGTAGCCAGACTAACTTGTGAGAAGACCATGATGCAAAAGATGGACGTGGACGACTACGGACTTGGATTCTGACTAAATTAAAGACGTAAAATTAGGAATGTAAAAATTGTTAAAAAATGTTGGAGTATGGACCGGGATTTTAGCTGAGTATGGCGACCATGTTGTAACATCGAATTATGGAAATGGAGCTGTCAAATTCTTCATCTGAGTTCCGATTGAGACTGGGGAGGCTCTATCATTTTGAAATTTCAATTGATGCAGTTCGGCCGAGCTCTTCGTGCTCAGTCTAGTTGAGGCGTAATTAACTCGGTTTGGCTGAGCTCTTCGTGCTTAGTCTGGTTGAGGTTTAATTAACTCAGTCTGGCTGAGCTCTTCGTGCTTAGTCTAACTGAGCTCTTCGTGCTTAGTCTAACTGAGGCTTAATTAACTCAGTCTGGCTGAGCTCTTCGTGCTCAGTCTGGCTGAGGCTTGATTAACTCAGTTTAACGAATCGTTATGGAAACACAACGTAGATAACGGAAATACAAAGTCATTGTCATTTAGGGCGTAGCCCATCAATCAGAAATTTACACTATGTATGAAAAGGACAAAAATAACTAAGTATGTAGATTCTCATACAATAATTGATCAATACAAAAATAGGACATGGTACTTTACTGAAAATAACGCTTCAAGTGTTCAGTGTTCCACGAGTGGGGGAGGTCTCGACCTTTCATATCCTAGAGTCGGTAAGTGCCCGGGCGAGGCCTGGCCTTAATAACGTAAGGTCCTTCCCACTTGGCTGCCAGTTTGCCCTCGGTAGGGTTTTTGGTGGCGAGAGTTGCCTCGCGCAAAACTAGGTCCCCAACAGCAAACTCCCTCGGTCAGACTTTGCGGTTGTAATGTGTTCTCATTTTCTGTTGATACGAGGCCCCGTTTGACAGTAGTGGTCTCTCGGAGCTCTTCGATCAGGTCTAGGTCAACCCGACGTAATTCTTCGGTGAGTTCAGGATTCGGATGCAAAACCCTCGGGCTTGGCAGGCCGATTTCCACTAGAATGACCGCCTCAGCGCCGTATGTCAAGCGAAAGGGGGTCTCCCCAGTGGGGGTTTGGGCGGTGGTGTGGTAGGCCCAGAGTACATTTGGCAATTCCTCAGCCCAAAGTCCCTTGCCGGCTTCCAACTTAGTTTTGATGATCCTCAAGAGAGAACGGTTGGTGACCTCGACTTGCTCGTTGGCTTGGGGATAGCTTGGGGAAAGCACGGCTGAATGTGGAGCTCTGCACAAAATTTCCTGAACTTGGCATTGTCGAACTGCTTGCCGTTGTCTGAGACAATGGCATGGGAGATTTCCAAATCGGCATACGATCGACTACAAGATGAATCTGGTTGTGTTCCGTTCGGTGATTGTGGCGAGGGGTTCCGCTTCCACCCATTCGGTGAAGTAATCAATGGCGACCACAGCGACCTTGGTTTAGCCCCTACCGGTGCGTAATGGACCAACTAAGTCTATGCCCTACTTGGCGAAGGGGTAGGGACTGCTGAACGTAATCAGTTCTGTCGGCGGAGCATGGGGGATGTTGGCAAAGCGCTGGCACTTATCGCACTTGAGCACGAACTCAGCGGCATCTTGGTTAAGAGTAGGCAGACAGAAGTAGCCGATGCGGAGTATTTTATGGGCCAGCGACCTGGCACCCGAATGATTACCATATACACCCTCGTGGATTTCTCTCATCACATAGATCGCTTGGGAAGGGCTAAGGCACCTGAGGTATGGGCGTGAAAATCCTCGTTTGTACAGGAGGCCGTTGATGAGGATGTAGTTGGATGATCAGACTCTCACTTTGGCAGCCTGCTGTTTGTTCTCTAGTAGCTCCACACTTGTCAAAAATAGAAGGATGTCCTCTGCCCATGGGATAGGTTCATTTTGGAGGAAGTGGACCTCTAGTTGGGTTGGCGAAGTAACTGGGTGGGCCAAGTATTCAAGGTGAACTCCGTGGCTGAGGTCCGACTGGTCAGCCGAGGCTAATTGGGCCATTTCATCTGCCTTAGAGTTTTCTGACCGAGGGATGTGTTTGATGTGGAAAGTGTTGAAAAGACGAACGAGGGGGAGTGCAATATCCCTATAGGCTCGTATTGTGTCGTCCTTAGCGTCAAATTCCCCCGTGATTTGTCCGACAATCAATTGGGAATCACTAAACACTCAGATATGGCTCACACCAATGTCTCTAGCTAGGCGGAGACCTGCTATCAGGGCCTCATACTCGGCCTCATTATTGCTTGCGCTAAACAGGAAGCGGAGAGCACACTTGAAATAACCGCCCTCGGGGGCGGTGAGGATGAGACCAGCCCCGCTGCCTTCTTTGCGGGATGATCCATCGACATTGATGGTCCAAGAGTGGGGATCGTCTGCCTCAGTGTTGAATTGCTTGTGTGGTGGGGCCATTGTTGGAGTGAGATTAGTGAATTCCAGGATAAAATCGGCGACAGCTTGTCCTTTGATTGTTGTTTGAGGTCGATAGGAGATTTTAAACTTGCTAAGCTCAACTGACCATTGCATAAGTCTGCCGGACAGTTCTGGTTGTTGCATTATCTTCTTCAAAGGTTGGTCTGTGAGGACCACCATGGAGTGGGCTTGAAAGTAAGGTCGGAGTCATCTTGAGGCTGTGACCAAGGCCAAGGCCATTTTTTCCAGCAACGAATAGTTCTATTCTGCTCCCCTGAGAGCCCGGCTAATGTAATAAATCGAGCGTTGTATGGAGCCGTCCTCCCTGATGAGGGCTGCACTGACTGCGGTGCTCGATACAACTAAATAGAGAAAAAGTGGCTCTCCCGTGAGCGCCTGAGAGAGTAAGGGGGGTTGGCCATGCACTGCTTCAATTGTTGGAAAGCCTCTTCGGATTCGGTCATCCACTCAAAAGCCTGCCAAAGGACTTTAAAAAAGGGAAGGCACTTGTCCGTTGCGCAGGAAATGAAGCGGTTGAGGGTGGCGACTCTGCCAGTAAGCCTTTGAACTTCCTTAACCGTTTTGGGTGACTGCATTTCTATCAACGCCTTGATCTTTTCGGGGTTTGCCTCGATACCCCGCTGACAAGAACTTCCCAGATCCTACGCCGAAGGCGCATTTCTCTGGGTTGAGCTTCATTTAATACTTACGTAGGGTACCGAACGTCTCCCGCAGGTCCGCCAAATGGTCTGAGGAGAGTTTGCTCTTCACTAGTATGTCATCGACGTACACTTCCATGTTCCAACCTATCTAGTGATGAAAAACGGCATTGACTAGCCGTTGGTAAGTTGCTCCGGCGTTCTTTAACCCAAATGGCATGACGCGATAGTGGTAGGTTTCCCGGTCAGTGATGAAGGAGGTATGTTCCTGGTCAGACGAGTGCATCAGAATTTGATTGTAGCCAGAGAAGGCGTCTATGAAACTGAGCATTTGATGTCTGGTAGCCAGAGAAGGCGTCCATAAAACTGAGCATTTGATGTCTGGCCGTGGCGTCGACAAGTAGATCTATGCGAGGAGTGGGATAACTATCTTCGGGGCAAGCTCGATTGAGATCGGAGTAGTCGACACAGAGTCGCCATTTACCGTTATTTTTATGGACCAAGACCACATTTGACAGCCATCTTAGATAGTCCAAGTTCTTAACAAACTGTGCCTCCAGTAACTTATCCACCTCAGAAGCAATAAGAGCGTTGCGTTCCGGTTGGAAGATGCGTTGTTTCTGGCGGAAAGGTCAGAAATGGGCTCGATGCTCAAACGATGAGTGATGAAGGAAGGATCGATACCCGGTATGTCGAAATGGGTCTAGGCAAACACATCATTGTGCTCGGTCAAGAGGGTTATAAGTTCGGCCTCGGCTTGAGGGGATAGTTGGCTGCCGATCTTGACTATTTTTGTCCGGTTGGTGGGGTCGATGGGGACTTCAACAAGTTCTTCCACTGGTTCCCCTTTGACTAACTCATCTTCGTCTCTGACATCGAGTTCCTCGATGATCATAGTTTCCTTTAGCTTGACCTCTTTGAGTGAAGCAAGGTAGCATTCTCTGGCTATAGTCTGCTCCTCCCTCACAGTGCCAACCCCGAGGTCGGTTGGGAATTTCATAGCCAGATGGTATGTGGAAGTGACAGCTTAAAAAGCGTTAAGGGCCGTGCGGCCAAGGATGATGTTATAAGTAGAGGACAGTCGACGACGAGAAAAGTGAGCAGCTTAGTGGTCTGTCGTGGGTATTCTCCAATGGTGATGGGAAGATCGATGGAACCTATGGAGGTCACCCGATCTCCAGTGAAACCAACCAGTGGGGTTTGGAGGGATGATAAACTTTCTTCCCTGACCATGAGCTGGCGGTAGGCATTTAGGAAGATGATGTCTGAAGAGCTACCATTGTCGACAAACACCCGTCTGACTTTGTAATTGGACAAGAGAGCAGAGATGACGAGGGGGTCGTCGTGGGGGTAACGGATGCCTGTGCAATTGGCCTTCGTAAAGGTGATGGGCTCTATCCACTGCTTGGGGTGTTTATAGGGGCAATCTAGTGTTGTGACTTCTTTATCTGAGCCCTGCCTGATTTTTCTGAGTTCTGCCCATTGGGCCGAACGGGATGGTCCTTCACATGCAAGCCCGCCAGCAATAACTCTGATTTCCCCAACCGGGGGGGCAGGGTTACCTTGTGCCCGGGGTTGTTGTGGGGGCCGATCATGGCCTTGGTTAGGTTGTGCGAGTTGTCAAGGAGGGGTGCGCCGGTGGTTGTTTCTGGTAGGTTCGGTCCTTGGGCGTTGCTGAGGGCAGGCTGCCGTGAACCGACTGAGACGCCCCTAGCGTATTAAGCCCTCGACCTGGTCTTTGAGGTTAATACACTCCTTGGTATTATGGTCGTGGTCCTGATGGAAACGGCAGTATTTGGACTGGTCTCGTCGGTTGAAAGGAGACCGCGACGGTAGGGGCCATTTTAAGGGGTAATCTCGCTGGATCTGGTTCAAGACATGTTCTATGGGGGAATTGAGGGAAGTGTACCGTTCGAACCAACCGGGCGGTCGGGTAGGCGCCGACCGGCCGGCTTGAACAGGTCAATCGGAATACTGAGGTGTTTGTTGTGTGTACTGGGTGGTTCTAGTTTCAGAGTCCTTTCTCTTTTCTCTGGGGATTGGATTTTTGGTTGTGGAATCTTGTCCGGCCGCTAGGGAATCTTCGACATTCATGTATTTTTTAGCTTTAGAGAGAAGGGTTGCCATAGAGGTTGAGGGATTTTTGGAGAGGGAGAAAAGGAAATAGGAAGATCATAGACCGACCATGAAAGCCGTGAGAATGACCTTGTCATCATTTTCTGCCACCTGTAAGGCCTCGGTGTTGAAACGGGTGATGAAGCTGAGCAACGACTCCCCCTCCGTCTGACGGATGTTGAGGAGTTGAGTCGCCGAACGCCGCTGGCGCTAGGCACCAATGAAGTGGCTGAGGAAGGAGTTACTTAGGTGCTGAAAAGTAGAGACTGAATCCGTCGGCAATTGACTAAACCACAGTCAGGCCGACCCTTTAAGCGTTATGGGGAAAGCCCGACACATGATCTCATCAAGGAATGCATGGAGGACCATGAGGGTCCTGTAAGTCTCCAAGTGGTCAACTGGGTCCGTTGTACCGTCGAAGGAGTCGATCGAAGGCATTTTGAACTTAGGAGGTAGAAGTTTGTCCCTGATGGAGGCAACGAATGGTGAGTTGGCTGTGGCAGAGGGTTTGTTCTGTATGTTCTGCATGACTCCTTGCAGTTGGAGTTTCATGGCTTGGAGTTCTACATCCCAAAGAGGAACATTGTCACCACCAGAATGCAACGGAGGTTGGACACTGCTGGCCTCCCCCTCGGAGGCAGGTGCTTAGATCGATGGATGTGGGGCTTGAGGTGACGGGTTCATATCTTGAGGAGGGGGTCATAAGCCCTCCAAGTTGGATGAATGGGATTGTTGGATGGGATGGCTCGGGGCTCGTTCTTGGTTAGGTGGGATGTTTTGAGGTGGTGGAGGAGGTATGGGAAGGTCTCTTTGAAACAAAGCATTGATCAAGCCTTGGTTTTGCTCGGCTAGGCAGTTAATGCTGTTGGTGAGTTCTGTGAAATACTGCAATGGGTTGTTTGGGTTAGGAGGGTCGGCTTGGGGTTCGGCAACGTTGTGTTGAGAAGCCATGGATCTAGTTGTGTTGAGAAGCCATGGATCTAGTTGTGACCATCTACCTTGGTGGGTGGCAGGTAGGGATTATCGGGAATAGGTCTCCGGCGACAATGAGCACAGTTGCCGCATAGAGCAAAAAGGCTTCCCACAGATGGCGCCAACTGATGATACTACCTGATGATATTGGGGCTCCGGATGGAACGGGTCGAACTGATCCACGCTTCTCAAATCGTTGCTCGAGCGGCGTACCCACAGAGGGACCTGCACAAGAGTTCAACAGGAAATGGGGAGTCCCCCAGTGAACCCTCCGACGATCAAGTTAGAAAAGAGAAAGGATGATGGAATGTAGAGATAGATGGTGATGGAGAACTTAACCTTCTCCTTGTCGTCGAAGCTTACTTATATCCTTTGTTCATCATTTCCTTGTCCATTCCGAGCTGTCATGTTGGCCGAAAGTCTATGTTCTAGCTTGCCTTGTTCATGGTGAAGTTGTTCTGCTCCGACGTGAGGGGTTATCGTAATAAATGCTGCAGGGAAACTCATTAATGGCTGATGTGTGGTGCAATAACTCTGCAAGATCTTTGTCTGCTAATGTGGCTGGTTCTTCACTTGCCAAGTGTTTAGATGTCATTGGTGTTTGGTGTAACGTTGGACTTCAAGAATGTTGGGTTTTAATATTTGAATCATGGACTGGACCTTAAGTGGTGGGCCATGTCCTTTATGGGCCCACTCATGTCATATGTAATACTAAGAAAGTAATTTGATACTAATACATAAGGGGTTAAAAACTAATTTGACATCCTTCGCTAGTTTTGTTTAATCCATTGTCACTGGATATGAGGTGTGTATAATTATTTTAAACTAGAAAGGTTTGTTATATTTGTTTTAAAAATTTAGAGAAAGTCAAGTGTAATTCATCCAAAAATCTTTGTTGTGTTAGCATAAACAAATTTGTGTTATAACTGAATTGGAACTGCAAAAATATTGCATTTAACTAATTATTTGTCACTCCATCCATTTATATGCTCCACCTTTTGATTTTGAACCTCTTTTTTTTTTTTTTTTTATGGTTTATCAATCTTTCCGTCTATAAATTCTAAGCATTAATTACAGAATAAATTACACTGACCTTTCATATTCATTAGACTAAATACAATTAATTCCACTAATTTGAGAATATTAGGTTGACCTCTCTTTAGTAATGAAACTCTAAATGGATTAACAAAGAAAATAAAAATACAAAAGTAACCCCTCTTCTTACTTTATGTCTATCTCTCGCCTTCCTTCCTACTCCAAGCCACCAAATCAGTACCACCAAGAAGGCCTAATACTTTTGCTACCCGAATAATATTAGGGATCATGAAAAAAATATCATGAAATGCTTCATAAAGATTTTTCATCCCTTGATTAGTGTGTGGTGTTTTTTTGTATGTGTAATCTAACGGTGAAGAATCTTTCATGATCATTTTCATGATATTTTTTTCATGATATGTAGCATTACTCTAGCTAGCCACTCACTGGGCTATTGTTAATGAGTTTCTTATCCAATGTTGTTAGCCACATCATGTACAATATAATGAAAGAGAATTATCTAGAATTTGTTGAAGGATTGAAAGAGTAAAGATTGATGATCTATGTAAGTGTTGGGGGAAGAGCATGACCCTATCAATTGGCCATGGTTCTTTTTTTCTTCTTTGGAAAACTGAAGAACTTCATTGAAGTAAAGAACACAACAACCAAAGCATTCGACTAACAAAAGCAACAATCAACAATTGATATTCGGACTACGAATGAAGTCCACCTTCTTGACCAAAGATAAAAGTGTAATAGAGGAAAGATTTCGATTCTTTTAATGTTGGAACTTGTTTATGTTTTGCGAAGCACTAACTAACTTACCTTTGTCTTCAATTATTCTTTATATTGTCACGCCCCAAGCTCCGTGACAACGCCGCACACTCATTTAAGTGAGCATGCAAGGCTAAGAGTCCCATACATAACCAACAATGTAAAATACTCAAATTAAATCCTTAAATATCATAATGCTAAAAACCATACAAATAGATAATTCTTATCATATGAAATTGTCCACCAAGTCCACTAATAAAAATAATAATAATAATGATCCAAGTACTTAAATCATAGTCCTACTCTCGGCACTCCCACAAGTAAAAACCCCGCGCAGCTCTACTCCTCAGAATCTGAAAAATAAAATAAGGGTAAGCTAGACAGCCTAGTAAATAACTAACCATCACTGTTAGCTGGATCAAGTCTACAAAAAAAAATTGTCGATAACCAATAAATATATTTTTTGCTATCATTCAATAAATGAACAATTATTTTGTAAGATGGTTTCGTAGTTGAAAATAAACAGTGTAGCAATACATTTTAATTGAAAAGACAATGAGGTAATTCGAAGAAATTTCGTTGTTCAAAATTGATGGTTCAATATTCAAACGGTTCAATGATGCAATTCACAAAACACAAGTCTTGGTGACTACGGTCACTTAACCCGTGACAAGGCCCAGAACCACACATAGGCCGGTGGTAAAGCCCCAAAAGAAACTAGTTTCTCTGCCAATAAATAACCCCTATTGGCTAGGGTTCAGATCATAGTCAGACTAGAGTGATGTTCAAAATTCAAACAATACACAACTTTTAAATAAAATATTCGATATTTTCAGAATAAACATTTAGTAGAATTTTCATAATAGTTCCACAAAATATTCAAATAATTTTCATAATAATTTTCGATGCTGATTTATACTTGACCCATATTTTATTTTAAGAGAACATGAAGGCTATAAATAAATATTTATGATTATAAACGATTTGATAGAAATAAAAATGAACCAACAGTGATAGAGGGTTATTTACCTCAAAAGCTTAGAAATAACACTCTAACACCAACTCCAAACACCCAGCTCCACCACTTCAATCACACAAACCTAATAAATAAAATCTCAAATAAATTAATATTTTTTACATGTTACATACACCCACAAAAGCCCCGCTATATTAGATTAATGTATTGCTTTAATATCCAAGAGATCAAACCATTCAACCTAACTTTAAAGCCAAACACACCCTTACCCATGATACAAAACTCCATTGTTTCTATTACCCACCCAAAGTTACACTTACACATTGCACCCAATTCTCAAAACCTAAGTAGGCACCTATAGATCTTCCAAATCCCCTTAATGCATTGATTGTTAAATTCCTCAACATAAACTTAATAATTAACAGTAAAGACAGATTTTACCTTAACCAATGGGTGTCCCAAAATCACCAACGTGCTGCCTCCAATCCCTATTGTAGCCTCACTTGAACCTCTCTTCTCTTTTTCTTTTCTTTTTTCTTTTACCTTCTCAAACCCTAGCAGCCTATGGAGCAATTCACAGCCTCTGTTTTGTTTGTTTCCCAAGACTTAAAGCCACAATAGGTGGGCTTATTAACCTAATTTCTCAAAGTTATAAAATTACCCATCTAAGTAATAGGAAATATAATGCCATCTCATAACTAATTCTTTGATGTTAATAAATGACCCATATAAATTAATTTAATTACTAATCTATCCAATAAAATAATCCTATACATAACTTGGGTTTTACATTATATTTATATGACCAAGTCTTAGTTAGAGGATGTTCCTAACATCAATTTAAGAATATTAAGTCTTTGTTGCAGTGATAAACGAAACAAAGAATGAGTTAGTTTGATGATTAATTGTAGCATTTTGAACTTTGTGAATGTGGTTGCAACTAGAGAAATTAATATTGATAACCACAAAAGAGTGGGTGGGCAAAGGTTGCAGGTAACACATTGGTGAATTCTCAATGGTTAAGATGTATAAAGGGGAGAGAGAATGGCAAAGGATTGAAAGAGAGACAATAAGTTTTTTTAATTGATTTAATCCATTTTTATTTATAAATGTTACTAAAAATAATTGTACAAGAACAAAAAAAAATACAATTTTATTGTGTAAATTAATACTATTGCCAAAATATTAATTGTCTTCCAACGAAGTGAATTAAATGTATTCAAAGGGGGGCTATGTAACTAGGAGTTTTGTTGTACAAATAAAAAATTCATATATAATTTTCATACATAATGATATAGCTCAATGTAAACTTTTCACTTTAAAACAAAATTCTATTAAAGATAAGTTTATTTACAATTTGCATTAGGGGTGTTCATCAAACTTTGGAACCTAACAGAACCACCCAATCCGACGATCAAGCGGACAGTTTTGAAGCACAGTACAATCGGCAATAATTTGTTAAAAACACATTTTTTGGGTATTAGTTTGGTCAGCTGGTTTAGATATTCAGAATTCAACAGTGATTTAAAGCTCTATTGATATGACAAAACAAAACAAATATTCTATTGTTATCTCATACATGTTATGATTTCTCAAGTGTCATACATGTTTCTCTTCCTTCTAAACGTCTTCCTCAAAACTCTCAATCACTGTCTCTTTCTTCCAAGTGTCTCTATCTATTCTTCCCTCACTTTCTCTCTTTCCCAGCTCTTTATTGTTCTCTCATTCTCTCTCTCTTCTCTCTCTATATTCATTCTATCAGAGCTCAGTCATAACCCTAAAAACTAGTCCAAAAACCCTATCGGCCAAAGGCTCAAGGATCCCCTGTCCTCAAAAATTTCTGTCCTCGTATCCCAAATTATTCATAACTATTGAATATGTCTTGGAATTCTCAAATTTAGAAATTCTCAAATGATCCAATAGTTGTGAGTGATTTAAGACGGGAGGACAGAAATTTTTGAAAACAAGGGATCCTTACTTGGCCAAAGTCACCCTCACAATCTTAACACCCATAGGAAAGCGCCCCATTCCGTTAAACGACATCTGGAGTCAATGACCTTCAAGCTTCATCAATGGTGGAGTTTTGGCTTTTGAAAGTTGATGGTCATGACATTGGTGGTGCGCAATGACTGATTGATCTTGAAAATTCAAGAATGGTGATGGAAAAAATGCAGGGTGTTGGTTGTAGCTATAATATTAATTTATCTAGGTTTGATTTTTGAGTTTTGGTTCTAGATCTATTGATTCTTAAGTTTAGTAATTTTTTTTTTTGACCACATAATTCTTGTAACATTTTTTTATATAAATTTTATGTACTTAAAAAAATTTTGCCGTTACTAATTCATACAAATGAGCCGTTACTAATTCATACAAATGAGATCATAGTAACGACACCAACTATCATGGAAAGTAACCGTTTGTTTCAACAGAACCATTTTTTTTGGCACTTTCTAACATTTGCAATGACGGGCGATGAAAGTCAAAACGGAAAAAAAAAAATTTAGTTAACAAAAAACAAACTTGCCAAGACAAAATATTTTCTAATTTTAAAAGACAATCTAACTCGTGCTACCACATTACTGCATCGCCACCACTATAACCATCTCCACTGCACTACTGTAACTCACCACCACCCTCTCCACCATCTCCATCGACACACCAGCACACCACCACCTCCCATAACCTCACCATCAGGGACGAAATTAGAAAAAGATTATGAGAAGCCATAACCCTTGTTTTTTTCAATTTTTGCGAATATTATTTTTTGTCATAAAACTTTTAAAATATAAAATTTTATATATAAAATGATCTCCCATTATTAAAAAATATATATTATTCTTCTTTCATCTTAAATTCTCTTTCTATTTTACATAAAAAAAATAAAAACAAAAACTTATTCATCCTATTAAAACTTATTTTTCTTTTGATCTTTCCGATAATGAAATCCTAATTCCATCCCTGCTCACCATCCCACCACATCCACCAGTAACCATACATTAAAAATATATATATCTGAATTTTTTTCCACAGAAAAAATTATTCACCAAAATAAACCGTTCCAAACAAAAGGAACATTGTAATTACCCTTTAACCAAAATAACAATGCTATGTGAGCCCAAAAAAAAAAAAAAAATACACAAAATGCACATATAAATCAATGTGTTGCCCAGATTCATTCAAGCATAACACACCTAGAATATGAACCAAATTGATTTATTTTTCTCACTGGTAACTTTTCTGTAATCAAAATGAAAAAAAAAATGATAATATAATACTCAAAACCGAATATTTTCCACTTTAAAAAAGGTGTTTGATGCATCCATATATGCAAGGGCAGCAAAGCTTTAATAATTATCCATTTCTTCTATTGACTAATCATTTTTATTAAAATTGAACCAGTATCAACAAAAATAAAATAAAAATAAGTCTTCCCCTCTCATTCCTTCGATGAACACCTCCAATTGAACTTCTATAGTCAATATTTCAATCTGCATAGAATGATCATGAATACATGTTTTTGTTCCATCTAATTTGCCCAAAAAAATAAATAGAAAAGCTCTACCCAAACAATGGATATAGACACAAATGGACGAAGTCAGTGCTCCTCATTAGTCCAGATAGAAAAGCGTTACAATCTTTCTGAGATTCTTAGCTTCTTGACATGTATCCATAAGCAATTTGCTATCATGGAATGCGAAGCAAATGACTTGCTGAACATGTGAAATGATGTCCATGTTACATAGCCTGCACTTTCACAATAACAATCATGAATCAAAAAATTAACATCACCCTCCAAATCAACTGTAGAAGAGATAACATCAATCAAGCTCAATATATAACGTGGTCTCCAACTTTATGTATAACAAAAGTCACAAGTGATGTGCAAAGTTCACCCAATTTATGTAGTGTTGAACATGTAAACAAGAGGGGTGAATCCAACAAAGCTCTCAAATGAAGTTATTACCCTCAGCTAGGGATGTAATCAGTTCGGTATAGTCGCTATTTAAATAAAAAATTTCACCGAACTAATAACGTAAATTTTATTATTTTAAACACCGATGCAGACCATTTCTCCCATCAAATCATACTGAACCGAACCAATTGAAATGGTTCGGTTCAGTGCAATTTAATCGGTCTAAGACCTTTCAAACTTGAGACACTTTTAAATATAATCACTAATCTATATAAAAATATTAAATTAATTATTTGTCAACCATTTCAAACATATTTAATCCATCCATTTAATAAGTACTTTTCAATTCCTAAATTAACAAAAATAAAAACAAAAAAAAAGTTAAAAATTAAGGTTTCAAAAATAATGAGCAGATTATATATAATAAGAGTTTATAACTCAGGTCATAAAGATGATAAGGTTAATAATTTATTATAGTTATTAACATCATTATATTATTAGATTATATATATATATTATAAATACAATATATGTTGCGGTCGGTTTCGGTTTAATTTAGTGCACAAGATGCTTGAACAAATACCGAACCGAAAACTGAAAAAAAAAATCAAATTTAAAAACCCCACAGACCAATTCTTGTTAAAAAACAGACCAAATATAGCCAGTTTGGTCAGTTTTTTCAATTTTTCTTACATCCCTACCCTCAGCCAATGAAGCAAGCAAAACAACAGTAAAAGCCAGTAAAAGATCAAATGTAGCCGGGACAACAAAGCTGGTACAACATAAGGTGTAGGTTCCCCATGTCCAATTTGCTCCATTATACGATTTTGGATTGGCTTTTCAAGGGTCTGGGGTTCTCATGCAAAGCCAGAGCTTGTGGTACGTTAGATCATTCTTGAGCTCAGTTCTGAGCTTGGGCAATTTCAAATGAAAAACTCAAAACAGTCTATACAGAAATTGGCTCATCAACAGTTTAAATTTCTCAGCTGATGTATATAGAACCATGAAGCACATGTATGAGCACTGATACACTAAGGGTATGTTTGATTGGATGGATTAGAGTATGGGATTGAGATTATTAATCCGTGAGCTCAATTATCCTATGTTTGTTTTAACATTTTGGTTTAGGATTATTAATCCAATGGATAATTAATCCAACAAATTTGTAGGATTATTAGTAATGGAGTAGGGGTGGGATTATTAATCCAATGGATAATTTATCCTATTAATCCAATTGGATAGTGTATACCACACTAATTTGATAGGATTATTAATACCTCACTATTAGTCTTATGAATCAAACATGGCCTAAGGGTACACTGATACGATAAAATTATAAAATAAAATAAGAAGGTATGGGTATGGCTGGGAACATTTATAAAAAAAAAAAAAAAATTTTTTAATTTGGAGGAATTCAAAAATTAGTTAAATGGTTTAGTTAGTTAAGATCCAATCTCAAAACCACCTGTAGTGTAAAAAATAAAATATTATTATATTAAAAAACCTACAAACCAAAGCTTACTTTAAAAATCATGCTAAGCATAGAATAAGTTTTAATTAAACTAACATCATCTTCGTATAAATAAAATAAAATATATATTCTAAGGTACGACCTAGGTATATATTAAGGGGGGAAAAAAAAATTAGGTATCTGTTTTGGGTACCCAATACGTAAACAAATTATCATGAAAAGTACTAATACCCCGTACAAGTACAAAATGTTTTTCGAAGTACCCATACTTCATGGGACAACTGAGTTGGACTTCGATAACATCACAGCTCACAACTACTAAAATATCCAAGAACTCTATCCCAACACACAATGTCGTTATTACCTTTTGCTTTGATTTGTAAAATGAAAAATCAAATTAAAATCAAAGACAAAAGAGGAGCAAAATGAAATGCACTTTCTGTATGAAGTCAGAAACTTAAAAGTTTCAAACTAGAAAAATGTTCATGCAAAGGGCACAGATTTTCATAGGGAAAGACATATTTCTAGTGCCATCAAGAACAACTTGGCAGCTGCCAATGTACATGGAGATAGTTTCTGTAGATGTTAATATATAAGCAAAATAGATGCACCAGATCTTGGAAGCAATTGGAGAGAGAGAGAGAGAGAGAGATAGAGAGAGATAAACTCTTTAGCAGCCTTTTTCACTAACCTGCTGGCTTCTATCAAAGGTAAATGATCATTATGAGGCTTCTCTATTACATTCTTCACCTGCAAATCCAAGAAATAGTTAACATTACCATACCCCAAAAGATATTTCAGATTCATCATTACACATCAAAGAATCTAACTGAATTAGGAACATTTCCAGAAGACACTATCAAGCATTGGTTTCAATTCTTGTTATCACCGCCAGTCCACACAGCTTACAGGGATTCCTCATCTAAGGAATATGTTAATAAGCCTCGTTCTACAACCACAAGAAAGGTAAATGCTCAAGCATCCAAACCATCCAAATGACCAGTGATCCAGCTGCAAGAATCCTTTTCATTGACCACTTCACTGACCATATAGTCAATGTTCATGTGAAGTGGAAAATGATAACCATATAATAATCATGTGTCAAACAAATTATCACATAGCTACATAAAATAATCACTATACCAAGACTACACAATAAGTTCAGAAAAGGGATAGATTGGCAAGAACTAGAAGCCATACTCTACAATTTAGATCCCAACTTCAGCATCAATTTCCAAAATGCAGTAGACCCTGCTCAATGTAAAATACCCAAACTGACTAAACCATCCAATGTTCATTCTTCTGTTGTAAAGAGCATAAACTTTTGGCTGGATGTTAAAATCATTTTCAACTCAAATAGTTTTGTCATTAGAATATGATGAATTTTATTAGAGGTTAATAGTTTCCTCAGCAAGAAAAATTCCATACTTCATGCCTGATCTTCCAGGTATTCCTTAATAAGACTGATTACAAAATGATATTTATACCTCTAGAAAAACTTTTTTTATTTTTATTTTTTTTTATTTATTTATTTTCTTTTTCTGTATGGATTCAAGGAGAAAAACACAAACAAACATTTCCAATAAAACAACCCTTTTCCAAAGAACCTCTTTCTCCCTCTCTCCTCATCTCCCCCTTTCCCTCCTTTTCTGTTCTTTTCTTTTCTTTTTTCTTTTTTCTTTTTTTTTTTGGGTGGCTGTGGGGTTGGGGAAGTGTTTCAGTGTAAAATAGTTTTTAATGGTCATAAAGGCAGTTCTTATGAACAGAATACATAATCAACAACCAAATAATAGTAATAATAACATACAGAACATGAAATACACAAACTTCTGGAGCAAGGCAACTATAGTACTTACAGAATGAAAATGTCAAATGGAAGACAGTAAAATGTAATAGTTATGGCCCATTTAGTAAAGTTTATGTTTACACACAAAAACAAAAAAGTTCCAAACTGAAAATAAAAACTTGTTTGGTGTCTGTTTTCATTTCCACAAAAAAGGAAACAGATTTCAAAATTTATCAAATGCTTAAAAGAACAAAAAGTGTTGTACCTTGTTTCATTTTAAAAAAAATTCATTCCCTCCTCCCTCCACCACCTCTGAACACTCCCACCTCCAACCCCCATCACCTCCCGCCAGCAATCCCCTCCGGCCACTCCCCTCACTTGTTTTCAAAACAAATTTTTGGAAACATGTGTTCACCAAACAAGATTTTGTTTTTGTTATCAGTAAATAAAAAAAACAATAAATTGTAAATGTTACCGAACTCCCCGTTAATAACTTTAACAATAAAAGATTGATGAGAAAATAGTGGCAAAATGACAATGTATAAATTTCCAAATCCCATTACAAGGAGTACGAAGCAAAAGAACAATATAACCAGATTCTTACTTTCGCAAGCAATTCCTGGCTCTCAGGAGGTTGCTTTTTCAAACTTTGAGGCAATATCACAGTAAGTAGCTCTGGTTTCTCTGCTCTTAAAGCACCTCTAATAACAGCTGCATTAGTCCCCGATGCACCAGATGTAAAAATGTGATTTTTCTGTAAGCAAAGAGAAAGGAGGAGAAATTTTAGGAACATCACAATCTACAACACACAATGTGACATTGACATGCAAAGGAGAGACCCAGCACTGACTAAATGTCCTGTCTCATTCTGCACAATAGGAACCAACTGTTCCTTGGAAAAAAACAGAAGTTGAGGCATTATACCGTTATAACCATCGCATAGCTAAGAATCTCAATAAGTTCTTGATGCATAAATCCCATATTCCGTGTCCCAAAAAAACCAATAGCTCTTGGCCCTTGTTGTTGAATTGCTAGTAACTCCTACAAAAAAGGGGGAAAAATATTGATTTATATACAAGCACATGCCTACAATCCATGCAGACCATTAATAAGAGTCGTTAAAATAAAACACATTGGTAAACAGAAAATATAAAAGTACTGGCTCATTAAAAATCTATTTTTCAGGTGGCCTAACACACCCAAACTCTATGTTAGGTGGCGACTCTAAGCAAATCTTTCAAGAGTCTTGAGTAAAATAATAAAATTGAACTCAGATTTTTCCAAATAACTATTAAAAGTGAAAATCTATACCCAGTAGTAGAAACCAAATGCTGATGTCCATTTTAATCAGCATAAATAGAGTTAAAAGACTGCTTGCAAGTTGCAGCTCAGCCTGAGCTTAAAATCTACCAAGAGCACCACAGCCTAACATAACATAGATTTTGATCTACAATACCTTCCACAAATAAACTTGCATACAGTATTGTCATATGCTTCTGAAAACTCTCTAAACATTCATACAAAAAATAGATGGCTCTCTAAAAAGTTAATAAAGTAAAAATCATCCCATTGGCCTCGTAGACAAAGTGCTACCTGTTTGGTCTCTTAACCATGATGCCAGGGGTTAAAAAAACTCTTGGGAAAGGCTCATTGCAAATTCAAAAATTGTGGTTCAAGAAGATGACAAACCTGCAGATAATCTACATCAGGGGCAGGTTTATATTCTGATACCAGAACTTCCCCCGATCCTTTTACAACAGATTGTGCTTGGGTTGGAATCTGAGTGGTGACTTCTTCATCAGAACCAAACATCTGCAAGGTGATTTCATCTTCATTCCTCCCACTACCAATGTTTTGATCTCGTTTGGAACATCCAGAAAGCCACTATACCAGCACATAAAAACAGAGGCCCCTGCTAGTAAATCATTAGTGAAAACCAACCACGCAAAAAGGAACATAAAGACGAGTTCAATTTCACAACAATAGGAAACACATAAAAACAGCCATGGTCTAAGCAGGCAGGATTTGTGTCTTGAAAAAGTCATTTTGGAATGTAGTGAATTTAAAGTGGCTTTTTTCGTTTGTTCCGCTATTAATTTAACCTTCAATGATGAAAGGAAGTAAGGGCTGTGCAATAGGGTAGTCTAAAACCTCGAAGGCAATTACAATCATGAAGGCAATTACCGTAGGCAAACTTTTGAAGAGAAAATAAAGGAGAGCAGCGTCACCTCTAGTTTAGCAGTTGAATAATGTTCTCTTTAAAACATCATTTTTGCAATTTCCTATGTCCTCTAAGAATTTTATTCATATATAATCAAATAGATGTGGGATTATCATCAGCAAGGAATGTAGGGTTGTCGTGATAGAGAGAGCGGTTACAAATTACAACAATGACATTTGGTAATTTTCTGTGATTTATGAAGAGTCCATGAGAGAAAATAATGCCCCCTCGCTTATTATGATAGCATGGATAATATAAAGCCTTTGGAACCTATGATTGTTGTTATTTGAGTTTTACATTTTGAAAAACTGTCATAACCCATTAAACCAATCACATTCATAGAATAGAAAATTATTCTGGTTCTTCCATTTGACGATACCTTGTTACAAGTGAATCAAATCCAAGACAAGGGAAAAACTTAATTTCGATACAGTACTCCTTAAAATAAGATATCTAAACTCAGGCTACAACATCTGAATGCATCAAAATTCAATATCCTTTCAGATCTGCAGAGAGAAATAAACTACAGCCTAGATTTCCAATAAACAGAATGAACTAAGTGACACAGGCATTTTTGTCCAAGGATAACATGTCCACCACGTTCAAAAAAAATTTTGTTTATGACAACATAATTAAGAGAAGATTTTATTCCAATTGCCTAATTCACAATATGCAACAAAAAGCAGCAACATGTGAAATAACTAAAATTGGGGGGAAAAAAATAGAGAACATATAGCAATGCTCCTACAATTCAATGTATCCAACAAAATCAATAACATGTGAAAGAACTAAAATTTGAAAAAACAAAAATAAATAAAAATTAAATACACAAGTACAGAACATTTGTGCTAGTAGCAATGCTCCTACGATTCAATGTATACATTTCAAAAGAGATAAGATAACAAGTACAATAATGCCAAAATATTTAAGATAAAATTCTTAAGAGCTAAATATAATATGACAACAAATGTAAAACTGGACACTTAAATTCAATCATAATCAAGTACAATAATGCCAAAATATTTTAGACAAAATTCTTAAGAGCAAAATATAATATGACAAGAAGTGCAAAACTGGACACTTAAATTAAATTCAGTCATAATCACGTCCAACTTTGTGTTTTCTATTTCATTTTATTTTCTTACAGTCCTTTAGGGCCTTTTCATTGTTGTTAGAATTGTATGATATGTGATACGTATCAGTTACAAATCGATATAATATGACAACAAATGCAAAACTGGACACTTAAATTCAGTCATTAATTCATTTTATTTTCTTACAGTCCTTTAGGGCCTTTTCATTGTTGTTAGAATAGTATGATATGTGATACGTATCAGTTACAAATAGATACGAATCATTTACTGTATTGATCAAGGATATGTATCACAGGATACAAAGTCATATTGATTAATGTATTGTCGTGTCATGAATGGTAAGGTATCACACGATTATGTATATATATATATGCAAATTTGACCTCAAAAGGCAAAGTTGACCTTAAAAAGATGCCCAACCAGTTCTAAATCTTTGCACTATTACCCATTGAAATGATATTTTCCCTAAAATCAATTTAGTAAACCCCCCTTAGCTACAGCCCATTTCCAATTCCACACCCCCCCCCCCCCCCCCCAAAAAAAAAAAAAATGTTTAAAAGTTGACATGTAGCTCCTTCAAGTATATAAATTATATATTTCATAGAAACCATTAACGAAAAATATTTGTTCACCATTTTACCCTTCACTTGTGACCCTACCATAAGAAGCACGAAGCACGAACACTTCTATAGAGTAGGCGTGTTGTGTGGGACACCCATGTTGGATTGGACACTCTTAAAAAGTGTGGTTGACACCTCTTTCACGTGTCATAATTAAATATATAATTTCATAATATTGGACACTTTGCCAACACTTCGGCAACACTTTTTTTAATCATCTTAACACGACCAATGTAATGAATCACTTCATAGTAACAAAGTTCTATATTCTTTGAAATGCAACTTATTTACTCTTAATATATTTTGAAACACACATAAAGATGAATACAACATGTATATTTATATATTCTACTACTGTTTTGCATTCTTTAGATTGTAAATGTTATGTGAACGATATTTTAATGTTCAAGTTATGGAATATATGGCTTTTAAATTTCAATTGGTGCTACTTTTTGTTTTCATTACATTAGAATAAACTATTTATATATTTCACATGTAATAAATTTATAAAAATATAAAATTTTAACATGTCCCAAACATGTCATGTCCTATATTCTTTTTAATTTAATGTGTCAACATGACAATGTAGTGTCACGTGTCTATGTCTGAGTCTATGCTACTTAGACCTCACCATTATCTTCCTCACCACCAATCACTTTATCAGACTCCCACATCATATATTGCCTCCCCTTCTCCCTACCAGCGACAGCCACCTAATTCCATAAAGCAACCATGTTCTGTGGCTAATGATAACAACACTAGATGCAACTAGAGCACAACAAACCTGGTTTGTAAGGGGCTTTGTTAAGGAACCCTTGCATTTTGTGATTGAGTGAGCTTTCTATCAATGGAACCCTTCGACTCATCTTCAATTGCAGCTATCAAAATAGACATGAGTTCGCAGTTCCCCTGCATTAACACCAACATATGTCCAGTCCCCAACACCATCCATTACCCGCAACCAATGCTCGTAGCCAAGTCTTCTAAGAACCTCTACAACTTATGATACAAATCCCAAAGCTTGGGGTTCAGGCAGGTCCAACACCAGCAAACAAGGCTCATAGTCCAGTCGTTTTTTATTTTATTTTATTTTATTTTTTTATCAACAACAAAAGAATTTATTGATAAATCAAAAAAGGGAAAACGAGGATAACACATCCTCTTACAAACGGAAAATAAGTGTTCAAAGAGCAAAACCCTAACAAGATTATCACAAGCAAAGACCTACATGTCACACACCAACAACCAATCTCTAACTAACAAAAATAAGTGGAACCCCCTTAAAGAGAGAATTCCCCGAAACCCAAAAGGAAGTTAAGTAGCGAACTTTATCCCACAAGCAATCCACTTCCTGAAACTTATCTTCAAACAACCTCGTATTTCGTTCCAACCATAGAACCCAAAAAGTTGCAAAGACGGTGCAAGACCAAAGCACTTTGGCTTTCTTTGATCCTCCGAATGCTCAAAAATCAACAAGAAGCATATGCGCACTCCCTTTTGGTGCCACCCACATGACATTTCCCAAAAGAAACAATCTATGCCATAAATTCAAAGCAATTGGGCAATGTAGAAATAAATGATCAATGGATTTCCCATTCTTACAACATAGTTAATTCCTTGTAGGGAATGGCTTTTTTTTAAACAATATATTTAAATGTGCATGATATGTCTAAGAACCTGTACAACTTATGATACTTATCCCAATATCCCAAAACTTGGGGTTTAGGGAGGTCCAACACCTCCAACGCTCATAGTCAAGTCCACGTAGGGGAATGGCTCTTTTTTCCATTATGACAATTATCACATCAAAATTTTGCTAAACAATAAAAAACCATCCCACTCCACCCTCTAGGCCTTAAAGAACACCCCACGTGTAACGAGGGCAATCCTACTATTAACATTTACTGTAGTGATGGCCTTACAAGAAACTCAGTGTCAATGGGACTTACAACTAATCATACATCTACTACCAAATTAGGATACATTTAATCAATGAAGTTATTACATGTCTAAGAAGGATCTAGCAATTAAATGTTTAATGCAGGTCTGACTCACCAACATATGCTAGTATAGAATAATATTGCGAATATTGGCAACCACATAGAGATTCATTTTGTTTAAAGGCCATTCCCCACACATCTTATGCACAATTGAGTTATGGCATTTGCTAACAAATATGCTTGCCATAACTTCTTTACTGTAAAAAAAACTAGCAAATCAACTCTCTCTCTGTGTTTAAATTTTAGAGAAAAGGAGTTACAGTGAGAGAGAGAGAGAGAGAGAGTTGCAAACACATCATCACAATTTAAAATCGAAGGTTTACAACTACCATGGCATTACAAGTTTTAAAAGGCCTATCCAATTTTTAATTTAAAATACAGATTTGTTGATGTGGATCCGCCATTGATTAAGAAATGGAGCTCTCCATTTCGAGAGGATCAAAATCTGAAAAAAACAGTTTAAGAATCTAAAAACAATTTTAGTAACACAAAATCAGCACATAAGCTGTCTCAATCATCCAATTTATGTATGACTTTTTCTTTTCCATCAAAAAATCAAAATTTGTAGAATCCTATAAAATTTCAAAACTAACAAAAAAAAAACAAAACAAAACAAAAAAATCAAATGGGCTATGTCTCCTTGCACCAAACATTAAAACAAAAACAAACAAACAAACAAACAAAAGAAACCCACATTCCAATACTTCATCACAAATTAAAAACAAGTAATAAATCTTCCACTGCAAAACACATGAGAAACCCAGCTCAAATCTGGAAATAGTATGTACCTTAAACACGCAAACATATAAGACCAAAGTCGTAGCACAAAAGAGAGATGACCATTTATAGGCTCACAAATATACATACATGCTAGTCAGAGAGAGAGGCATACCGTCTGTCTTGTTGAAGAGAGATTGGATAGGCTGCGGAAGAATCTACTTCGACCAACACATCGTCTGTGAGAGTAAGATGATGAGGAGGAGGATGTAGCAGAAGAAGAAGAAGAAGAAGAAGAAGAAGAAGGGAAAGAAGATTTGTTGGAGAAGGGGCTAGGGTTAGCAGTGTGGAAAAGATTGGAGGAATCTGAAAGGCAGGAAGCAAAGGGAAGAGGCAACCACAGCAGCCTCAAAGAGGATGTTGCTGTCATCTCTCACTAGTACTATCACTCTGCTCTGCCTTTTACCCAAAATCTCTTCCTAGTCCCAACTGCCTTTTGCCCTAATAGTTTAATCCCTTTTTCCTCTCTCTCACCCCCCTCTCTCTCTCTCTCTCTCTCTCTCTCATGAATGTGATATGTGTGGATGAAGTTTGAGAGAAAAGGGTGTGCCTTGCTTTGGACAAGTTATTGGTTGTTCAAGGGTGCGCGCCACATGTTGCCCAGATGTAGTACTCTGATTGGTGCATGGAATGAAATTTATAATTTTATATTAAATAATTAAAAAATATAAAAAAACAAAAAAGATCACGATTGATTTGAAATATGATCATACCCTAAAACCAACTAATATAAATTTTTTTTTAGTCACACCTTTTGTTGGTGTTTTTATATTTTTATTATTATTTATTTTATATAGTGGTTTAAAAAGGATAATCGGACATTCAAAAAGGCCAAATGCTTTGCGAATGTTGAATGAATATGTTTGTTTGGAAAAGAAAATTGTTCCTATTCCTACCATACAAAAAGGAGAAATCAATTCATTATCGTGACTGATCTGGTGTAGTTTTTTTAACAATAAATCTATTTTAAAAGAAAATTTTGTTAGGTAATTCTAGAATAGCATGAGTGATTGCTTGCATTTAACTTATTTAGGTCTTATTTGTCATAATTTAAAAAAGTTAAAAAGTTAAAAAGTCACTATTCTATTTAAGTTACATCATTCTATTTAAATCGCATCACCTCTCTACCACATCACATCAAACCCAACTCATACCCAACCCATATTTTATAAAAAGTCAAAAAGTACACTTATTTAGATCATCCTAAACCAACCCTTAGGCCTTGTTTGGCATGTAGAGAATAATCCAAAAAGCCAAAAAGTTACTCAAAAAGTTAAAAAGTTAACACTATTCACCAAAAGTTAACAATTACGGCTGCACAACTCCCAATTCAAATTTTCCTCTAAAAACTAATTTTTACAATTTTTTATTACACATTTTTCCATAAAAAGTCAAAAAGTTAACCCAAACATCCATATTTTCAACCTCACTTTTTTAGTCAAAAAAGACAAAAAGTGCACTTATTTAGTCTTCCCAAACAAGGCCTAGTGTAATTTATTATAAATTAAAAGTTGGTAATTAAAAAAAATAAAGTCAAAAGTATCATTCCTTAAATTTTTAAATAATTAATTTTTCAACTTCTTTAAATTATTTCTGATTTAATATGTTGTAAGCAGAAGTTCCACTAAAACAGTGTAATACAAATTCTCAAATTAAAATAAATTATAAAAAGCTTATTTAGGGACAATTTGGAAAGCTAGCTAAAAAATAATTTTTAGATTTTAACCAATTTTAAATCACGTCACCTCTCACATTTTTTATACACAAAATGACAAAAAGTCAAAAAAAAATCTACTTTTAATCTACACCAAACATTTCATTGTGTTCTCACTGTTACTTCTGACGAATGAGAAATTACAAAACATATGTGAGTCATTTTGTCTCATAACTAGAGCTACAAGTTACTATATCTGATTGGTGGATAGAATGAAATTTACAATTTTGTGTTGGATAATTAAGAAATATAAAGAGATATGAGGGTTTGTAATTGATCCGAAATATGATTATAGAATCAACTAATATAATTTTTTTTTTTTTTTTATGTAGTAGTTTAAAAAGGATAATCGGACATTCAAAAAGGCCAAATGCTTTGCGAATGTTGAATGAATATGTTTGATTGGAAAAGAAAATTGTTCCTATTTTTTTGGGTGGGTAAATTGTTCATATTCCTACTATACAAAAACGGAGAAATCAATTCATTATCGTGACTGATCTGGTGTAGTGTTTTTAACAATAAATCTATTTTAAAAGAAAATTTTGTTGGGTAATTCTAGAATAGCATGAGCGATTGCTTGCATTTAACTTATTTAGTATAATTTATTATAAATTAAAAGTTGATAATTAAAAAAAATAAAAGTCAAAAGTATCATTCCTTTAATTTTTAAATAATTAATTTTTTAACTTATATAAATTATTTCTCATTTAATATGCTATAAGCAGAAGTTCCATTAATATAGTCTAATACAGATTCTCAAATTAAAATAAGTTATAAAAAGCTCATTTAGGGACAATTTGGGAAGCTAGCTAAAAGTTAGCTTTTAGCTTTTAACCAATTTTAAATTACATCACCTCTCACGTTTTTTATACACAAAAGGGCAAAAAGTCAAAAAAAGTCTACTTTTAATCTACACCAAGCATTTCATTGGGTTCTCACAAAGTGTTACTTCTGACAAATGAGAAATTACAAAACATATGTGAGTCATTTTGTCTCATAACTAAGGCTGCAAATGAATCAAATTGTTCACGAATAGATTCGGCATGGCTTGACTTATTATGGATTCGGTTCGGCTCGTTTAGTAAACAAGCCGAGTTTGAGCTCGAACGACTTGGTTTGAAAACAAGTTATTTTGGTAATTTTTTGACTTTTTATAAAAATATGTGCAAAAAAATAGAGAGAGTAAAGTGATAACTTATAGTGACTTTTTGATTTTTTTTAGCTAAAATTTCAAGTTGCCAAACGAACAAACCGAGGCCGAGTTCGAGCTCGAGCTCGAGCTCGAATAAGTTCGGCTGATTTATCTTTATTTAAATTATATAATAAATATATTATTTATATATTAAATAATATATATATATATAATATTAAAAAAATCTTATCAAATCGAGCTAAGTCGAATTCGAGTTTCACTAATATTAACGAGGCGAGTCGAGTCGAACTCGAACCCAGTTACTTATTGAGTCGAGTTTGAGCTAAGCAAACAAGCCAAGGTCAAGCTTAGCAAAGCTCAGCTCGTTTGCAACCCTACTCATAACTAGCTAACTAGCTAACAAAGAAAAGTTAACACTATACTATTCAGAATTTTTTTTTTTTTTTTGATAACTTGATATTTTGATAACTCGGTATTCGGTCCATTGGACTGACTAATTCGAGGGACCAATTCCACCACCCACTTACGTACTATCCCTAAATTTTCTTGCTATATCATTGTTTGGAATATTATGCAAATAATATCATATGATATTTCGAGGCTATCTAATAACTACTTTAAAAATTATATAATTTTATCTAACATATATATATATATGTATATATTATTAAGAAAAAAATAGGAAAAAGTATACATGTTTGTATAAGAGTTTGAGAATACCAAAAATTGGCTTGATAGTTAAAATTCCTAGGATTTTAAATTATATAATAAATATATTATTTTCTAATTTTTTCATACATCATTTCTCTCTCATACACACAGTTTTCTTTTCAGTCTCTTTCTTTCTATCTGATCAACAATCGCACGTCAATGTCCACTAGCGTCTCAACTGCATCTAACTCCGTCACCGCTGTCGTTTTCAAGATTTCAAACAATCATTGTTGTGCGTATAAATTTGAACTGTGTTATTGCCATTTGTAATCATTGTCCAGATTTGAAACTTTTATCGATGGAGTTATATTCAAGGCCAATAACCTCAAATTCTAGTACAGTTACAAGTGTGTCTCTTTCAATCTTCTTATCTCTTTTTATATGTTTAGATATGTGTATTGAGAGGGTAAAAAGCGTAAGTCGAAGCTGAGCTAGGACTAGGAAGAAGCGCACCGAGTTATGGGTTGAGTAGAATGGGCTTTGCCGTTGGGCTCTGTTAGCCCGGTCATGGATGACTGAAGTTAGCTCGGTTTGAGTATTCTGAACTGGGGTACAAGGAGTTGCGTTGTGCAAACAAGTTGATACCGAGCTAGGTAAAGCAAGGTAGAACCGAGCTAAGGAGAGTTCGGTAAAACTGGCCACGTCAGCATATGTTAGCCCGGTTGCTTTGTTATTCAACCGTGGTAAAACTATCTCACTTGGTTTAAACAGGGAGGAGGGTGTGGAAGGATAAGCATTATCTTCCAGGAGTGTGATTCCTAAGAGGACTCTACATTGAGGAGTAAGAGTCCTACTAGGATTATGCCAGGAAAAAACTATAAAAGCTCATAACAGAACCTATGTACAGGTATCACAACTTTGATTCTCGAATACATAGAGCTTTTGTCTATTTGTCTATTTTGCTGACTTAGGTATCGGAGAGGTATCCGGCACACACCTGCCGGCTAGCTCACGTTTGTGTTTTCAGGAAGTAAAGCGACGACGTTTGGAGGAGCGCAGACTTGATAAACAGGATTATACGATAACATTATTTCGTGTTTGTACAATTGGCGCCGTCTGTGGAAACTTCACAAAGAACAAAACCTCTTGATCAAGTTTTCTCTCTAGTTGAAAACAATGACGCACAATAAAGACTTGCCGCAATCTGCTATTGATGGGCAAACCCCGGAGGGGGGTGGGAGGCGCGAAGGTTTGCCTTCTATCCCGCCCATGGCGGATTTAGAACTCCCGAAAGGACACAAGGGAGAGACAGGGCACTAGTCCCCGTCGCTCTCAAAGCCGTGAAAGACAAAGGCGGAGGTTGGATCCTCAAGTTCTGGAGGATCGCGTGAGGGAGCAAGACGAATTAATAAGGAGGATGGCGGTAGACATGGAAACAATGAAGCGCCAGATAAAAGGAAAAGAGGTGGCGACAGGAGAGGGGCGCAAAGGCAACACACCCCCTTGCCGCTTAGAAGGTCGTGACAGACATACCACGCCATCATAGGCAGAAAGCAAGAGCCTGAGAACAGGCGACACTCAATCAAGGACTTCCAAGACTCGTTGCTCCAGGTCTAAGAGAACGAAGACTGAGAGGTCGTATACGTCAGGGAGCACTTATCGGCCCTCCCACACTCATCAAATGACATCAAGGCACTCGGAGTTGCCTAGATCTGCGAACCTACAAACAGTACTAGAGGAGAGGGCCCGATGGAAGGAAGACACCAGGGCCCGCGACCCTCGCAGGGTTTCAACCCTACAGCGATTGGCCCCTAGGACACGTGGAAGTATCGAGGTGGGGATACCAATACTGCGCCTTGCTTACGAACTAGCGGATAAGGTATTAGCAAAGTTACAGAGCTCGCCATTCATTCCGGCAATAAAGAACGCACCACTAACTTCAGGCTTCCACCAGCCCAAATTCACTGCTTATGAGGGGAAGACAGACCCCTACATGCACTTAAGCCACTTTCGCTAGGTTATGGCAGTATACAGGCGAAACGAGGCCCTGATGTGTATCTTGTTCCCATCTAGCCTTGGCGACCTAGGCCTAACCTGGTTCGAAAGGCTACCAGAGGCAACATTGCCTCATGGGCACAATTGACAAAGGCGTTCGTGACTAGATTCAGAACAAATACCAAGACACCGGTGGAGATTAATCAGCTACTCTCGATTGACATGGGCAAAAAAAGACATTGAGGTCTTATAACAGTCAATATTGGGAAACTTTTAACCAAATAGGGGATTGCCCTACAAATCTCGCCATCGCACAATACAAAAGGGGTCTACCAGTCGGAAACAAATTGAGGGACTCAATTACTATGATGCCACCCCTCACAATGGAGGCCCTAATAGAGAGAATGCACCAACATATTCGCGTGGAGGAAGATAGCACCCGTGCTAAGGCAAAATCCGGCACAACAGCAATACTAAAAAGAAAGACTACAGCAAAAGTCAACACAGTAGAACAACCAAGCAGGAATGGGCAAGGCAGGCAGGCAGGCCAACAGAGAGGACCCAGACAAAAGGAGGTTAAGAGTTCGCACTGTCATTACCACAGTGTTCAATAAACCTATCTACCAGATTCTCAGTGAGATATGCAATGAACTTTTCATCCGGTGGCCAGCTAAGTTGGAAGAAGCACAAAAAGACTATGACGAGAGGTCCCGGTGCACCTTCCATGATGAAAAGGGGCACCGCACTAAAAATTACATGCCGTTAAGGCAACATCTGGAGGAGTTAGTGGCAACTGGGCACCTGGACCAGTACATAGAAGAAGTGGCACATCCAACCCCTTAGAACCACAACAAACCAAATGGGATGCCGGTCGATGCTCTACCTCAAGGCGTAATTAACGTTATACATGGGATATTCGAGCCTGAGCGGGTATGTGAGCTTAGGGGGATGATCAAAAAGGCTGAGCACTTAAGGGAGGTAGTAAGTGCACAACCTATCATCAAAAAGGGAAGAACAGAGGCCACAAATGTCATATCTTTTTCAGACAAAGATTTAGCAAGGATATACTGCCCTCACAATGATGCACTGGTCGTCACTCTACACGTCAAGAATTTCGACATCAAGCGGATTTTGATTGACCAAGGAAACTCATGTGAGATAATGTATCACGAAACCTTTAAACAATTGAAACTGGAAGACAAAGACCTGGCACCTGCAACATCTCCCCTAATCGGATTCAACTCAATGCCAGAGTGGCCAGTGGGCAAGATAATCTTCCCAATCAAGGCAGGAACCATAACGAAATAGGTGGAATTCTGGGTATTGAAAGTCCCTTCCACTTACAACATAATCTTGGAGAGGACATGGTTGCACGCCATGCTATCGGTAGCGTCAACCTACCATCAAGTATTGTGGTTCCCCAACGAAGCCGGAGTAATTGAAGAGGTCTTTAGAGACCAAATTATGTCAAAACAGTGCTTCGTCACAGTAAATGGCAGCCGCGCTGCAAAAGGGTATGTACAGATGGTAGAGGAACCAGAAAGCAATGAACTATTTGCAGATGTTGGCAAGGCAACAGAAGAGAAGGTAGTGGAAAACCTGGTAAAGGTAAGGATAGATGAAAAGAACTCAGAAAAGTTCTTTTTGCTCAGCTCGTCTTTGTCCAGCACTGAGAGAATAGACATCATAGAATTCTTAACCTCTAACATCGAAGTGTTTGCATGGACAACATACAACATGCCTGGCATTGACCCAAATTTCATCTGTCACCAACTTAATGTCCATCCAACTGCCAGACCAATTATACAGCGCACTCGTAGATCGGCACTCCACCACGCAGAGATAGTGGCGGAGGAAGTGGGAAACTTGCTGGAAGCAGGAGCCATCAAAGAAGTGCACTATCCCAGGTGGATTTTCAACATTGTGGTAGTACCAAAGAAGAACGGCAAGTGGCGCGTTTGTGTGAAATACAAAACAGTCAACAAGGCATGCCCAAAGGATAGTTTTCCCCTACCACGAATAGACCAACTGATGGACCTAACGGCAGGACATAACCGACTTAGCTTTCTTGATGCGCACAGAGGTTACCATCAGATTGCTATGTATGAACCAGACCAGGAGGTCACGTCATTTACAACACCAAGAGGATTGTGTTGTTACAAGGTCATACCCTTTGGCCTAAAAAACGCAGGGGCTACATTCCAGCGGATGGTCACCAAGATGTTTGAACCATTGTTAGGGAAAACGATGGAGGCCTACATAGATGACATGGTGGTCAAAAGCAAGGATGAGAAAGACCATCTCAAGGACTTGGATGAAATGTTCCAGATTCTGAAAAAGAACAAGTTGCGCTTAAACGCATCCAAGTGTGCATTCGGTTTAGGGTCAGGTAAATTTCTAGGCTTCCTGGTAACCAACCGGGGTATAGAAGCCGATCCCTCTTAGATCAAAGCAATCCAGGACCTTGAGAGGCCTAACACAGTCAATGAGGTATAGCATCTCACTGGCCTAGCAGCCGCACTCAACCGGTTCATAAGTCGGTCGTCAGACAGATGCCGACCATTCTTCCAAGCATTAAAAGCCAAGTTTGAGTGGGACGAAGAATGCGACCGCGCCCTAGAAAGCCTAAAAGAGTACATGACCTCTCCACCGTTGCTAGTAACCCCAGTACCTGAAGAAGAGCTCTTCTTGTACTTAGCAGTTTCGTAGCATGCGGTCAGCGCAGTGTTGGTTAGAGCGGAAGGAATCCAACACCTACCTATCTTTTATGTCAGCAAAACCTTGCTGGGTGCAGAAACCAAGTACCTACTATTGGAAAAGCTAGCCTTAGCTTTGATGATGGCCTCAAGGAAGTTATCGCATTACTTCCACGCCCATACCATAAACGTCCTAATAGCTTTTCCTCTAAAAACTTTGTTTGAGAGAGCAGACTTTTCAAGATGAATCTTGAAATGGGCAGTGGAATTGGGACAGTTCGACGTCAAGTTTCAGTCCAGAATCGCAATAAAAGCCCAAGCTTTGGTAGAGTTTGTAGCTGAGTTCACACCAGGAAGTCATCATATCTGCCCAGTTGACTTGACTGGTACAACCGAAATGGGGATGGAAAGTGCCGCGGGAAATGCGCAACCTCTGATATAGGTTACCCAGCCACATTGCAAGCCACACAGACTTAAGGATCAAAAGGAAGGAATGAACCATGCAATCCCCAGTGAGGGCTCATCGAAAACCAAAGACTTAAAGCAGTCTAACAGTGAAGATACAACACCTACAGCTGGCATGGACTTGAAAGAAAACACCGGTAACACTCATGATCCCAAAACATCGTCCGATCCATCTACTTGTTGGAAGCTATTCGTAGGAGAGATGTGGAAACTCTTCGTGGATGGAGCATCCAACAAGCACGGTGCAGGACTGGGCATAGTCCTTATCTCACCAGATGGCCTATTAGTGGAACAAGCAGTTAACCTTGGCTTCCCAGCATCAAACAATGAGGCGGAGTATGAAGCACTTTTAGCAAGCCTAAAATCAGTACTTTTCATGCAGGCCACCGAACTAATGGTTTACAGTGACTCCCAGCTGGTAGTAAACCAGATTTCAGGCGACTACGAAGCGAAAGATGAGAGGATGGCAAAGTATCAAGAGTTAGTCAAAAGGGAGATCATGAAATTCGAAGTGGTGCGGATAGAGCAGATCGGCCGAGAAGAAAATAGTAGAGCAGACGAACTGGCAGGTTTTGCCTCCATGGCAGACATATCTATCCCACATCCATTACTGATCGACTTCTTACCCAAACCAAGTATTGAAGAACCCGAAGTAACAGAGGTATGTTGTGCCAAGCTAGGCCCTTCATGGATGGATCCCATTATTGTATTCTTAAAAGACAACATCTTACCTGAAGAGAAGAGAGAGGCTAACAAGATCAGAGCAAAGTCACAGCGATTTTGGCTCTTTCCATCATTGGCGTTATACAAAAAATCCTTCACAAGACCTTACTTGAAATGTGTCCATCCTAGCAAGGTCGAGGCATTCTTATTCGAGATACACGAAGGCGTATGCAGAAGCCACCAAGGGGGAAGATCATTGGCCTACAGAGCAATTTCACAAGGATATTGGTGGCCTTACATGCAAGCAGATTCAGAGAAGTATGTCAAGAAGTGCGAGAAATGTCAGAAGTTCGCACACCAAATACATCAACCAGCCAGAGAGCTTCTACCATTAACTAGCCCATGGCCCTTTGCGATGTGGGGCTTGGATATGGTAGGGCCACTTCCAACAGCACCCGGCAATAGAAAGTTCTTTCTCGCAGCAACGGATTACTTCACGAAGTGGGTAGAGGCTGAAGCACTCGCATTAATAAAGGAGAAAGATGTTAAGAAGTTCGTCTGGCAGAATATCATAACCCAATTCAGCATACCAAAGGCTCTAATATCCGACAATGACACTCAGTTCGACGGCAAAATCTTTAGAGGCTTTTGTGAGGAATACAAGATAGAATTTTACAACTTTACACCAGCATACCCCCAAGCAAATGGCCAGGCGGAAGCATCAAACAAAGTCGTCTTAGACGGATTAAAGAAAAGGTTAGAGAAAGCAAAAAGCAAGTGGGCTGAGGAGCTTCCTCATGTTTTATGGGCTTACCGTACCACACCTCGGCGATCAACTGAAGAAACGCCTTTTTCTTTAGCCTATGGCATAGAGGCAGTAATCCTACTGGAAGTCGGCCTCCCCACAATTAGAAGTGAAAATTTTGACCCAGACTTGAACGGAGAAGCCATAGCCTTGGAACTCAACCTTGCAGAAGAAAAAAGAGAAAGAGCACTGGTTCATATCGCCTCCTACCAGCAAGAGTTATCCAGAAAATATAACAAGACGGTACATCCGAGGCAATTCAAGATTGGAGATTGGGTACTACGCAAAGTAATGGGAAACACTCTGGTATCCGGAGATGGCAAGTTAGGGCCTAATTGGGAAGGACCATACAAAGTGGTTAGCTTTGTAGGAAAAGGGGCATATCACTTGGAAGATGGAGACAGCAAGGCCATTCCCAGGCCATGGAACACTGTCAATCTCAAACTATTTTATTTTTAGCTTTTCTTTAAAGTACTTGTAATTTTTCTTTTTTCAATAAAACAAGTAGTTTCCTTTTCAGCATAATTCTTTTCTTCTGTAAAAGTTGTTTTAGTGAGCTAAGGGCAATCAGAGTTGGCCGGAATAACCAACACTTGGCTCTAGGTTGGCAGGAATAACCAACATTGAGCTCTCTTCAGCCGAGATTAGAATCTAAGCTGAAGAAGTTTGGCAGGAATAACCAAACACCTGGCTCTAGGTTAGCAGGAATAACCAACATTGAGCTCTCTTCAGCCGAGATCAGGATCTAGGCTGAAGAAGTTTGGCAGGAATAACCAAACACTTGGCTCTAGGTTGGCTTAAATAACCAACGTTGAGCTCTCTTCAGTCGAGATAAGGATCTAGGCTGAAGAGGTTGGCAGGAATAACCAACATATTGATCTCTCTTTAGCCGAGATAAGGATCTAGGCTAAAGAAGTTGGCAGGAATAACCAACATTTACTTCTTTTTAGCCGAGATAAGGATCTAGGCTGAAGAGGTTGGCAAGAATAAACCAATATTTACTTCTCTTCAGCTGAGATAAGGATCTAAGCTGAAGAGGTTGGTTGGAATAACCAACATTTATTTCTCTTCAGCCGAGATAAGGATCTAAGCTCAAGAGGTTGGCAAGAATAACCAACATTGATCTTTCTGCAGCCAAGATAAGGATATAGGCTGAAGAGGTTGGCAGGAATAACCAACATTTATCTCTCTTCAGCCTAGATAACGATCTAGGCTGAAGAGGTTGGCAGGAATAACCAAAATTTAGCACTATTCAGCCGAGATAAAGATCTAGGCTGAAGAGTGCTAAAGAGGCATGACCACCATTTACTTCTCTTCAGCCGAGATAAGGATCTATGCTGAAAAAAGTCGGCAGGGCCAACTTTCGGCAAAGTTAGCAGATTATCAAGTTCCTGTACCGGAGTAAATATCTCGGTAATAAAAGGATATAACTGACCAAACAGTTAAAGAAAAAAGAGCAAATTTCATTTCATTTTCAAAAGTGCAATACAAAAGGTGAGGCCTTAGCCCGGTTACAAATTTCTTTCAAACAGTTAGCATCTAAAGAAGAAAATACATGATCAAGCAAAAAGGTCATCCAAATCGGCATCCAAGTCAACCCCGAGCTTCACCAATCGGTAGCCCGGTGTTGGCAGGTAGGTCAGTCACTGCCACATCATCAACCGCAATGGGCACCGATGGCTCCACCCGAGCTGATTGGGCAGTTTGGAGACCGGGATCATTGGTAGCAGCTGGGGTGTTGTTGGGCTCTGGAGATGCCTCATCTTCCTCCCCTACTTGAAGAAGTTTTTGTTGAATGGCATTGGCGTAATCCGCCATATAACTAGGAATGAAGTGGGGAGAAGGGTTCTAAAAGACCTCGGTCTCTTCGCCATAACCGAGCTTGGACACAGCTGCCTTCCATCCACATTTGAAAAATATGTCTTTTGAAGCTTCGCACTACAGAATGTAGATGGCTTCTCCTTTCTTGTAGTCGCGGTCTTCAGCATCGTCCGCATTCTTCTTCAACTCGGCGATCTCTGCATCTTTTTTCTTCTCAAGCTTGGCGAGCTCGCGCAAGTAGCGATCTTTTAGCCCGGCTAAAGCCTTCTGCTTGTCCGCTTCCGCCGAGTTGACCAGCCCGATAAGTCGGGCGATTTCGGTCTATAGCTCAGTGGTTTTTTGTTGGGCTTCTTCTAGTTCGGTCGTCTTAGCGTTGGCTTCGGCCACGGCCAGCTGTGTTGTCTTATGCAGCTCTAACACGCGCTTATGAGCAACGTGATTCTTCTGCATGGCCTGCAAGAGGAGAGATGACAAGTATTATTAAAACCGTGCAAACAGATGTGTGAATTAGAAAAACGAGCAAAGGGAGAACCTACCAGCACCATAGACTTAGTTGCCGAACAAATGGCTTTTAGCTCGGTCAGGTAATCATGATGCTCTATGTCGGTTGGCAAGTACACGCTCTTGGCAAGGTTGAAGGCGAGCGACTGGTCTTTTTCAGCGACCACTGAATCCGTGTTTGTTATGGCTCGATTCTTATAAGTCACTTTTGGCGCCCACTCTGAAGGGCTAGCCCGGTCAGAACGCACTGGTTCTGGGCTCGGTCGTGTGGACTGTGGGAGCATGGTGTCGTCTTCATCGACAAGACGTAGCTCGGTCGCGGAGGTACGAGCACGCTTATTGGGTCAAGATGACGAGGCTCGGGCTATTGGAAGCGCTACCACGGCCTCATGTGTTTGGTCATGTGTTTGGTCAGCTTGTGGTATCACGGTTTGGTCCTCGACAGCTGGTGCAGTTGTTTCGGTGATGAGTGCTTTGACTGCTTTTTTCTTAGCCATCTCTTGTTTCTTTATTAGTGGGATCAGCCTAATTTGAGGAAGTATGGGATCTGGTTCAGGTGAAGGCTCAAGGAGAAAGTCTGACAACCTGGTCTTCCTCCTTCCGCTATATGTGTAGGTCGGTTCGAAGTTAAGTAGCTCGGCCCAACCTCGGTCGCGATATCGAAGTGCAGCGCGGAGAGCGTCTAAATTGGGGTATTGGTATTATGACTTTAGTTGGTTCAAGTCTGCACATGGAGAAAGAAAACGGTTAGCACGGTGTAGAAGTTGTAAGCGACAAGAGCAAAAATCAGACAAGTTAAGCTGAGGTATTCATACCGGCTACTCCTTTATTCCAGTTAATTTCGTATCCCGGTATTGGGGCTTCCTAGTCTTCAAAATTACCAGAAACTCAGAAAAAGTCGTCATCATTCACGTCTTTGTCCAGTGTGTTTTTGATTATTTTCTCTCAGCGTCTTCTTATTCTTAAATAATATACCCAGCCATCTTCATTTTGGCCAAGTGAGTATTGGTGAAATAATTCAGCTAAACTGAGGTTGAGGCCAAGCCGGCGATTTAGCTCGGCGATGCCATTTATTATTCTATAAGAATTGGTGCTGAGTTGGGTTGGGCATATTCTAGTCTGCATAAGGAATTCGCATAATAGTAGCTGAAGAGGAAATCGAAGTCCAATTTCAACAATGGATATCACGGTGAAGGGGACGAAGCCCTCTTTTCCCCAAGGTATTGTGTCTAGCTCGGCTAAAGAAAGGTGAACGTCGTCGGGGATGTTGTAATCCTTGTGAAATTCGGCTCTGCCACCAGAGGAGTTTACTAGGAACCGGTATTTACCCATTTATAACTTAAATTGTGTATAACTTAGCCCGGAGTCCTAGTTCAGTGTTAAAATGACGTTGAGTATCTCGGTTGAGCGTGCAAAGGTGTGCCTGGCCAACCTAGTCAAAGTCTACAAAGTGAAGATGAAAAGTGTTATGCCCAGATAACTAAACCGGGCTTAAAAAGAAGGGAAAATAAATAAACTCTAGATCAGCTAAATGGTTTGTAACGCTTAGCTCTGTCATTTCGTGAGTTTTTAGCTCGGTCATTAAGCATTTGGGATCTTAGCTCGGTCGTTAGGTAAGGTGTGCTAGTTCGGTCGAGTGTGCGCCTATCACAAACTGGCTCCTAGTTCGGTCATGGTGCTATTCTCAATCGAAAAGATCGCATTCCAAATTCATTGAAGATTCAACCAAGGTGGTTATGGTTTGGGGGTCTGGTTTTTGAGTTTTCATGGTTCTTACCCATTTGAGCAAAACTACAGAGTGTGTTTTGGAAAATATATCTGTATATACATCTATACTATACATATTCACGAAATAAACGGAAAAAATGAGGGATTGAGTCACTTACAGACTTAAAAGAAGAGGATGAAGTTCCAAACGGTGAAGATGCCAGACAGGAGCACAAGTTATTGCAGATGCTGTGATTGAGAAATGGAGGCTCAGAAGGCAAGAGAAAGAAGATGAATAGTGAAATGTTTTGATTTTAGGCCAAATAGGGTTTTTTGTATAAAACCTAGATTTAGGCGGGACTGTTCAAAATTTGCGAGGTACGAAGACGGCGTTGACAGCTATATTCAACCAATAGGGGCCAGCCACGTGTCTATGGGAATAGAAAGCGATTCAAATGTACAGCGTGACTAAAAAGACGTTTTTTGACCGAACAAATCGGTAGCTGGGTAGCAATTTAGCACGGTTGAATGTCTGAACTTTTAGCTCGGCTGGTAACAAGTAATTCCAATCATGCTACACATATGGAATTAAGGGGCAATTGAGAGGGTAAAAAGTGTAAGTCTGGGCCGAGCTAGGATTGGGAAGAAGCGCCCCGAGCTATGGGCTGAATAGAATGGGCATTGCCGCTGGGCTCTGTTAGCCCAGTCATGGATGACTGAAGTTAGCTCGGTTCGAGTATTCTGAACTGGGGTACAAGGAGTTGCATTGTGCAAACAAGTTGATACCGAGCTAGGTAAAGCAAGGTAGAACCAAGCTAAGGAGAGTTCGGTAAAACTGGCCATATCAGCATATGTTAGCCCGGTTGCTTTGTTATTCAACCGTGGTAAAACCATTTTATTTGGTTTAAACAGTGAGGAGGGTGTGGAAGGATAAGCATTATCTTCCAGGAGTGTGATTCCTAAGAGAACTCTACATTGAGGAGTAAGAGTTCTACTAGGATTATGCCAAGCAAAAACTATAAAAGCTCATAACAGAACCTATGTACAGGTATCACAACTTTGATTCTCGAATACACAGAGCTTTTGTCTATTTGTCTATTTTGCTGACTTAGGCATCGGAGAGGTATCCGGCACACACCCGCTGGCTAGCTCAAGTTTGTGTTTTCAGGAAGTAAAGCGATGACGTTTGGAGGAGTGTAGACTTGATCAACAGGATTATACGAGAACATTATTTCGTACTCGTACATGTATGTTAACAAATCTAATATTTTTTTTCAACTTCTTCAACCTCAGAATAGATGTTTTTGTGTATAAATTTTAATATACATGATGATGATAGGGGTTGCGGTTGAAAGTAAGTTCTGGATCTTATTGATCCGAGCAGAAATGTTACATTTTGAGACTCTCTATCTTATGTTTTTAGTCTTTTAACTTATGATATTTGATACAATAAAGTGTTTTTCTTCCTTTTCAGGTTAATATCACTCTGGAGATAAAAAAATCGCAAAAAAAAGGCAAAAAGAACGAAAATTCCGTGACTGAGTGAACCTGCACGAGCGAAATTCACAAATCCGCACAACCCTGACCATGTTTCGCCTTCAAGTGAATCCGCACGAGCGGAATTCCCATTCCGTACAATTGAATTTGCCTCGATATTTGTGTACGTGTTTTTAACTCAGAATTGACTAGAGACTATAAAAAGAGATTTTGGGGACCTGTTTTGGGATCTAAAACCCTAGAGAAGACAATCAGAAGCTAGAGAAGAGTAGCAAGTCATCAATCCATGGCTTTCTCTTCAACATTCAAAGTGTTCAACCTCTCCATGAGCGGCTAAGCTTTTTTCTTAGGATTGAGATGAAACTCTAATAAAGTATCATGTAATTTTGTATTTTAATTCTAGTTTTTTTTTTTTTTTTTTTTGAATTGGATAATCGTTATATGATCATTTTTAGATCTTTTATTAAAATAATCTTTTCATTCGATTTATGTGTTTGATTTATGTGATTGAAAATGGATGATCATACAACTGTTTTACTTTCTTGTATAAGCAAATCGTGAGACAAGTCATGCTTAGAGGGAGACAAATCGTGCTGCAACCTTAGTTTAGTGTAGACGATTCGTGCCAACCAAAGATGATTCGTGCCTACGTTTTGCACATACTCGTCTTCTTAACAATGATATTGGGGCTTGTAGCCACGATACATCATTGTTATCTGGGCCATCGATTTACTAGAATTGGATATTTTAATTACATGATATGAGATTAGTAATGGATTCGAAATCCCAAGTCTTTCTCCATATTCAAATTACTCTCTTTATTTGCGCAATTATTTAAGCTTTAATTTAAATTCTCTTCAGTAAAAATCAATTCATCTTCTTTTTTTCAAATTAAATTAGAAATTACCACTCAAATTGATACAACCTCGCCCAAAGTTCTTGTGGTATGATGTCTGGACAATCCACTGTTCTACTGAATTAGTGCTTTGTTTAGTTCTTTATTTTTTATTGAAAAACGACCGATCACTTAGTGTTGACGACCCGTTTTTGGATTTAGACTTGTAATAGTGTGAATTTAAGTCAGTGCTCAATGAAATTTCATTGACTTGGCCCAATGCAATTTCTCCTAGTCAACAAAGATCAAATTTCATTAATTGAATTAAAAATTTTCTTCAACAATTTTTTTTTTGAAAATTATGTTGATTAGCTAGTTCACTGTTTAATAATAAATGATAAATTTCATTACTTTAATTAAAATTTTCCTCAAAAATCAAGATAGTGTTGAAGTATGTTTTAGGCTCTTAATTTTATAATTTTACCTTTTAATTAGAAATTTCACTGCGATTGATAACAAGGAATATAATGAAATTTTACTGACCAAAATCAACAGAGTCGTTGAAATTTCATTGACTATAATAGTAAAATTTCAATTTGTTATCAATTTGGCAATTTTTAGTCATTGTTGGTAAGGATGGTTGCGGTTTGAATTTGAGCTGTTTGTGGGTCAGTTTGGACCCACCCGTACCTATGCAGTCTGGGGAAAAAGTTAACTCGCAACCGCCCGCAGTGCGATTTGCGGTTTGTGCGGATAGGATTTGCGAATGTGCGGGCGGTTGCGAGCGATTTGCAGATTGGACTTTTTCTTTTAAAATTTATTTTTGAGCCTTTTTTTTTCCCATTTTGTAAATATTTATTTTGGACCATTTTCCTTCCCATTTTCTAAAATGTTCCAACATATAATTAATGAATTAAAAAAAACACCGATATCTAATATATACGATAGAAACATACCGAAGTAGTCACTCCCAATTAGTTTCCAGGAATAATGCTAAGGTTTAAAATCACAAAATCACTAGCCCTAAACTAGAAACTACATCATCAAATTTCCAAACACAGACAACTCAATATCACCTAAAAACCCAAAAAATGATAGCTTTATAACCCCCTCCGCATAGATTGGTCTAATATTACATTGAAAACTCACAATAACCTCCAAATCAATCCTCAGCTTACAATTCGGCAAGTAAATATTGACAATTTACTTAGTCCAATAACAACTTCACAGAAATCAATAGATAACACACCAAAATATTCATTTTACACGTGGGCAAAAACACAAAAAATTACCTTATTATTTCTTGACAAAAATTCTTGATAAAAATGGCACATTTCATCAACCAAAAAGAAAATATTCCCGGAAATCTTTTGTAACGAGTTGAATCAAATTGAATTTTGCCCTTATTATTATTGTTGTGGTGTCGTGAACTATTCTATTTAAATTAGTGAAAATAAATTGAATTACTTCTTGATTTCAACTTTGTAAGGCCCGCTTGGCAAAATTATTTTTTTAGTTTTAGTTTTAGTTATAGTGATTCTTGGATCCTGAGTAATAAATGAGATATAAATTCAATTTTTTTGGTTTTATTTGATTAGCCCATACTTAATCATTTTGGTTCATATTTAATTATGTGAATGGTGGGGACCATCTTAAATCTTTTAAAATTTATTTATATTTTAATCTCAGTTGGAGATTTATTTTAAATTATTAAACTCCATTCATTTTGGACCCAATTGAGTGAATCATGAATCGTTTGTAACCATGTATTATTGTTATTGTTATTATTATTTATTTTATAATCTTGAGAGAGTTACAAATATTTATGGTGTACACCATCAAGCGAAATATATTTTGTGGTGAGAAAATATTATATTCTTTTTGTCATTAATGATATTAAAATATACTTGGAATTGATATATATATAGATATATGTATAGATAGATATTTATATTGATTTGAAAAGGAAAAAAAAAAAAAAAAAATTTGAAAGCAACACATGGGCCCTCTCTCTCTCTCCTCCCTTATTTCCTTTATTCTTCTTGGCAGGCAGAACACTTTCCCTATTTTTGTTCTTTCTCTCTCTTTGGTCTCTCTCTCTGAATTTTTTTTTGGGTTACATTTATCATATAAAATCTTTGATCTATCAAAATCTATTAGGTTTTAGACCATGGTTCTTAAGATCAAAGTGAAGAGCTTGGTAAGAGCAACGTTTTGACCGGTAGAGATCGAAATCCAACAAAGTCAAAAATTGGGGTTTTGCTTGTTTCCTCTTCTAGCTTGAGGTAGGAATTTTTTCTACACTTCTTTATGCACTTTTACTTGATTATATGGAGTTTAGAGTTGTATATAATTTAATTAGAATTTTTAAAAATTTTGTGATTTATTTGCTTAAAAGAGAAATTTTGAGAAAAATAAAAAGTTGATGCCCAAATTGCGAAAGTGTAAACTTGGAATATGTTTGTGAGGTTATGAAAGAGCTATGTTTTAAATTTGAGCAAAAACGGACTTCGAATCGATCAGTTTTGAAATTTTTACCGGTTTGCGACCAAAAGAGCATTTTTAAAGAAAACAAAGGAATTATGTTTAACTTTTGGGGCTTTTGATCAAAATAAGATATCATAGTTAAATAATTCTTGGAGAATGAGTTTGGAAAGAAAATGATGTTTTCTTGGGCATTAACGGTATTATTTTGCTTAATGTATCTGTTGGAATAAAATCGACACGGTTAGAAATGGACCTTGAGAGGTTATCGGACGTGATTGTGATAAGAAAACTAGTGTAGTTGTTCATATTTGATGAGATGTGGAATAGATTGTATTTATCGATTTTTTTTTGGAATTTAATTATTTAAATATCCGTTTAGAAATATCTGTTTTGGGTTATCGGTAGAGGATAGCCATGATTGTTGTAAAAATGCATGAGACTTAGGTAAATTGAACCACATTCCTTATTTGTTGCATTGGACATTGCATTACATTCATTTCATTGGAAATGTATCTGTTTTTGAGAAATGTTTGGAAATGTATTTATTTGCGAAAAGATGAATACTTGGTGAATCTAGGTAGGGGGTGTAGAATCATGCGGTTAGGAATCAAGCCTTCCAGTTTACTGGTAAAAATGACAGTGGTAGTGCATTAGGGCCTACTTGCAGACACTCACTTAGAGATTCACAGAGCCTGTATTCATGTAACATATATGGTTTAAAATGGAAATGGTTTTATATCTGTTATTGCGTCTCAGCATTGCATGCTTTATAAAAAGAGAGATAAATTATTTTATCATCAGCATGGCATGAGTATACTCCTTTTTAGTCTTGTCATGGTTCATATGTTGTGTAGTATATCTTTACTGGGCTGTGGCTCACCCTATAAGGGAAACCATTTCAGGTACAGGTGTTATGTCTCCGCTAAGGCATTGACTTGGGAGGACTCGAAGCTGAGGCTTCATTTTTGTTTTATTGTTATTTGTTGAATGTAAGCGCAGGGTTGTATTTGCGTTGAGTTGAAACTCCATTTTGTGTAACCAAAAATGTTTTTGGATAAATTTGTAAGCCTGTAGGGCACTTATTATCTGTTTGGCTTCCATTTCATACTTGTTGTAAAATGTATGCTTGGGATTGGAACTGGGGTATTGTGATATGAATAGCATGTATTTGGCATTTGGGATTTAATAGAAATGGATATATAGAATAGTTAGCTATATATATATGTGTTTGTCTATCAAGTGGGTTTTGTAGCATAAATAGATATACCCTGCCCAATTTTCGGGGCGTTACATCTTTCACATACAACTCTCTCTCTCTCTCTCTCTATGTATGTGTGTATATATATTTTAAGTGTAAACAAACATATTTATTGATCACATCATATTCAAAACAAAAATAGCTAGGATAGATCATAGATGAATGGCCTAGGTTTTAAATAATAAAAAAAAATTATATATTCTAAATGCAGGCGGATATATGGCGGGTGCAATTCAAACCTCCGCAACCCGAAAACTTGCTATATTCCAAACCGTACCCTACCCTATTGTATTTGCAAAATCGCCCATACGTGTACTGGTCGGGTCAGGTATGGCGGATTGTATGGGTTGAATAACCCTATGCCCAACCCTAATTGTTTGAAATCTTTTGTTTTGAAAATAGTGAATTTCATTGATTTAACACAGTAAAATTTAGCTCAGAGAAATTTCACTATTTTGAGTCAGTACAAATTTCTTTACACCAGAGAGTCACCAAAAAATTGTCATTGGAAAATGAACTAGCGGTGGTCATTGGAAAGTTGTTGTACAATTGACGACCAGAGATGGCAATGACCGTTGATGGTGGTAGAGTAACGAAAATATATACTAATGGTAGTCTTGTCCATAAAAAAAGTTAGTATCCTTAAACTAATACACATGTTTTAGTTGTCCTCAAAATAATACAAAATGGTTTTTGGGAAGTAGAATATAAAAATTAAAAAAAAAAAAAAAAAAAAAAAGGCACTCGGGCCACAAGTCTAATTTCAAAACTTTTGTGGCAATAACCCCAAGGTCTATTCTTTTGTAGCCAAAAGGAAAGAATAAGGGTAATTACGTTTGCACACAATACAAACTTCCAATACATATCACAAATGGTGTTCAAATATAAATTATTGAACAAAAGTCAAATGTTCAGACATAAACAATTGAACGAAATGTATATTTGCATAATTTATTTTTGTTCATAACTTAAATCTAAACATTTGACTTTTGTTCGGAAGTTTATATCTAGACACCATTTGTGGTGTGTATTGAGAATTTATATGATTTGTAAATAGAATTTTCCAAAAAATAATTTGAAAAGATCATATTACCTATACTATTCTGTCTATCTATCCAAGTGCCATTTATTTGTCTATGTGTGATTCCCCATATTTATCTACGTGTCACCTATTTGTCTATATCACACCACTACTAGTCGTCAACTCAGGCCACAACCGCTGCAGATGACTTTTCTAGCACCTGTGACTTTTCATTGACTTTTTCGGCATTGGTAGTGGTCTGCGCAACAGTGTGGCAATAATCTAGTTAAAGTAAGGTAAAAATGAAAAACAATTCTTTCGAAACAATAATTTGACATTCTACCCAAACAATTTTATTAATCATGTCATTATTTTCATAAAAGATCAATCTTTTGACCAAATGTCATATTCTTTATAGAAATAGACTTATCACCAATTATCCCCATAAAAAAAACCCTATAATTAAAAACAGTATTTACTCTCAAATTTTTTCTCTCTCCCATGTGTTGAATTTCCTTTTTTTTATAGTTTTTTATATACCACGTCAATATATCTTTATACCAAAATTATTTCCAGGTATTTACTAATCATAAGTAAAATCTACTAATCATAAGTAAAATCTAACATTTAAATAACCTAAACTACTCAAAAAAAAGAAAAAAAAACTTAATAGAATTATACATACTAAAAGTACTTTAGGAATTAATTTTCTTCTATTTTTCTCACTTTCATTCAAGGATTCCATTTTAAAAACAAACTTACATATTAAATATATATATATTTATACATCTATCTTATTTATATTTTAATATTAATTATACTAAGTTTCTTATTTAACATGAAATCATTTATTTATATTTAATTTAAACTTTATAGGGCATTCACGCCATAAGTCCATTTTTGAATTTTTTGGGCTAAAAAGACACAATTTGTCTAAAAAGACAACTATTTATTGAAATCGACCTATCTATCTATCTGTTGAAATTCACCAAACTAACTATCTATTGAAATGTGACACATGTCACTCATTCAACAACCTATCTGTTGAATATCATACATTTCTCTACCTCATCACCACCATATGCTGCCACTGGCCGCTGACAACTTTTCTGACCAATTTTTGGATGACTTTTCCAGTTACTTTTTCGTCATGTTCTTATCATCAAATAAGATTTTACCTTAGATCTAATACCTTATACCCCATTTGAGATGGACTTTTCACCAATTTTTTCAACTTTATATACCTATTTATATGTATATATAATTATATACAATGTGTATGACTAGTTAAAAAAAAAAAAAAAGATTTTAAACAAAAATCAATGTTCCACATAATTAATTTATCTATTTCATTCTTAATTCAACCACAACATGCTTATATTTAATATTTTAAAATAAATTCTGTATAACTTCTATTTCTACATATTTTTATTTATAAATGAATAAAAAGAAAATTAAATAATCAGAATCATTTTTAATTTTATGTTAATAAGTCGCCTTCCAATTTAAATATTATTTTTAATATCAAAATGAGTGTTTATTTTTATAATTTAATATCATATAAAATCATTATATATATTTATTTAAGTTACACTTTTATAGTGCAATAAGGCTAAGATTATCAAAATACACATAAATAATTAAGGCCATGAAAGATAATACGCTTAATATAGTGAAGAATACATAGCACAACAACATGATGAATATACTAAAGAGCATATAAGAATTAACTAACAAGATAAACAACATAAGAAATATCTGGACGAGTAACAATGAGATAAACAAGACTGCTGACTAACTGGTGATATAAGGCGGCATTTGAAAGAGGTGTACCACAGAGAGGTGCAAGTCAAACATTGGGTTATAGAGGAGCATAAATAGTTTTACAATCAATGAGTCCAACTCGTGTTAGAAGATTAGAAGCATATTTCGCTTGAGAGAGATAGTAGCCATTAGAATCTAAGGAGCTCTTAAGGCCCAAAATAGTTGAGAGTGCCCAGATCCTTCATCTCAAAATGTTGATTAGGAGATTGTTTGATGCCATAAATTCCATCAAGATCATCTAAAGTGATAACCATATCATTCACATAAAAAAAAGAATAGAACGATGCCATTTGGGGTTTCGCGAAGAAAGAGAGATGAGTCATAAGAACTAGAAGAGAAACCAAACTATCCGATGGTAGTACTAAACTTACCAAACCATCATCGTGGAGCTTATATGAGACCATAGAAAATACGACAAAGTTGACAAACAACATGTAGTGGATGAACACGGCTAGGAAGTGATTGCATGTAAACTTCTTCTTAAAGATCACACTAAGAGAGATATTTTTGACATTCATATGAAATAATGGTCATTTGTGAATAGCAGCAACAATTAAGAGACTATGAACAGAAGTCCGGTAGGCAACTAATGTAAAAGTTTTCTCATAGTCAATACCATACTCCTATGTGAAACCCTTGGCAACTAGGCAAGCTTTATAACGTTCAATGGAACCATCTGAACGAGTCTTAATTTTGTAGACCTACTTACAGCCAATTGCAGTTTTGTTATGCGAAAGAGCAATAAAATCCCATGTGTGGGTGGATTCAAGGCTTGTAATTCTTCAGCCATTGCTTGATGCCAAAGAGACTTAGAATAAGCCTCACAATAAGAGTGAGGTTCATGCTAATAGAGAATAACATAATAACAATGGCAATTGCAAAGAGAAGATGAATTTCTTTTACTCGAGTAGGACATGTGTTGATAGAGGGCTCAAGATAAGTAGAAGGAAACTTAGGGATGACCCATTGTGGAGGGCAAGAACATCAAATAAGGCAAATGTCTTAGTGGATATAAGAGCAGGACCAGCATGCGAGGCACATGCCTTAGGAGAGACTGTATAAGGGAGCTCGAGCAACGTCTTTGAGCTAGAAATGAAGCTGGAGCGGTGTCAACAGAATATGCGACTGGATCAGGGTCATCAAGAAAAAACTGTATATAAGGATAAGAAAAGAATGAGGTGGTAGGTGGAGTAGATGAATTAAACTTTGACATGGAAGAGAACATTTTATGTCCCTAGAAAATCACATGAAAAGAAACATGAAGGCTTTGAGAAATAGGATATCAACATCTCTAGCCCTTTTTGACCAATGTCATATCCTAAGAAACAGCATAAATGAGCTCAAGACTCTAGTTTGGTATGTTCTTAGGGTTAAAAAAGGACAAAGCAAGCACATCCAAAGACACGGAGACTAGTGTAGTGAGGTGGCTTAACATTTAAGTATTTATATGGGGATTGATTATTCAAGGTAGGAGAGGAAACACGATTGATTGTATAGGTAGTAATGAGTGTTGTTTCTTCCCAAAAATGTTCAGGACAAGAAAAGGAGATTAGATGAGCACAAGTAGTATCCAAAAGGTAACGATAGTTGTCCTCAACGTGACCATTCTGTTGGAATGTACCAGGACAACAGCATTAGGGGAGAATGCCATTGTGACGAAGAAATGTTAAAATTTCAATTATTTTATATTCTTGGGTATTGTCAAACCAAAAAAATTTAATAGAACAAGAAAACTAAGTCTAGACCATTTTGGAAAATCAAAGTAAATTTGAGATAATTCAGAGCGATTTTTCATTAGAAACAACTAGGTAAATCGAGTAAAGTCATCAATAAAAATGACAAAACTTTGGATCTGTCCATGGTAGAGATAGGAGAAAACCCCCAACATCAGAATGTATAAGATCAAAAGGTACATTAGTCACATAATCACTTATTTGAAATGGTAAATCAAGTTGTTTGGCAAGCTGACAAGATAAATAATCTATTGTTTCAGTTTTAATAAAATTTAACTAATCACTTGAAACTAAAAGTTCATAAACGACTGAAAGATACATGACCTAAATGAGACTACTAAAGAATAAGAGTTGTGCTAGACGAAGTGGGAGTAGTAATACGTAGCACCCCAAGTGTTTAACCAATCCTAACATCCTACTAAAATTAATTAACCGAGATTTGAGAATTTTAACATTTAAAATTATGTGTACAACTTCTTATCAAGCCTAAAAAGATAAAGTGTAGTTTTGTATAAATATTTGAGATAGAAATATACCTAGTGTAAAAAATAAAGCATATTTCATTTTACCCCCTAATGGTTTGGCCCATATGTGGATCACCCCTTTATCATTTGAAAATAACCACATAACCCCTATGTGGTTTGTGGACCAAAGTGCACATCTAACTTCTGTTAACAACAGTAGTAAATTGACCTTTATATCCACCATTTTTTTCTTTATCATTTCATCTAACTTCTGTTCTTCTTGCATCTTCTCTCTTATGGCAGCAACCACGGCTACCAATCACCACCTCAATTCCACTTTCTTCTCATTCTCTTCTCTCTCAAATCCTTCAATCTGGCATCACCACCTTACACCCCATCCACTCAAAAGGGATCAATGCGATAACCGCCTATACAATGATGCAACCACCATGGCTATCACAGAACACCTAATTTTAATCACTAACAATTATGAGGCAATTGCTTGTAAGTAAATTTGACAGTACCGAATTTGCTAATGAAAGGAAAAAGCTATAGTGAAGTGAGTTTGTTTACTTGTTCTCTTATATTTATACATAAGTATACAGGTTGTTATATGAGATAAATTAATGACAGATTGATGCACATAACTATGACCAAATAATGCATCTACTTCAGAATGCATTTAATTTCATGTAACCATAACCACTGTTTAATGCATTTACTTTAGAGAGAATTGAATAACGATTTGAGATGGGTTTATTGGAAGGATGGGTTTAACGAGAGGAGTAACTAAGATTAGTTTAATGAAGGAAAGAAGCTAATAAGATAAGAATCTTCAAGATAGTGTGGGAAGAGGGAATAAAATGTGCTAGTGGCTGGAAAGGAAATGAAGTACAGAGAGAGGAAAAAAGAATAGCATTCTTTTGTAAATTTGAAGATGTCTAAAGGGCATTTTCATCTTAAAAATAGACGCACTCTCCACACAGGTGTGTGACTCTCATAGCCCGTAATGTTAGACAGAAATACTGACAGTGCACTTTAGTCCATAAACCACATGGGGGTTTATGTGATTATTTTCAAATGACAAAAGGGTGATCCACACATGGATCAAACTATAAGGGGGTAAAGTGAAGTTTGCCCAAAAATAAATAATAAATAATAATAATAATAATAAAATTTATTAACAAGACACCTAGCAAGCCAAGTGCTCTATTCAAGATTACACCATTTCCTGTTACAACGTATTAAGCCTTCACTGTTAGAGTAAAACCAATAAAAAGGAAAAAGAAAAAGAATAGAAATAGAAATAGAAAACAAAGAAAATAAAAATAAAGAGAAGGGAAACATAAGAAGAGAATGAGAAGTTTATACCAAAGGTAAGAATACATTTACAACACTTAATTCTTAGATTTTCAATTTAGTTAGTGTTAATCATGTCGTTTAATTTTGATTATGTCTAAAATATTATTTGATAAATTATAATTTTTTTATACATATTTTATAATCATTTGACAAAAAATATATTTTTGTATGTTGCACCGGTTACAAAAATATTGATTGACTATATTGTGCATCTTTTGAATATGTAATATTAAATACATAATAATAAAAAGAGATAGACAACTGGTGGGTTGATTGATGATTATGCATTGCACATTATATATTAATATATTAAATCATATAATATTAATATTAAAAGGAGACATGTGATATAACAATTTTCAAGTCTCTCTTTATTTCTTTCTTTTGTTGATTTGTTTCCACAGGAGAATCCAGCAGGATGAATTGCATCCTTTATATGAATAAAATAATATATCTATATACATGAATAATGATTCAAGTTTGAATTTCATTCCTTTTGACAAATTCTAGTGCTGTTGCATATGTCTGAAGAGCGTCTGTCTCTGCTTACTTTCTCCAACTTATATGAGTCAGAAGAATAATTCAGAAGAAGAGCGTGCATAATTCAAATGAAGGAGCGTCCCTTTCTCCAACGGATAGATTTTTGGTTATATAACGAGTATTTTGCTTGGAGAAAAAAAATATAAGAAAGTATTATGTTATATTGAAGTGTTCCCACATATTGTGTTGTTTGCTTTCAGTGATTAGTTATTTCTATTGAGAGAAAATCTGTTGAGATTTTGAGCTTTTATTGTAAAAAAGTCTTATATCCCTTATCCGTATTCTTGTAAAAAGAGTGATAATTTTTGTGAGTGATTTTTGAGATAAAAATCACTTGGATGGAGTGATTGGGGTTGATAACTTGTTGTAAAGGTTCACTAGCACCCGTGAAGCTAGTGGTGTTGTTACTATTTAAAGAACAGTAGAGAACTCTCAAGGAGGAACTTGAGGAGTAAATGTAGGCATAGTTGTGTCGAACCACTATAAATTACCGAGTTTGCTTACTCTTTCCTTTACTCATTTTATTTTTTATTACTCTCATATATATTGTTCCGTATATTTATTTATCTATTTATTTATTTGGGTGAAAATTTTAATTTGGCAATTTATTTAGAAACCCAATTCGCCTTCTCTTGGGTTGCCTTCTGGGTTACAATTGGTATCAGAGTAAGGGCTCTAGTATTTTTTGACTTAACAGTTTTAGAGTTGATCAATGGCAATTATTATAGGAAAACAAAATTTTGATGGTCACTCACCTTCCAACCCTCCATATTTTACTAGTAGTAATTATAATTATTGGAAAAATATAATGATGATATATATTCAAGGGACAGACTACAAGGTATGAAATATTATTAAAAATGGTCCAACTATTCCCTTCAAAATCGTTGACTGAAAGAAAGTCTCTAAAACAGAAGATGAATCGGATGAAAATGATTTTAAAAATATTCAAGCAAATGCTAAAGCCAAACATATATTATATTGTGCACTTGATCCAAATGAATTTCATAGAATTTTTGCATATGACAGTGCTAAAGAAATTTGGGATAAATTAGAAGTCATGCATGAAGGCACAAATCAAGTTAAGGAGTCACGTATCAGTATACTTGTTCATAATTACGAATTGTTCAAAATGAAATCTGATAAATCTATTTCTGAAATGTTTACCAGATTTACTAATATTACAAATTCCTTGAAAAATCTTAGTAAAGTTTATACTAACAGTGAAATGGTAAGGAAAATTCTCAAGTGTCTATCAAAGAATTGGGATTTGAAAGTGACGGCAATCCAGGAAGCCAATGATCTCAACACACTCGGTTTAGATGAACTTCTTGGGTCATTAGTGGCTCATGAAATTTTGATGAAAACCGACGATGATGACAATGACAAGAAGAAGAAAGGTATTGCATTCAAATCAACAACTCATGAAAAAGATGAAGAAGACACCAACTCAAGTGATGAGGATGGTGACATTTCAATGATCACAAAAAAATTAAAAAATTTATTAAAAAGAGATAAACAATTTAAAAGAAGATTTCACAAAAAAAATCATTTAATAAAGATAAAGAGGAAAAGAAAGATCAAATAATCTGTTATGAATGTAAGAAACTAGGTCACATTAAATATGATTGTTCCAACCCAAAAAAGATGAAGAACAAGAAGAAGAGCAAAAGAAGAGCTATGACGGTATGGGTAGAAAGTGACTATAGTAGCTCGGATAGTGAATCAAGTAACTAAAAGTGGCAAATCTTTGTTTCATGGGGATTTAAAATGATGTGGTAACTAAAAACTCTCTTTCTTATGAAGAATTGCTAAATGTTATTGAAGAACTTCATTAAGATTTTCAAAAGATAATTTCTAAAAATTCTACTCTTAAAAAATCAAATGCTTTGCTTATTAACGAAAATGAAAGTTTGAAAAAGGAACATGTTTCTTTAAAAAAAAAAAAATCAAATGATTTAAAATTGAAAATAATGCTGTAAAAGAAAAAATAGAAGATTTAAACAAAATAATTTTTAAATTCACACAAGGTAAAGAAAATTTAAATAAATTAATTACAAATCAAAGATGTGTTTTCGATAAAGTAGATATTGGATACAAACGTTACAAGAAACAAACTTTTTATAAAAATTTCTTTATTAAAGCTCATCTATTAGCCCACATATTACTTGTCATTATTGTTTCAGAAAAGGGCACTCAATTTCATCATGTCCATACAAGAAAATTTTGTTAGGAACAAAAAGGAGATGGGTTCCAAAATCTAGTAATTCACAAACTAACAATCACGGACCCAATAAGATATGGGTACCAAAATCAAATATTTCATTTCTTTTATAGGTTTGCTACAAGGCAAAATCCAGAAAAGGAAAATGGTACTTGGATAGTGGATGTTCAAGACACATGACCGGAAACAAATCAATGTTCACTACCTTATCCCCAAAAGATAGTGGATATGTAACATTTGGAGACAACAACAAAGGAAAAATCATCGGCATAGGTAGTATTAGTAGAAGTCCCTCTTCTTTTATTGAAAATGTTTTACTTGTTGATGGATTGAAAAATAATTTACTTAGTATGTAACGCCCTACTTTTTATTTCACAGATAACATTACCAAAACCATTATTATAATACAATTTCAGAGATAACGAATGAAAGTTCTATACATTAACCAGAATAAGTAGAAGAAGGTTCTCTCATTCGAACACATAATGGATGCAACAAGAGATGTAATTAAATAAGCTGCCCGTAAGCTTACATAGTTACATATAAAAGGAAGGGTTCGACCCTTTTACATCAAAGCCGGAGGCCAACAGATGAAGGAGATCCTTGATCTTGAACCACTTCTCGATATCCACCTGAAAAGGGATTAACAATGTAGGATGAACATAAAGTCCAGTTGGGATCCCAACATGATCCTAAATAATAACATACAGATAACTATGATCATGAATGCTTTAAATCATAACATATACATAATGTGACAGTTTATACTTGAAAATTTACTCATACAAGTACCTTTCTCAAAATCGTTTAATTGTTCAACAACATAACAATTCGTTTTTCTGTCTTTTTGTTACCTTTATCAAATTCGCCTGACAACAACAGGTCAGCGAAAATAGATCCACAAAACCCATTTACGTTTCCTCCAATTTCCGAACTTACACCCATTTCAAATACATTTCCAAAAACATCTAAAATGAACACGAAGATAATACATATATAATGCTCCCTACATAACCACATAAGACAACCCGGTTTCCTAAAAAAACAATATATATGTACCAATTACCATGCATGATACACATAAATAGAACCGAGATGATAATGAGAAGCCAAGCGACGCTCTACATGCCTTAAGCACGGTAAGCCAAGGATATATCTTTCCATAACACAAGCCAATTTACTAGACATCAGCTGGAAGGGAATGAAACATTTACCAATTACCAGACACCCACTAGAAGGAAATGGTACATCTGCCAATTTACCAAACACCTGCTAGAAGGAAATGGTGCATATGCCAAGTTCTCTAGGCACTAGCTAGAAGGTACTGGTACTGGTACCTCTTATTCTAAGCGCTATCAATTCTCCAAGTGCTAGCTGAAAGGTAATGGTACCTCTTATTCTCAGCATGTTTATAGTTTTGACCATCATAATATACAACAAGCATAAATAACCCCGAGTATACTACATACACATAATCTATTCAACATCACAATGTCATCCTTCATCGATGACCAAGGACAAAACCTTTAAGCATATGTAATAAACACAAGTAATACAATAATCGGATTCTCACAAGACCTTAAGTCCAACAACAATAATAAGATTTAAAAGCTTCAAAATCAAACCTCAAGTTCATTCTTAATTTACGAAGGGTTATGATTTCATTTCTTTCCAAAACCAATTTCCTTAATTTTCCAAATCACAATACTCCAATCATTTTTTAAAAACCCAATTTCTACATTTCATTAAAAACCACATCCATGATGTCAAAGCCACAACTCAATTCCACTCAACATAATCAATCCCAATTAGTCCAATTATCATGGTTAACTCTCCTCTTTAACAATTAACACACTTACACAAGCCATATCAAACAAAACATGACCATTATTCAATTTTTACCCCTTTTCAATTTATTAAGCTAATAATATTAAAGTAGGGCTTTTTCCCTCTTCAACATAAACACGTAAAACTACTCTCCAATTAACCAAGACAACTACCAATTAAATAATTAAAACCCCTAAATATCAAACCCTAGATCCCTCTTTACATGCTTTTTGAAAATTCATAATAAACATGTTTTTTATACAATAAAATCTACCACATATCTATCTATAAACGAAGTATTGAAAAGGAGTAAAGAAATCCTTACTTCTTGAAGCAAAGAGAAGATGAACCAAAATTCACCAACGACAAAACAACGATCCACTTAGATTAAAAGAAAGCCCTCGCCGAGCTCTATGTTTTGATCTAAAGAACTATGGGTAGAAAGTGAGTAGAAATAAAAACATCTTGAAACCCACAAAAATGGTAGAAGAGAAGAAGAGGAGAGAGCAAAGTGGACCAAAATGCCTTTTTAAAGATATTGAATTCAAACAGACCGCTCAAGTGGTGAAACCGTCACTCGAGCGAAGAACGCAAACTCCTAGAAGTTCAAACCAAACAAGGTAGACCGCTCGAGCAACTAATCTTGTGCTCGGGCTAACTTCAAAAAAATTCTCAGAATCATAGACTTGCAAAAGGACGGGATGACTGGTAAAATCGCTCAAGCGACCAATCCATCGCTCGAGCGATGAAGAAAACTTCAGGATGCTATAACCTCCCCACCTTAGGAAATTTTGTCCCCGAAATTAAAGATAAGGCCGAAACAAAGGCAACTCAATCATAACCGGAAGCATAACCACCAACTTAAAGTTGGACCCATACTTGGGATAAATTCCCGAATCCCAATTCAACATTCAGGACCCTAAAGACACCCGAACAACGAAACTCAAGGAAGAGATCGTAGATGCCTCCTCGACCCACACAACTCATTAGGCCTATGAGACAAGAATAAAAACAACAACCACACGCATACCAGAGGCATCAACTAGGCGACAACCACCACAACATGCCCAAACACCCCCGAGTGCTCAGCACTAGAACATGGAAGGAAATCCCCACACTAAAAGTCTTGGTGAACTCATATATAGGAAAAAGAAAACTCCCAACAGAATAAGGTCAAAGACAACATGTTCAAGCTAAGTCAGTACACAACATCCATTATTCCAGGTTAAACAAGTGATAACATAACTTTATTAGCAAGAAAATTTTCATCATTTCCTCTATTCTTTGAAAATCCTTCTCTTGAATGTAAAACATTTCCCACAAGTGCCCAAAACTCACATTGATCATGAGCCAAAATATATCTTCTACTTTTCAAGCAAAACTCAAAAGTTTTATAAACATTCTCCGAAAATAAAGGCGTTAATCGGAACACATAATCATCCACAAGTAAGTTGTATAAGACTATTTAGTGAAATCCCTCATTACAATTTAGATTAACTCCACAACATTTTCGTTTAACAAGTATAACACCAGGAAAAATTCATTTTCCAATTCACGCTCAACAATAGTCATCTCACAACACCGATCACTCTTACCGTGATGCCATAACAAATACATACGCCACATTTATATAACAGTCATTAATAGAAATAACAACCGCTATAACGACCCCAACATGCATATCATGATTATAATTATTTAATTATGTGTTATTCATTAATTGTGATATATGTCATGTGATTAAATTGAGTATATCTGTTCAATTTGAAAACTAAATGTTGATCGTAAGAAAATATGTTATGATTTCTGCTCTGAATCTAAAATTGAAGGCCTTAATGGTGTCAGAAACGAAAATTGAGTACGTGAATAGACTAATTGGAATATTTAGAACCTTATGGCAAGTTTGATTAAAAATTAATTCAAATTAATTAATTAAGTTATGTTTAATTGGTCTAATGTTCTAATTATTGCATTAAGTCATTCCAACTATATATTTGTGCCTTAAGCTCTCATATCCTCTTTATTTTGAGAGCAACAATTCTGAGAGAGAGAGACTTCATTCTAGAGAGAGAGTGTGTGTAGAGATTGAAGGTGAACTTGAAGATATAGCTTGAATTGCTCAACATTGTACTAGACTTAGGCCTCGTTTGGCAAGTGGTGATTTTAGCCAAAAAGTCACTAAAAAAACCAAAAACCAACAACCTATACCAAAAAGTCAAAAATTCCATTTTCTCTCTACTTTTTGCACTTCTTTTTGTAAAAAATCAAAAAGTCATCCCAAACATACTAGTTTTTTTTACATTATATTTTAGCTAAAAAGTCAAAAAGTTACTAAAAAGCCTGTTCCCAAACGAGGCCTTAGTGTAAATGAAGGCTCTAAGTAAGAGTTTAACTTTCAATTCTTGAAGATATCATGTTTTAGAGTTGTATTCATGGATTATACATTGCCATTTGCATGTATTTTGATAATTGAAGTCAAGAAAGTAAAGAAGCTCTACTTGCATGTATTAATAAGATGCATTTTGCCATGTTGAGTTTGAATTCTAGCATCTATGTTGAAATTATGGAATAATTTGTACATGCATGTGTCATCCATCACGTGTTAACTCTTAAATTCATATTTTGGAAAAGGATTTTGTACATGCATGGAGCCTTTGAGCTCAATTTGTTAAGTTCATGAGTTTTAAAAAGAGATCATACATTGCATAGAAAAAACATGGAGTTTTGAACTTTGTTTTGGAAAATTGAAAGAGATTTGAGTATGAGGTTTCATAATCTCCATGAATTTATACATTATGATGAGTTTCTACATGTTTCTAGTAAGCCATGCAAGCTTTGAGCATGAAAGATGCACTTTTGAACTTCAAAGAGCAATCTAGAAAACCCAAAAAATTTGCAGACCGCTCGAGCGACCAAGTGTGCACTCAAGCAAACTTGACAAGCTTCGAGTACTTCTGCAGTCTTTACAGACGGCTTGAGCGACCAAGTGTGCGTTCGAGTAAACCCTATGAATATAGTTGGACCGTTCGAGTGACCAAGTGTTGGCTCGAGCGCAAATTAGACCCATCTAGTACTTTTGCAGACCTCTGTGAATAGTTGGTTCGAGCGAAGACCCCTATTTCAGCATATTTTGACAAGCTCTTCTCTATTCATATCTTCGTTCTCATCTTCTTTGGAGTATTTCTAAGCATGATTTGTGACTTAATAAGAAACTAATAAGTAAGAACCAACGTGAATGATTGAATTAGAAAGAGAAGATGAATTATTCGGTTCGAACAATGTGTTCTAATATGTGTATATGTGAATTGTGTAGGTTTGAACATTGTGGAAGAACATCAACCTACTTGAAGTGAGTAATATCTTGATAAAGAAATTTTCTCTTATTCTATTTGTTGACTATACAATGTGATAAGCTTTTCTGTACTTACGGTTTTGAAAGTATGAATTAGCCTTCTATTTGTTTGCTCAGTGTGGCATCTGTAACATATATTCATGTTGGGCCTGAAGCCATTCTACTATGTATTGGGCCTAAGGCTGTTCTGCTAAGTATTAGGCCTGAGGTCATTGATGTATTGGGCCTGAGGTCATTGATAGATTGGGCTTGAGGCCGTTTATATATTAGGCCCGAGGCCATTTTATACAACTGTATTGAACCCGAGGTCATTCTGTTGTGGACCCAAGGTCATTTTGCTGGGCTTGAGGCCGTTTATGAGCTGGGCCTGAGGTCGTCATATTTGTTGGACCCAAGGTCGTTTTGCTATGTAATGAGGTTACTTTATGACTTTGTTTTTGTACAAAATGGACCTAAGGTCGTTCTGCTATGTAATGAGGTTACTTTATGACTTTGCTTTTGTACGTAATGGACCTGAGGTCATTCTGCTATGTAATGAGGTTATCTTATGCTTTACTGTTGTATATAGAACTCATTCATTTAACCTCTTTACTCTGATGTTATTCATTGGGCGTTAGCTCACTCTTTATATATAGGTGAGCAGCAAGATGTCTGACTGCAGCCCTAGTGAACCTGTGTAAGGATACCAAGTTTTTTAGGAGTTAGCCAAGGATGCCTCACGTAGGAGGCTTTTGTCTTTCGATTTTTTGTTTTGAGTTTGTTGGCCATGTTTAGCCACAATTGTGGATATGTTTTGTATAATGATATTTTGTGAATGGTCTTAGCTAAGTACTATTTTTTGTATATAAATGGATGTGAGTTATTAACTAAATATATTGTCTGGATATGTCATTTATGCACAACCCGTTGGACAAATGACAACATTTATTAGTCTACTTCCGCTTCTAGCCCCGTTATTAATTAAATATTTCTGTTAATTCTGTCTTTGAGGCTGGGTACTCCGGGATTACTGGCCGGTTACGGTCTAAACCTATAAGGGCAGGTTTGGGTCATGACAACCATGTTATCAACGCAACAAAACACAAGGAACTTCACCATCTTGAAATTCCATTTTATCATAAACATTATCATAAGTTATCATCCACACAAGGCATAATGTCATGCAAGAGGATGATCCCCCACGTACTATTCCAACCCAAGGAGTTCACTAACTTGTAACAAGCCCCACACAAGCTTTATAACCACCAACACGAGACTCCACTCTTGCCAAACCACTTTAAGGCACTTATAGAGTTACAACCCTTTTTACCAAATGCTAAGCTAGACTCAGTGTCACTATTTTTCAACCATAACCAGACATCCCTGACCGACTAACCAACTAGATAAAACTGGACACTTAGTACCAACACCAACATGACACCCAACACCATTACTCCAAATGGAGTTCTGCACGCAATCCTCTATATTCCTTGAATCACCCTGGATTCCTCTAGACTAGACCATATCCCCATGGTTCTTAAAGAAAATCATCACTCCTATATCTATATGGTGAGCATATCCCTACATCTTAAACACAAGACTGATATGGTCAATGGCAATCACACAATTCCGAACACCAAAGAATCTTCACCAATGCCACACTTGTCACCGGAGAACACAATGTTACTTCCTTCTAAAGAATACCTCTAGCATCTAACTACTAAATTCTCCTCACATTCATAAACTCCATCCAATATCTAATAATGCCACAACACAAACACTACCCTTATCACAATCGATAGGACCACAACGAACTCACTGACCAACAAAACCAAAACACTGAACATCACACACAAGTACCATTCTTACTGCCCCGAAATACAAATCTCACACTCCCTCTAAACCTCCTCACATAACCTGCCAATTCTATAAACCTTAAGGTCTCACATTCCCTTATATTTGACACATCCAAGCCTTATAACTCATTTTCACCGTATAACACCCCTAACCACAACAATCCACGGATTACCCATTCTCAACAATTAACTCCCAAACAAATCAAGGCTCACAGGCCATCGCATAATCATTTCATAAAACAATAACATATATACAGCACAGTTATGATTATTAATCCTATGAACAACTTCTCATGACACATATAAAATAGTCCAAAATCTATCATAAGCCTCCAACACTTAAGGAATAACAAGCGACAACAACAACATGTATATACAACATATAATCATGTTGCCTCAGCACCCAACAACACATCAATCAACAACAAAAGTTCAAATACTATACCACTAGTCTCTAATACAAAATCCTCTCTCAAGGTAATACTATTGTGATGGCTGAAAAGTCGACCCTCGCGAGGCTCTCAAAGCCTGACTTGCCTGACTCTGGTATGGATACCGCCCCTGACTGGACTGAAAAGACTGAGTCCAACTAGGATTTGAAACACCCGAAGAATTCACACGCAAAGGGCACAAACATCTAATATGGCCTAGATGACCACAATCAAAACAAAGAGTAAACCCCCTACTCTGAGACTGGCTTGAAGCCTGAACCTCACTAGGCCTCCCTACCAACGAGTTCAAAACCCCCAACGAAGACAAAGACTACGCCTAAGGTTGAGCATGTGCTCGTCTCCACTTCTTACTGAGCTTAAAGTGCTTATAAACTATAAGAGTTGCCGAAGTGGTCTCCTCTCTAACTCGACCAACATGCACAACCATGTCCTCCACATGGGCTGCCGCCTAAACTAAAACATAGTAATTCTTCCACAGAGATCTAACTACCTTATCTCATATATCATCACATAACTACCTCTCAAACTCAAAACAACGACGCTCCTCTGTTGCTACCAACTTTGGAGCAAACCTCGACAAATTAATAAACCGCATCTCAAACTATGCCAAAGAAGTAGCATCCTAGTTCAACTCGACAAACTGTTCCCTCAACCTTTCCCAAGAGGAAGGAGGGAAGTACTTGGCCAAAAAGGCCTCCGTGAAAGCAACCCACGTGTTACCTACAGTGCCCTTAGTATACTTCTACCAATAACCCGCATCTTCCTTCAATTGGAAACTTGCCAAAGAAATCCCGAACCCCTCATCCTCGACTCTGAGCATATCAAGAGTCTTGGTAATCTGTTCCAACTAATCTTCTGCCTCCAGTGGTTTAGCCTCCTCCTAAAACTCCGGTGGATTAGAGCGAAGAAACTCCTTAGTAAGCTTGAGGGTACGCCTGTCGTCACCCTCATTGCAAGTTAGAGCATTTTGCACCACTCTCACAATCTCGTGTGCAATTTCATTGCCGACAGCCGATGTTGCAATGACAGGTGCTAAAGGAACTGTCATGCCTCTACCGACACTCCTATTTCGAATCCGTCCTATATTCCCTTGTGTAGACATTATATAAAATCAAAACAAGACCAACTTAGTGAAGAACAAAACGGCCTTCCCCGAGGCATACACTCGCTATCGCTAAGTTACAAAACACACTTAGTCGCAACACACCCAATTCTATTACACGTAAACAATTAAACACTAAATCACATAATCGAATCAAGTCCACAAGGATAGCTACTCATCCCGGAACTCCCAAGGAATTCTCATCAGAAACCACGTTGATCAGGTATGTTTCCGATATGACCTCAAAGCAAGTTCACCAGCTACAAATACTATCTAGGAAATTTAATCCCATGCTCACATAAATGCAACATATAATTCCTAACACTTATCCTAACTACATGCAACGTCCTCACCACATGTAGCGAACCCATTGTGGTAAAAATCATTTCCCACGAGCCCAAAGTATTCAAACCTAGCTTGCTCTGATACCAAGTTGTAACACTCCACTTTTTATTTCACAGATAACATTACCAAAACCATTATTATAATACAATTTTAGAGATAACGAATGAAAGTTCTATACATTAACTAGAATAAGTAGTATAAGGTTCTCTCATTCGAATACATAATGGACGCAACAAGGGATGTAATTAAATAAGCTGCTTGTAGGCTTACATCATTACATATAAAAGGAAGGAATCAACCCTTTTACAACAAAGGCATTCCACCAACAAACAAAAGGCCTTGTGGCCAACGGATAAAAAAGATCCTCGATTTTGAACCACTTCTCGACATCCACTTCAAAAGGGATTAGCAACATGGGATGAATATAAAGTCCAACAGGGATCCCAACATGATCCTAAATAATAACAACACACAGATAGTTATGATCATGAATACGTTAAATCTTAAAATATACATAATATGACAGTTTATACTTGAAAATTTACTTATACAAGTACCTTTTTCAAAATCGTTCAGTTGTTCAACAACATAATGTAGACGCGCCCCTTCGGGCTTTGCTTACTACAGTTCGGACTCAAATGTTACGGTTCTTAATCTGATCTCACAATGTGCGATATGAGATTGATAAATCACCAAAGAGTTCAAATCCGACAAGCCGTTTTGGAAAACTAATTTTTGTAAAGAAGTGCCAAACATGGACTGCTTTGCTAGATACAGAGTCGCCACCTAAATATTTTATTTTGGGGGAATTTAGGAAACCTTGACTCGTGCCTAAGGCCACGTGTCCGTTATCACCAAAGTTGCCTCGGTTCGGGAACTTGGGTACGATTGGGGAAGGTCATCTATGAGCACCCCCCCTCGCCCGATCAAAGATCGGCCTGTACTAAACATAATATCGAATTTTTGAAGACACATGTACTCTTATTCTGATTAATTAGCTAGAATTACTATGTGATGCGCACAACACACAAGTATAGACTAGATCGCCTAATTTGGAACAAAACATTGCACATCTGTTTGTTAGGAAAATAGTTTGAAGTTTGCTACTCGCGAGTAGGCTAAAATGCGGATTTCGATTAATTGTTCCAATTCAAGTAATCCAACCTTCACCCACTGGCATTCAGGCAGTTAAAGCAAATAAGCAATTAGCCTCATGGCAAGCATGCTTTCATGGTAGTCAATAACACACATGCAGTATGCTAAAGCATAAACACTCACAGTGTACTCCAAGCAAAAACAAAGAACTAGTTAAAAATCATGCATGATCCTAGTTCATGTTAAGATGGCTAATGCAACACATGCGGAAATGTAATTAAGATAGACTCGGCTATCCTAAGAATGTCATGTGAGATGCAACTTGGTACATCTATTCAAATTGGAATTGAAATACAATGCAGTTAGTATGATGCGCCGAGCCCGGTGCATGCAATACAGATAAATGGATGCACGCATGCAAAGCATAAGGTATGCTAAATGAAATATGCCCTAAAACTAACCATCATAAGCGGTTAAGTAAAAGGGAGAAAGAAATTGAGGTTGGAAGACATGCATCACACACACGCACGCTTATTACAACAATACGCCCTCTCGAGGAAGGGACTGAATAAAGAGCTAACTAGCTAACCTAAGCTAATTAAACTAATTATTACACAACAAATTAATTAACTAATCCTAGTTAACTAATTATTACAAGACGAATTGAATAGCTAACGCATTAACTATTAAAGGTACAGACCAAAGCAAAAGCAAGCTATCTAAGCATGGCAGCTAAGGAAAGCAATAAATCAGGAGCCTTAGAGGTAGAGGAATGCATGCATGTCCGGTCGCCTCGTTCGGAAATCCAATGCGATGCCCTGATTTGCCTCTGTTTTCATTTGTTCTCAGAAACTTGCACCAAGCTCCAGAAAGATAAAACTTCACCTTAGGAATCCTGTGGGAGGGTGGCCGACCACTTTTGGTCTCTAGAAACACCTGCCGACCACTTTTGGTTGTTGAAAAAACAAGAAAAGTGGTCGGCCAGCTACTTTTTCTGGCTGGCCGGCCAGTTGTTGTTGTTGAACTGCAATTTACTACAACAAAGAGCAAGAAAGGGCATGGCAATGCATTTGCAAGATATGTGTGCACAACCACCCTCCCTATCATGTAATGAACTCAAGGGAGTGTAGTTCTCGACCCTCGGGCCACCAATCACGCATTTCAATGCATGATGGCCGCGAGGCGAAGTTGCACAATTCAATATGAAATGAGTGCACAAGTAAACATATAAAGCCTAAAACTCTATCATGTATGATCAAGAGCGTCGGCGATCAGGAATTGAGGCACGTTTCATCACTTTGAGTATGAAACGTCCATCGTTTCCCGTGTTTGGACTAACACCGATTCCAAACACAATGCAAGCAAGCATGGCATACACAATGCAACTCAAGCATGCAAGTATGCAATATGACTTAAGCATGCAAACATGCAATGCAATATGAACAACCTAACAAGGCTAATGGCATGCACAATGCTAAAGCATGTAACAACTAGCATACACAATGCAAATGCTAAGAACTAGATGGCATGCTCAATGCAAGGCATTCATGAGGTCCTAAGCATAATGTAATGCATGCATGCACAATGCAATGCAACAAGGGCAACTTATATAATATACCAAGCATGGCATGCTCAATGTAACATACATGTTATATTCAATGGACTTAAACCAAAAGGGTAGACCTCAATCATGCCCAAATCAGTGGCCATTGGTGATGAAATGAAGGCACATAAAGCAAGGCATGCATGCACAATGCATTGGCCATCAAAGAGGCCAAAGAGCACAACTCTCAAGAGTGCTCAATGAGTGACAAAAGTGGAAGTGTAACAACATTAAGTGCACTGAAATGAAGCAAGAAATGATGCCAAATCATTCAAAAAACATAAGTAAAGCATGCTAGCGTCCTAAGGCATGAAAGCTAGTAAAGAGCAACACAAAGGAGGCATGCAATACATGGCACATATGCATGAACTAAGCATGGACAAAGCTCAAGTAGGTCAAAACAAGGACCAAAACATACTGAGATAAGGGCCCAAAGGCCTAGGCATGCAAGCATACAAGCTAGGCCATAAGAAAGCCATGATGCACCACACTTAAAGACACTTAAAGCATGATTGAGGTAGGAACATGGGAATGCTAAAAGCTCTGAAATGTCATGTTAGGTGATGCTAAATCATGTGCACAACACAAATGAAGCATAAAAAGGTGCTTAAAGCTTGAAGCAAGCAAGAGCATTTGTACTACAAGTATACAAAACATGAAGCATGTGATTGAGGCAACCTAAAACAGTCCTAGTACATGTTAAAATGAGTCTAAAACATGTATGGAAGGTAGCCAAAATGTGCTAGCATGAAGGGCATAAGCCACGATGCATACAAGGCAAATAAAGTGGATTACACTACACCTATTAAGACCAAGCATGGAATGACTCGACCAATAAAAATCAGAGTTATATCATGGCATAATAACCCCAAAAGCACACTGAAATGGTGGCTCACAAGCAAGGGCATGAAGGCATATGCAATTGTTCATGTTAAAGCATAAAGGGGCAAACCCTCCAACGCATTGAATGAGTGATAAATGTGAATGTATGGCCATGAAACATGAACTGAAATCACATAACAAGTGATGTCAAATCACTGAAATAAGCCAAGTAATGCATGCTAGTGGATTCAATGCATAAGGCTAACAAGCTAGATTGAACTATAGCTATACAAAGCAAGTCATGGATGACCAATGCAACCAAAATCAGATCTTAAACATGCTAAAACATGAACAAAATATTCTCAGAGCTAAGCCAAAAGCACGCTAAAATAACATGTTACAACATGATGCATGTTAGGCTAGTTTAATGGGATTGCACTACAAGTGCAAGGAGCATGCAAAGGCTAACCAAACCAAACCTAAACAGAGATATGACATGGTAAAACAAGCCCAAAAACATGCTGAAATGGACACAACATAGGCTAGAATGAGATGCTACTTCATGAAGCATATAAAGCTAGTGTGTGTGATTTACACTACAAGTGTATAAGGCATGCAAGAGCCAACCAAACCAACCCAAAACAGATCTAAGGCATGTTAAAATAACACCAAAAACCTACTGAGATGGCCCCAAAACAAGCTAGAAACACATGCTCAAACATGAGGCATACAAGACTAGATTGTGTGATTTACACTACAAGTATATTAACCATGCATGGAGTTACCAAAATAAGCAAAAACAGTGGTATGCCACAGCAAAATAACCACAAATACAAGTTAAGATGTGGCCAACAAACACTTAGTAAAGATGCTCAAACATAAGGCTTATTAAGGCATGTATTGAAGATGCAAGGAAAAGGAATGGCCCTCCCCTTTCTAGGACCTTAAAACATCATCCCCATCACTGAAATCCCTCTGGATTTCAGTGGTGAGAAGGCCAATACAAGGTGGTCCCGAAGCTCACAAAAAAGGCTAAAAAATAAGGCCAAACAAGGCCTAAGAGGGGGTAAACAACCCCAAACACAAAAGTGACCTTAAACAAAGATCAAAAGCATGTAAAAATATAACTTTTATCAGTTATAAGTTAAGCTTAAAACAGCTGAAAGATAGGCTAAAAGCTTAAGCAAGAAATGGGGTTTTAAGGCTTAGAAGCTCACCCTTGAAGACCTTCTTTAAAGCTGCAACTCCAGCTAGTTTTTCAAGCTCAAGACAACCCAAGAACACCAAAATCAGCCCCTAAGCACCTCAGTAGCAAAAGGATGGTGTTTGAGTGTGTGTTTGTGTGTTAAAGTAAGACAAATCTACACTTTAAGGCATAAAAATGAAGAACAAGAGTGATATAGAGACAAAGCTATATGTAACTCTTTTCTCACAGATTTTCTGAACCTAGAGGAGGGAGGGGGAGCTTCCCTCTTATAGAAGAGGAAAGCCAAAGCTTCTTGGAGAAGCTAAGGACCAAGGCAATCCCTCCATACACGTATATGGAGGATGGTCTCAGTGTCCTCCAGTTGTGCCAGCTGGAGGAAAATATCTCCAAAAAGGTGTCAAAAAACAGCCGACCACTTGAAGTGGTCGACCTGCTAGTAAAAGTGGTCAGCCGACCACTTTAGGTGGTCAACCAGAATAGAAACTGGTCGACCATAGGTGGGAGAGGTCAACACACTAAATGCAAGGTGGTGGTGTGGTGGTCGACCAGAAAAGATGGTCCAAGGACCAAGAAAGCCAGTTATCTGACAAGAAAACTAGCTGGAAAAAGGAAAAGTGGTCTCCAAGGAGAAATACTGGTCTCCCACCCTTGTACCACCTTCCAAACAAGGAAAACAATGTTTGTACCAAAAACAAACCAAAGCGGATGCAAGACGAGAAATCGGGAGGCGAAACACGTGGCCAAAAGCCCCGAAAACTAGCCGACGAGCACCAAAAGTGGTATGCAACCACAAAAGTGGTCTCCTGGACCACAGTGTTCCTTTAGGCAGAGGCAACAAGGTGTGGTTCAAAAACCACGCCAAACGGAGAATGTTAAGCGATCCCGAGACAAGGCGCGTGGCCAAAGGCTCCAAAAATCGGAAACTAGTTTCCAAATGGGAAAAGTGGCCTACGACCATAGAGAGATGGTCTACAAGACCACTCCCTCCCTCCGGGAAGGGAAAACAAGACTTGGTCTGCAAACCAAGCCAAAGCACAAAGAGTTCCAAGGCCCGGAGGCAAGGCTCTCAGCCAAAACTCTGAAACCTCAGAATGAGCACAACATGCACCATCACCGAGCGCTCAATTGATGACGTCTGAGTCTTAAAGTCGGTCAAAAATGAGGTGTCTACAAATAACAATTTGTTTTCTTTCTTTTTGTTACCTTTTATCAAATTCGCCTGACAACAACAGGTTTTCGAAAACAGATCCACAAAACCCATTTATGTTTCCTCCAATTTTCGAACTTACACCATTTCAAACATCTCAAACAAACACGAAGATAATACATATATAATGCTCCTTATATAACCACATAAGACAACCAGACCTCCTCAAAATATATATATACCCATTACCATGCATGATACACATAAATAGAATCGACTTTAACGAAATGTTGATTTTGGTTTAAGAGACACACAGTTTCGATCTAAAATTGGTCGCAATCGACTGAGCAAAATTTGGGCCTGCTACTTTCAGTTCAATTGGCGAGCTGAGGGTGCACTCGACCTAACCCAACCCATGAACAAGGCAGGACCAGTTTTGTTACACCATTTGCAAAGTTAGATAGGACAACGGAGCAAAGCATGGTTTGGGCTATGATAGTAGGAGTAGAAATTGGGAATAGAGGGTCGGCTCGATGGATGTGAAGTGAAAAGAACAACATTCATAGATTGATTTTTGAGAAAGCCGAGGCAAGTTTCTTCATAAAGAAGCTCGGAGATGGTATCCTCTAATGTTGGTAAAGGGTAGCGATGAAGAAGAGATGCACAAACAAGTTCAAAATCATCCCTAAGTACCATTATAACTAAATCAACCGTTGGCCATCATAATAGGCGGTAAATAGTTCAGCATCGAACATTTCCAATTAGGTTTAAAATGAGATAATTGATTCCAAATGCCATACATTTAGGAGAGAGAAAAAAGATTGATGGATTGACTAAGTTCTTGGCACAAATAATGGAGGTGATTGAGAGGTTGATACTGATGGATGAGAGTAGGGCTAACATCTAAGTAAAGGAAAGCAGTGTAAGACACAGGCAGCGCGTGAGATGCACACACAGTGGCTAAAGGTGTTGCGTGAGGGCGCATGTAAGGTTTTTGGTGACACAATTGACGGAGTTAGGATTGTGAAAGGAAGACGATCAAAATGGTATCTTCAAAATGTGAAGATGATGAATTTACTGTATAACAGTGTTTTAAAGGTAGACAATTTGCGAAGAAAGAGACATAGTTTGTATAAAAGAAAAAACACATGGTATTATATTTTAGAACCTGTGCTCTAATACCATAATGAAAGAGAGAAAATGTTATCTTTCTAACTAAGGTAACATAATCATATCATATGGTAATACAATCATATAATATATTATTAGAACATATTCTGATAATATTTTTTGTGACGCTATAAAAATTAGGAACATTAAGGAATATATAAACAAATAAATATAGGGTTTTTCTAAGGTTACAAGTCCAAAATAATAATAATAATACATCAGAGTTAAATGTATTACAGACAACATTGTCTTAATTTTACAAATAAAGGGAGCTGTAGATTTTGCCAGACCTTACATACGTTTTTCTTTAGAATTTTAATCCGCCATTTTTGGAGATCTATAAAGTAATATTAGATGATTAAAGTGTTGGTGACGGAGGAATTGCTTTGAACTAATTTGGGTGGTATATAATATGCTTCCTCTAAATCTCTTTGCAAAGAGTTTTATTTAATTACTCCCAATTTATACTCCTTTTTTATATTTGGTCATTTGATAAATTTTGTAGAATTATTCTATATTGATACGTTTGATTATTATGGTCATTTGATAAAATTCTGTAAAGTTATGTTGTATTAACAATGCTAATTTGTCTAACTAAATAACGTAGAAATACTCCGTAAATGGATCAAGTGGACCCTGCCAATAAGCTTGCACCAATATGCCCAAATAAGTGGTTGTGCTTGGGTGAAGTAGGTGAAACCGGTCACTGGTCATAGGCAAGTTATCATATATTTAGTTGATTTATTTATGCAATTTGGTAAATTGCTTGATTATCGAATTTAGTAGTGATCGGATTTGAAGCATTTAAAGAATTTATGGAGTTAAATATTTTGGGTCCACCACTATATATTATTTTGGAAGAAATTTGTGTAAATTATTTATGTAGACAATTTGTATATTTGAAGTTATTAGTTATCTAAAATTATAAATTTGTGGTTGATTTGATTTATTAACAGCCCAAAAGTTGGGACGTTACATTTTTGAAGTGAAATAATTATTGTCACATGGCATCTGTTTGCTCTCTGCAAAAATTTCTTAGCTTTTACCGATAACTGTAGGAAATTAAATACACAACGAAAATAAATGGATTCAAATATACATTTTACGCTCAAACCGAATTCAATGATCATGTGGATGAATCACGTGCCTTTATTGATGAACTCAAAATGATCTCATCAGTGGGGTAGAACTACTAGCAAATGTACAAAAGTTTGTAATGTGTTTTTATAAAGAGAGAAGAGAGATAAGAGAAAGAGAGATTGCAGGAGACTAATTCCATACGGTTAAAACTAACTCTCCCCAATATAATACATATATTATATGGAAGCGTTATAACTACCCACAAGTCTATCTCCTCAAAATATGAGATAGTGGGTTATACACACTTATCCCCAAGGCAAGTTGATTTAAATTGAATCTCTGCTAACTAGGTCTCTTAATGGGTCTTGGGTCATACTACCATGGACGACCTAATTGGGGTTTGGATTCTAAACCAACCTAATTTCCAACATCTCTCATTCGAACATGTGGTAGCATGACATCGTGCTTCCTTTGTCTCAATCTATCCATCAAACACGATCATACTTGCCAATGGATCATGCGACCGCTGAGAATATCTGCATGTGGAAGCTCTATACTAGAAACTTATAAAAAAGAGCTAGCATAGAGGCATCAACCAAAAGATAAAATAGTGTCTCATATATCCCAAACTCATTTAGTTACACCAATCTAAGCATCTCTAATCCCTCACAAAGCATGCTATCCTTTCATAACGTAATTTATAAATACGACAAGATTGGAGCTAACTATCATGTCCTCACTCATATCAAGACAAATATTATAATGGACTAAATGTGCCAATACAGTTGTCCTTCTGTGACTTTCCAACTTGCTCATATGCTGCCATTGCGAACAAAGGCTGCACATTCATATGTATGTAGTCATTAAAATATATGTGTGTTTCATGCAAAAAATTGGTACAATCCAATTCCCACATTTCATTGAATAGGGGATTGTCATGCTTCCTACTTAATTGCATAATTATTCCAGACTTTTCAAAAGTATATTGTGTGCCTATTTAATAATAAAAATTATGTGTTAACATAATTTAAAGAATAAAAATAATAATAAATATATTATAAAATACTGATTGATCAGGGATATGATCATTCAGTATTTCGAATCGAAGCAAGAATTTGTCAAGTTGATAGAATGATTCAAATCTATAATTGGTTAATTGTTAAAATAAAAAATTTCTGAAAAATATTTTTGGTGCCAACCAAACACCAAAAAATTATAAAGAAAAATTTATTTTGGTATAAAATCATTTTACATGAAAATATTTTACGTCAAAACAAACAAGATAGACCCAAGATTTTGATATATACTAACAAAATATTCTAAAAATATATAAATTACAACATAAATTTCTAACAACATAAAAAGTGAAATTACATAAAATTATATATAAATAAGTCTATTTTTTTTTTTTTTTGGTATCTACATTGAGTTACAAAAGTTAATAACTATATGATAATCTATCTACTAAAGTTGAGCATCTGGAATTGTGCTCAATGATCTTCCATGTTATAAAAAGCAATGGAATCAATATTAAAATTCTGAACATCTTTCTCAGGCTTCGTTTGGAAAGAATAGGTTGGATGGGTTTGGGGCTATTCTAACCACAAAAATACAAAAGACTTTTTAACCCAATAAGATAAAATATCACATCCAACCCATAATTATTACATCATTTCTCTCACAAAAAGTAAAAAAAACCAAAAAATTATTCCCAAACGAAGATTTTTAGTCTCAGGCTAAAATAGTCAAAAAATCAACCCAATTCCCAAACGAACCCTCAATAAATGTGATTAAATAACTTGCTAAATCCTCCACCTTTTTTTCAGCAAACTAATGCTTGGAGTTGACACTGGATATGAGAAATTAATTTCTTTTATTATATTTCATCCAAATTTTTTAATTTAATATTCCGACATCCATGTTTCATAGATATAAAAGAATAACCACTTAAATTTTTTCAAAAACTTGGGGATAGCCAAATAAAATCTTTTAAAAAACGTAATGGACGAGTTTGAGTGTCTTGGAAAGTTGGCTCACTTTTTGATTTCTTGACTTTTTTGATAGCTTTTTTTGGTTTTTTGTAACTTTTTCGTATAAAAAATTTAAAAAGTCAAAAAGTTGACTTTTTTAGCTTCTTCCCAAAAGACATTTAAAAGCAATTATTAATTTGTATAATTAACTAATAATAGTATAGTATAGTATAAAAAGATTTTTAAATAATGCTATCGCATTGATCAGAGCCAGGCGTGGAGAGGATTAAATTGGGCCATCAGTTTTGTGTTAGAGAAAAAAAGAAATAAATTTTAAAATAAAAGGAGAATTAGAATCCCACTACCATTATTTTGAGATCCAAATTAGCAAAAATCGTAAGGCTATATTTGGAGTATAGATAGAGATTTAAGAGGAAGAAAAAAAAACAAAGAGAGAAAAAGTGTGTAAAAAATAGCTATAATACAACTATATTTCATTGACGTACCGCCTAAATTTTCTCTATTCTTTTTAAAATTTTTACCTAAATCTATATTTAAAAAAAAATCATACTCCAAACACAATGAACGAGGTGGAGAACTCAGAAATGGAGTTTAATAACACCATACAAATAAAAATAAAAACAAAAATTCTACCACCATAAATTGGAATATGTAATAACTATTACAACTTAAATTAAGTAAACAAAATGTCTTACATTCATTCTAAAACAAAATTAAATATTAATGTCATTCAGTTACAATACAAAAACTATCCTATCCTACAAAACCCATTGAAGAAACACTATTTATTCTTAGAGCCATTTTTTCTGTTGTTTTCAGTCTGATAATTGATCTCATGGTATTTTTATATCAACCTACTCTTGAGTTTTCTGTCAAAACATCACTTTTTTAAATTTTAATTCTAATTTTTTTTATACATAAATTGCACACCAACAAAATACAAGTGAACAAAGCTTGTTGGTTGTTCCTGTCACAGCAAATCATAACCTAGATTTTGCATGTCAATGGATTAGATTCGGGGAGGATTCAAAACATTCAATTCCGAATCCAAATCCGAAATTAACAGATCCAACAATGACAATCCAAACGGTCTTTAATATCTGTTAACGCGACCCAATTATCCAGCCTTCTATATTAAGTTGGTATTAAACTGTAACCTAAAAGAATAATTTTGACATGTAAATTAATTTATAGGCCAGACATATATCCTCGTTTCTCGGGGAAATGTTATCATTACAACAATTGTCCCCCCGATGCTACATCAGAGAGAACAAAGGAGCCATTAGGCAAGTGAACAGACTCAAATATCCCACCTCTTTTTCACACGGAACATCAAGGCCGATGATTTAATATCATCTTGCGGCACTTGCAGCATGAACTGGATTTTCGCTTTCATTGGAGCCGTCTTTGCCTTCCCAGATTCATCTCCAACCTGAAACAGGAAAATATCACCAAGCCTCTCAATTTCATGTAATGAATTTTCAAGATAAAATAAATAAAGAAACTGTGTGCTGCCACCACTCAATTTATGATTTGCTACAAACATAAGAACACTTCTTTCCTATTGTTTTTACCCTATTTGAATAGTCTTTTCTTTGGCATGCAATCCCAAAACAAAATGCAAGCTTGACAAACCAACAAAATAATCCACTTACTGTGCATGTGCATGTGCATGTATTTATTTATTTATTGGTACTACAGTTAATTCATTTAAAACACCAACATGATATGTGCTTCACACTAGAAACAGTGGCACCTTATATGATGCTTAAAACTTCAGGCTCCATTTGTGGTGTAATCTCCTCCTTTGGTTAAAACCGTGGCACCTTACATGAATCACAAATCAAGATGACTCATGCATAGAAAAATATCAATTATGTTCTTGAGTAGGCATTCCCATGGAAACTGAAGGAAAGAGTCGAGGAGGGTAGGATATCACTAAATGGAGAAGAGGCTAGCAAACTTTAACCATAATCTTGACTGTCTATGTACATTTTATACTATTTACTTCAAGGTTTCTACGTGGGCTAAAAATATATAGAAATAAACAACTTTTTTGAAACTCAATGATTGAGTTCAATTTTTTTATAACATGAAATCACATTTGGCAAAAAAATAAGTGGAAACAAACAAAATACTCTAAAGAAAGAAAAACCATTTGGTTCCTTGTAAAATATCCTGAACAAAATCAAAGGGTAGTTCAGTTGGTTTCAACAACCACCTCTTGGAGCCTCGACACCTCTACTCAAGGTTGTTAAAATCAGGATCTTAGGTAGGATCGGTGAGAGTCTCGTGGATCGAAACGTAAGATCGGATCCAAAATCGTAAGATCCTACTTTATATTTAAAAAAAGATAAAAATACAAATTAGAATGATATATATTAAAAATAAGGTGAAAAATCACAGAATCTACGATCCTACCTACAATCCTGCACGATCCCATACAATCCTACTTGCGATTCTATTATAACATCAATCCTACAACGATCTAAATCGTTTTAGCAATGTAGGATCGTACGATCCTGCAATCCGGATCACGATTTTAATAACCATGCCTCTACTATTGCATTGTCATTGTGAAGCAGTGTTGTTAATTCTGTTCTGTGCAGGCCGGTACATACCATTATAAACAAATACAATAGAGAGACAGTTTCGTCCCGGCTAAATTTCATTCTGTCTCGAAGTATATTGGGCATACTGGTCATTGTCACCCAATTATTGGCCATACCGGCTGTTAACTACCATTCATTTACTACTAATTTCAGTCAAAGTTACAGCATAAATAAAAATTGTATTAAATAAAACCAACACAATACACAATCATTGAAATTTAAAAAGGGCTCCCATCGAAATCAGAGTTTGTAGAATGTGATATTATTTAGCATAAATTTCATTTTTACACTTCGAATAATCAACTTTTGTCTGAGGTTCCATGTTGGAATAACCATAATTATAACATCATTTTCTTTTTCCTCTCTTGCATTCATCTCCTCCATTACTCTTACTTTTCTTTCTTCTAGTCTAGCCTTCCTCTCTCTTAAGTATCACATCTTTGCTTGTCAAAATTCTCCATCAAATCACAAAAATGAAAGCTTGAATCATCTACTACCTTGCTCTTTCTACACAATTCATTTTCAGCCTTTATTCCATTAGGCCTTTTAGTTCTCGGCAAAGTAACACCAACTTAAATTGGATCTTGATTGGAGCCCAGACAAATAGATGTGTCAAAATGAGAAGGGGAATATTGGGAGGGATTGTTGCATCAGTCCTTCACCTTTTGAAATCTTGCCACTTGATATTGTTAATAATTTAAAAAACAATTTTGCTGAAGATTTCAATTGTTAGTAAACATATGTGATGATTTCAAGAGAGGGACGAGGATTTCAATTTCTTTGTTATTATATAAATAAAGGCATAATAAATTAGTGATAAAGTAAACTAAAATTATAATGGTTTAGATGCAATTTTTATTAAAAAATCCAATGGTCAAAGTCGTAATATAAAATAGCATTGTGCTATTTCAGAACAACATATACTACATCACTGAGTAAGTGTTTTATGTTGTGATGCGTTATTTTAGCATTGCTACATTCGTAAGTGTTTTATGTTGTGATGCGTTATTTTAGCACTGCTACATCTAAATAATACACCACTATAATTGCTTCAACACTAATCCTATGAATCTACATTATTTTTCTTTTATCAGTCTCCTAAATTATTTTGTTAAATCTTGCAGTTAGTTTCATGGGTGTCTAAATGATGGACATGTGTCCTTCAAGTGTTTGAAGCATGTCTAGGTCTAAAAATGAAAATAATAATAATAATAATTGGATGAGTGTCGACACGTGTCAAAAAGTGTCCGATGGATGCCAATGTTCAACACAGACCTGCTATCTTAGAAGCATCAGTGCTGCTTAGCCGATGAAGAATACAATATGAATAGAGATGACTTCAAAATTGCAAAAAAAAAATATATATATATATAGAGAGAGAGAGAGAGAGAGTAAGACCAACAATTATCTTCAAATCAGCATCTCCCTCTTCTTCAGTGTCATCCCAAACATCTCTAATAGAGAGAACTAGATGAGTGGAAACTGAGAGGGGAGAGGTCCTCTTGTATACATGAAAATTGGTGATAGCAACTGGAAACTCTAGACAGAGAGATCCTAATAAAAGTCACTTATGCCCAATTGATTTGATTTATTTTACGAGGACTTGGATTGGTGAATCATATTTTGTTAAATATATTTGAATTGAAAAGGTGCAGCTGCAATTACAGTTACAAGTTAAATCTAAAATTTGTAAATTAAAAAAACAATATATTATGCAAATTTATTTTTATAAACAAACATAAATATTTTATAATATATTATATTTATTACGAAAATTTGAAATGGGAGCTGGTACACACTAGTACCAATACATACTATACTGTACCAATTATTAAAACAGTACACTCTGGTATGGGATTGACAACTTTGTTGTGAATACAAACCGCACATCTTTCATTCACTAGTTATTCCACCTTCAAGAGAAATTGAGAAAAATCTAATCATTTAAATCAATAAAATCAACCTAACAGTTCTCATGGTGTACAAGTTGAACAGTAACCACCAATTGTAGAAGATCTCACTAAAGATGATACCTTAGTCTGACATTTATACATGTCCATGCTGAAGATGAATTCTAGCTCAAACAGTGGCTAGTACAAGACTATGGTAGCAAGAAATTCTATTCATGGGAATCTTGTTTGGAGCAATATTGTTCTATTTTCATTTTCCAAGACTTGAGGGTTGTTTTAAGAAAAACTTAGGATAATACAAAATATGAAGTACAGGTACGAGTACGAGTACGAGTATTGGTACTGGTACAATACGGGTATGTCGATACGGTAAAATTTAAAAAAAAGTAAGGTACAAGCACGGCTTGGTATATTTGTAAAAATATATTTATTTTTAATTTGGAGTAATGCAAAAATTGATTAAATGGTTTAATTTGTTAAGATCCAACCTACAATTAACATTTAATGCCAAAAGTAAAGGTACAAACCAAAATTAAATGTCATTATATTATATAAATTACAAACCATAGCTTAATTTTAAATCATGCTAAGTATGAAACTAGAAATAAAAAAGAAGTCTAGTGAAAGGAATTTTATCTAGTATAAGAAAATATTATTTCAATTAAGGTACAGTACGACTTAGGTATATACTAAGTACATTTGGATATGCCAAAAATTAAGGGGAAAAAATTTTGGGTAAGTGTTTCATGTACGTATGTAGAAGTACCATACGCCAATTAGTACCCGGTACGGGTACAGCATGTTTGTCAAAGTAACCATGCTTCATAGGCTAGACTTTTATGGCTTCGCTTAAGGAAGATGATATGCTACTTGACATCTATAAAGCATCAACACTTCAAAACATGTGTCGTGGCGCTGTCAGACACAATGGACACATGTATGGGACACGCCACGTGGTGTGTCCCTCTATTTAATTTATTTATTTTTAGGTGACATGTCGAGGACACAATGGGGACAAGCCAACTAGTTTTTTTTTTTATCCCTGTTCGTGTTTTTGGCTGGACGTTGAATGATGTTACTTTTTGCTTAAATTTAAATAATTAAAGTGGGGTATTTTTAATTATATTAAATTAGTGTTAATTTTTGTTAATTTTAATTATTTGTAGATGTAATATTTTAATCTATATAGCAAATAAAAATAAATATAATTTTTTTATTACCATGTCCCTGCCATGCTATGAAGCACGGATACCTCTCCAAAGACAGCGTATGGGTGTCCGACACATGTCAGACACGAACATGCGTCAGACACGTGATGGACACATGCTCAACACTCTATGAGAGGTGTCCCCTTTTTTTTTTTGAATTTTTTGTAGTCGAACACATTCGGGACACGCTTGTCACGTTCGGGACACGATTTTGAACAAAATCCTAACATGTTGGTTGACAAAGAGAGAGAGAAGAGAAAGAAGGTGAAGAAGAACCTAAACATGTTGAAACTCAAGAGGGTGAAGAACCAATTGAAGCCCTAGATCAAGGTTATGTCCTTCGTTCTTCTTTGCTTTGTTTTGCGTCTTCTTTCATCACTTCGAAGATCGTCTCTCTGTGTCTCTTGTAGATCGTCTCTCTCTCTCTCTCTCTCTCTCTCTCTCTTTTCGTCGTCTCCCTGTCTCTGCTTTTCCCTCTGTTTTTCGTCTCTCACAGTGTTTTTTACGGCGAAAAGCGAACCGAGGCGAGGGCTTCATCGAATCAAGGCGACCACAAACGATATTTTTTTTAAAATAAATAGGATAGACAAAAATATAAATATTTTTAAGAACCATCATGCATTTATCATTCCAAATACTAAATATCCATAAACAACAGAAAATATCCAACAAAGACAAATACAATCCAACAATCCAAAGGTTCTAAAAATCATCTTCAACATCAAGCAAATGAACTTCTTCTTCATTGTCATTGGCTTCATCATATCCCTCCGCATCTTCTTCCTCTCCCCCATCTGAAATTGACTCTTCCTCATCAATAAGTTGTAATCTAGGTCTAGCTGCTGATTTTGAAGTTGAACGACCCCTTTCTGCTCTAGTTCTTTGGCTACTTTCCTCAACTCCAGCAGCTCTAGCAACATCATCCCATGTCAAAGTATCATCCTCAAAGACAAGTTCCTCCTCTATCCTCCCAACCAACCACTCGTTACTTTCATCAATATTTGTCAAAGCGATGGGATCAATCGTGTCACGGGAATTGTATCGACGTCTTAATGCTCTATTATACTTGACAAATACCAAGTCCAGTGTTATCAGAGGCGAGCCTAAGCGCTCGCCTAAGCGCTAAGCGAGGCGAGGCGAGGCGAGGCGAGGCTTTAGCACTTCACGCACACTGAGGCGAGGCGAAATGGTGAGGCAATGGAGAAGCGCTTGAAGCGAGGCTTAGGCAATAAAGCGGGAGGCGAAGCTAAGCGATGCTTCACTAGATTTTTGCCTGATTTCAGTTCAAATCATCTGGGCCCTTCATCTAGACGACTTTTGTGCAATTTACGAGCATGCATTGCACTTTATAATTGCTTTCTACTAAATAAGAAGTCGAAACCCTAGATTGGCTTCGTTCGTCGACATTGAAAGGCATACCGAAGTCGACTTCACCCGGGTCTTCTTCCTTCTTCGAACGTCGTTCCAGTCGATTATCCGAGGTGAGTTCCTTCTTCCTTTCTTCCCTTCGACTTCACCTGGGTCTTCTTTGTTCACTGTCAGACCACCCCCTTTCTTCCCCCCTGTTCTTCCTTTGTTCATTTTTTTCTTCGACTAGAACACTGTCGGACCCCCCCTCCCCTTTTTTTCCTGGTTATTTTAATTCAATTGATTATTTTTCTGTGTTATTTTTTTTCCATCAGAATTTTTTTTCAATTAATTCAATTATTATTTTTCTGTGTTAAAATTTCAATTAATTCAGTTAATTTCCTTGTTATTCAATTAATTATTTTAATTCAATTAATTCAATTAATTTGTTTATTTTAATTCAATTAATTTCCTGGTTATTCAATTAATTATTTTAATTCAATTAATTTCAACTATTTTAAGATGATTGATGTTGAAGAAGAAGTTCATTTGCTTGACGTTGAAGATGATTTTTAGAACTTTTGGATTGGTGGATTGTATTTGTCTTTGTTGGATATTTTCTTTTGTTTATGGATATTTAGTATTTGAAATGATAATTACATGATGGTTCTTGAAAATATTTATATTTTGGTTATACCATCTATTTAAAAAAAATATCCTTTCTGGTCGCCTCAAATCGATGAAGCCCTCGCATCGCCTTATCGCCTCGCGCTTAGGCATTAGGAGACCTTGTCACCTCGGTTTGCTTTTCGCCTTAAAAAACACTGACCAAGTCATTCAGACGCTTTTGAGCTAACCTATTTCTCTTTTTGGTGTGAATCTGCAAAAATTCAAACCAAATAAAAATATTCAAATTTTTATCTAGGTATTAATAAATTTATAGGTATTCATATTCACTACATTTAAAAATAGGTACTCAAATGTTCAAACACACTCCAATTCCGCTCACATTCAGATGAACTACAAGTCAGACTAAGAATTGTGATGGCAAATGTTTGCAAATGTGGCATTTCAGAACCATATGCACTCCACCAATCAGCTGTTGATTATAACTAATTAATTAGAAAAAATATTTAAAATATAAAAAACTAACTAAAATTACTTAAGTATAAAATATAGATCACTTGGTGCCCTTGTAGTTCTTTGTCTAATGGCCAAAGCCATCCCAAAGAGACCTTCAGCTTTCTTATAGATAGTTAACTCTGCGCAAACTTTATCTTGTGTCTCATTGCTTGGGACCAACCTTTGTATGCATTTATACAGGCCTGACATGACTTCCTTATCTTTCTCAATATTCGGATTTGCGTAAAAATACTCTGGATTTAAATAATACCCAGCTGCATGCAAAGGCCTATGCAATTGAACATTCCATCTATTGTCAATTATTTCAAAAAACTCCTTGTACTTCTCTTCATTTCCATTAAATGATTTTGCAATGGCTTCTTTAGCCCTATCCATTGCCTCATAAATATATCCCATGGGAGGCTTTCTCTCACCATCAACCAATCGCAGCACACGAACAAAAGGACTTGATATTTTGAGGTCATAAAGAACAGTGTTCCAAAAAGAAGGCATTAATATTACTTGTGCTGTCTTTTTACCTTGTGGTTCCTTCGCCCATTTGCTTGTGGTCCATTCCTTTGAAGTGAACATCTTCTTCAAGTTAGTTTGTTGTTGATGAATCCTTGATAAAGTTAGAAAAGCAGTTGCAAATCAAGTTTTTGCTGGCTTGATCAAATCCTTGCACTGGGTAAATTGCCTCGTCATATTCAACAAACCAGAGCGGTTCACAATATAACCATGCACCGCAATTGCCTTCTCAAATGTCTTGTTAAAGTTGGGAATTTTGAAAATGTCCTCCAACATCAAGTCCAAGCAATGAGCTGCACATGATGTCCAATACAAATGTGGCTGCTTTGCCTCCAAAAACTTCCCTATTTCAAGTTTAAAAAAAAAAAAAAAAAAAAAAAAAAAAAACGAGTTTTTAATATAAGAATTGCATATCCATATTGTAAGTAAGTACTGAGTAAATATATACTACTAAGTTACCAACCGGCCAACACATTTGCTGAGGCACTATCTGTAACAACTTGAACCACGTTGGCTTCACCAATACGCTCCACAAAGTTGTCAAGCAATTCAAACATCTTATTTGCATCCTTGGATAAGCTAGAAGCATCAATGGATTCAATAAACATTGATCCTCTTGGGCAATTAACCAAAAAATTAATTAATGCCCTATTTCTTTTGTCTTTCCACCCATCGGCCATTAAAGAGCATCCATATGTTACCCAATCTTTTTTATGATCCTCCATGGTCTTATTAGTGTGGTCTACCTCTTTCTGCAAATAAAGAACCCGCACCTCATGGTAACTTGGTGGTTTCATGCCAGGACCATATTGCCCAAAAACTTCAACCATTGGCCCAAAACTATCGTAGTTCACAACATTGAAAGGTATACCTGTATCATACATCCACCTTGAAAACCAAACAAGAGCCCGATCTCTCAACACCTTCCTGCTAGGATCATTATCATCAATTCTCGTTTGCTTCCCCTTGGCTTTATGATTTTGCACCGCAACTTTCGGATCAGGGGTGAAGTACACATCCATGGGTCCCTTTTGCTTTGGTTGTTTGGAAGCAACAGATTTGGAGGAGCTACTTCCTTGTTGTCGATGGGTAGAACCTTGAGTAGGAATAGGCCTTTTACCATGTTGATGTATCTCAAGAATTTCATCATCATCATCTTCATGATTATCCATCTCATCAAAATCAAGAACCATCCTCAATTGGACCTTTGATTGACTTTTTTGAGACATATAGTCTTTAATCTCATCTTTGACATGAGATGGACATTTTTTACAAGCAACAACATTTGTATAACCACCAGCAAAATGTTGCTTGACTCGGTAAACACCGCCATTCATTTCTTTGTCACAAAAGTTGCAAATGAACTTTGAAAGGTTTTGGGGATTTACCATCCGTGCATATTGCCATGCCGGATCTTTTTTACTTTCACTCGACTTCGACATCTAATTCTAACCAACCAAGCAATTCAATGTTACGAAACGAAGAAACAATTTAAATGCAAACAAATAAACAGTTTCAGCATAAAGAAATTAAAGAACAACATATTTTTAGCAACAAAATAATTGAAATTTTTTTGGTAAATAATTGAAATTTTTCAGCAAAATCAATTGAAATTTTTTCATTAAATAATTGAAAATTTTCAGCAAAATAATTGAAAATTTTTTAGCAAATAATTGAAATTTTTCAGCAAAATTAATTAAAATTTTTTCAGCAAAATAATTATATAATTAACACAGAAAAATAATTGTAAAATAACACAAAAAAATAATTAAAAAAAAAAAGAAAGAAGACAAGGAGAGAAAAATTAACAGAGTAAAAAAAAAAAAAGAGGTCTGCCTACAGAGTATAATTTTTCAAATCAGAGTCGAAAAAAAAAAAGATGAAGAAAGGAAGAAAAGACGAAAGGAAGAAGAAGAAGAAAGGAAGAACACGAAGACGAAGACGCAGCAGCAGGAGGAGAAGAAAGGAAGAAGAAGAAGAAAGGAAGGTACTCACCTTTGTCCGAAGAAGGAAGAAGCAGCCGCAGGTAGTCAGTCAATCATTCGAAGCAAATGTCGACTGAGAGGAAGTCGACTTAGGGTTTCGACTGAGAGGAAGTCGACTTAGGGTTTCGACTGAGAGGAAGTCGACATATTTAGTAGAAAGCAATTATAAAGTGCATCGCATGTCCACAATTAGCACAAAAGTCATCCAAATGAAGGGCCCAAATCTGTCGAACTGAAATCAGACCGAAATTAATGAAGCGTCGCTTCGAATCGCCTCTCGCTTCGTCGCCTAAGCCTCGCCTCATGCGCTTCGACTTCGCCTCACCATTTCGCCTCACCTCAGTGAGTCTGAAGCGCTACACCGTCGCGTCACCTCGCCTCGCTTAGCGCTTAGGCGAGCGCTTACTCACGCCTCTAATAACACTGGTCTCTCGCAGATCCTCTCTCACTGATTGTCTCCCTCTTTTTTTCGTCTCTCGCTTTCTATTTATTTTTTTCTTTGTCTTCTTAGATTGAAAATACTTTTACATAACAAAAACCCTACTTTTTTTTAATTTATACCTAAGACCCTATTTTTTCCCTCTTTTTATTTATTCTATTTTTTATTTTTTATTTTAGACATAGAATAAATAAATAAAATCATATATATTAAACGTATCCCCAACGTGTCGTGTCCCTCATTTTTTGAAAATTTGCGTGTCTGCGTGTCCGGTGTCTGTATCTGTGCTTCATAGCCGCCATGTCTGTGTCCATGTCCGTGTTCGTTCTTCTTAGCTAGAGATTAAATAGGCATTGTCAATTGTGGGAAAATCTTTCCTTTAATCCACTTTTCTCTATCATGGAATCCACTTCTATCTCTACTTTATATTTTGTGTCTAACATTCTCCATTCTCTACTCATTACTCCCAACAGCAACTAAAAAGAAAATTGCTTCAATTGACCAATCATTAAATGCAATTTTTGTTTCTCTGTAAGGTTGCAATAAGGACCACGTTTTGTGTCAGAAAGCATCCTTCATTAAATACTTCGCCAGTAGAAGATTAAGAGAAAATGCTTCCTTTAGAAGAATATCAAGGAAAGAAAAACAAAGCATAGGTGGCACTCCTTGTGTTATCATTGATTAAGCTGGAATAAAAAGCATCTGAACATTGGCCACAGTTGACAGCTACAAACTGTAATTGAGCATCACTAGTCCATTCATGTTAGTGATCAACTTTCTGCTATCTACTAAGGCCCCGTTTGATTGTCCGGATTGGATATAAGGGTTTGAAGAGGGATATATAATACCTAAGGATAAAGATGGGATATAATATGTTGCAAGATATGAGAAGGATTATATATACTGTGGGATCACTTATATTATATTTGGTTAAGATAGGATATAGGATGCAATAAGAGGAGAGTAATTATTTTTTAATTTATCAAAAAAAAAAATTTATTTTTGACCTTTGAATGAAAGATTCCCTATATCCGACGGTGGGGATATACAATACCATGGGGGGGTTTGTATTTCATATCCCCCTTTTGGGAGATATACTATCCGGATTCCCTGTATCCGGAGCAACCAAACATGGGATATAGGGAGACAAGAAAACATGTGGGACCCACCTCATATTATATCCGGTCCCCCCTCATATCCACCCCTGATATACCTCTAACAAACAGAGCCAAAGGCTTTAATTAGTTTTCCCCAAACCCTCTCTATGCTTGAAAGAGTTAAAGCAAACACTATATCTTCAATTGTAGCATAGTCCATGATTGCAGAGCTATTACAATTGCAAAATTCCTTGACTGAGACATCTACTTCACTATTTCGCACTAAATCCTCTTCGTAGTGATAGGTGAAATACTATCCTTAAGCCAATACCAAAATACATTAAATGAATAGAAAAAACTGAGATTTAGAAGTCCAGCGTCAACTTGTCAAGATGATCCGACTACTCACTTTTTATAGCCATTATGATGATTTCTCTTTCCTACTTGGAAAACAAATTTATCATTGCTGGGTTGAAGTTAGGAGAGTTAAACACGGTTGTATATTATACTGCACATAATAATGGTATTTCCAGAATTCTGTGGTAACAATGATATTTTGGTATTTTTGGGTAATCAAATAAGGTTATAGAGTATTTCATTGTTTCAATCTTTAAACCGAATTGGAGTGGGTATGAAAAAATATTTGGGCAGCAGTAGTGCTACCGAACAAAAGCTCATTGTTGTTTGTAGGCAGAACATAAAACAACAAGAAAACCAGTTTTGTACCCCCAATCGGGAATTGAACATTGGGGGTGGCAAGAGATAGATAGTACTCCAGCTAACAACTGGTGTTTTCAAGCCAAGTTAGCAATAACACCTATGAAGCATGGACACTCCAAAATTGGTGCCGTGGCAATGTCTGACACGCCGGGGACACGTACGGGACACGCTAAATGGTGTGTCCCTTTAATTTAATGAATTTTTGGAAGGGGACACGGCAGGGACACGCGTGTCCACACGCCATGGGACACGGCAGGGCTCTTTTTTGAATTTGTTATATTATTTGGGGTAGTGTAATATTTAAAAAGTAAAAAAAAACAACGGGTAAAGCCCTAATCGAACAACCGAGGGAGTGGAGTAGAGTCAGACCTGCGAAGACCTTCTCTCTCTCAGTCGAAGCCCTCTAAAGTCGATCGAAGCTCTCTCTCAGTCACAGCCCTCCGAAGTCGATCGAAGACCTCCGATCCAGTCATCTCAGTCTCTGTTTCAGTCGATCCAGTCGTCTTCGAAGGTAAGCCCCCCTCTCTCTCTGTCTCTTGCTCTCTTTCTCTTTCGCCTCTGTCTCTTTCTCTCTCTCTCTCTCTCTTTGCTCTGCTTTCGACTGAGACTGATTTTTATTTTTATTTTTATTTTTTTTATACGTTTATATATATATATGTAAGACTTTTTTTTTTTATACGTTTATATATGTATATGTAAGACATTTTTTTTTTAATAATTATATGTTTATATATATGTATATATATAAAACTGTATTTTAAAAAAAAATTAATTATAAGTGTATATATATACATATATACAGTATGTAAACTTTTTTTTTTTTTTTTAATCCTTCTAATGTTAATGTTAATTTATAGGAAAAATGTCTAGTTCAAATTCTGCCAATAACACACAATCTACCTTTGATGCTGAAGATGATAAGCCACTGTGAAAATATGTGACTAGATTAGAAAAATCTGGTGCAAGAGGGGAATTATACCTTTCAATGTAACTTTTGTCGGGTTACAGGTAAAGGTTCATACACTAGGGTAAAAACCCATTTGATGCAAATTAAAAATCAAGGGATAAAAGTGTGTCCAAAAGTAACAAGTAAGGATAAAGCTGATTTTGAGAGAGCAATTGCAACAGCAGAGTTGAAATTGAAAAACTCTAGGTTGAAGAAAGTCCCATTGCCTCCTAGTTCACATGCATCATTAGGTTTATGTTTTAATGAACCAGAGGAGATGTATGGATCAAAAAGGAAGAGGTCAACAACTATAGGGAGTGGAAGTAGTAGTAACCCTGTTATGAAAGCATTTAACATTGGAGCTCGAGAACAATTAAATAGTGAGAAAGCTAGAATGTTTTATTCAGTAGGCTTGCCATTTCATTTGGCAAGAAATCTTTACTATGTTAGTGCATTTACTTTTACTGCAAATAACAACATACAAGGATATGTACCACCTAGGTATAACATGTTGAGAACTACATTGCTTCAAAAAGAAAGGTTAAACATTAATAGGTTGTTAGACCTTACTCGAGGCACATGGAGAGAGAAGGGTGTGAGTATAGTCAATGATGGATGGAGTGATTCCCAACGAAGGCCATGATTGTTCAGGGGAAACAAAGGACAAGTATTTTATTTCCAACTTGATGAAGAAAGTAATCATGGAGGTTGGGCCTAAAAATGCAGTTCAAGTGATTACAGATAATGCCGCAAATTGCAAGGTGGCGGGGCACCTAATTGAAGCACAATTTCCTCACATCTTTTGGTCTCCTTGTGTTGTGCACACCCTCAATCTTGCCTTGAAGAATATTTGTGCTGCTAAGAATGTGGAAAATAATTCAGTTGCATTTGAAGAGTGTAATTGAATTAGTGAGATTGTGGGTGATATGATAATGATCAAGAATTTTATTTGTAATCATTCCATGAGGTTGGTAATGTACAATGAGTTTGTGAGTTTGTGAGTTTGAAGCTTCTTTCAGTTGCCGAGACACGCTTTGTTTCTTCCATTGTCATGCTTAAGAGGGTCAAGTTGATAAAGCAGGGTCTCCAAACAATGGTAATCAGTGACAAATGGAGTTGTTATAGGGATGATGATATTGGTAAGGCCAAGTTTGTAAAGGATAAGTTGTTGGATGACTTTTGGTGGAATCAAGTCGACTACATACTTTCCTTTACTGCTCCTATTTATGACATGATTAGAGTTTGTGACACCGATAGACCTTCTCTTCACTTAGTATATGACATGTGAGATACAATTATAGAAAAAGTGAAGATGGTGGGGATATATAAGCATGAAGGAAAGCGACTAGAAGACGAGTCTACATTCTATAATGTAGTACATCAAATTCTTGTAGACCGGTGGAACAAGAACAACACACCACTTCATTGCTTGGCACACTCATTGAATCCAAGGTAATTACAACACAATTTACTATTTTTATTAATTTAAGTTTAATATTATTCTTTCACATTTATAATTAGTACATTTTTTTCATTTTAGGTATTTATTATAGTGATATGTGGCTTCATGAGGATCCAAGCCGAGTTCCCCCACATAGGGATGAGGAGGTTTGTCTTGAGAGAAAAAAGTGCTTGAAAAGTTTCTTTGATGATCCAATGGAGCGCACTAAAGCAAATTTGGAGTATGCTAAGTTCTCAACCAAAGAGGGGTCATTTGCTGACATTGATTCCATTCGAGATAGATGTGATATGGATCCTCATAGTTGGTGGGTTGTTCATGGTGCATCTACACCCACTTTTCAATCTTTGGCTTTAAGGCTACTTGTGCAACCTTCTTCTTCATCATGTGCTGAGAGGAATTGGAGTATATACTCTTTTATCCATTCAATGAGAAGAAACAAGATGACACCCCAACATGCAGAGGACTTGATTTTTGTTCATAGCAACCTCCGTCTTTTATCAAAGAGAACCCCACAATACCTTAAAAGAGAGACCAAGTTATGGGATATTGCGGGTGACACATTTGATTCATTTGATGATGTTGGGATGCTTGAGGTTGCAAATCTGTCACTTGATGAACCTGAGATGGAGTTTGTGTTGTTTACAGATGATGGAGGTGCAAACGAAGAAAAAGATGGTGATGGTAATGATGATGAAGACGTGCAAGAAATTGGATCTACTTGAAGCTTTGAAAGGCCTACTTCTTTTCTTTTCTTTTTTTTTCTTTTTTTTTTTTTTCCCCTTCTTCTTTACCTCTTATTTAGTGCTTTTGTGAAGAATATTGTTGGATGTTGGATGTTGGATGTTGAATGTTGGATGTTTTCCCCTTATATTTATTGTTGGATGTTGAATCTTTTGCCTCTCTTATATTTGTTGAATTAATGTTACTATGTTAGTGTTTGTTAATTTTGATTTAAAATGAATGTAATATGAATCTACATAACACATAAAAATAAAAAATAAAAATTTGCCGTGTCCCCATTTTTTGGAATTGCTGTGTTCTGTGTCCGTGTCCGTGTCTGTGCTTCATAGAATAACACTATCATAAGAATTAATAGGCAACAAAAAAAATTATACTCAATGCAAAGGCTTTTGTTTATAGAAAGGTTTGGGAAATTAGAAGAGGTACACAATCTTACCCCTAATCGTGGAGATAACAACTTTTGGACTAATGTAATCATTACAAGTTCTCAAGTTTAGATGAGAATGAATTTGTTCAACTGTTTTCTTGATGTATCCAATAATTTGCTCAAAAAACTTTAACTTGGAACTAATCTAATCGTGATGCCATGATGTTTACAAAATCCCAGCTCATCTCAATGACTCTAAAATGAGCCTAGGAATATACCTGTGGGACTCTAAGGATACACACGGGACGGGAGAGCTAATTCGATGTGGGAGAAAAATAAGGAACGTAGAAATAATATTAGGACTTCAGATAAGAAAGTAAGGAATTTGGATTGCTCATTACAGAATTTGTAGCACAATTTTCTATTTACTGAGCAATAGTATATACATCCTTCTTGTAAAGGGATTGGGCTTCCAAGCAATGTTGGGCTATGTTACATGGACTCCTTGGAATTTCGAAGGTACCCGTGTCGACACGACACGACACGGGTACGGGTGCGGGATACGGCTGGGATTCGGCTCCTTAGAAACGGATACGGCAGAAGAATCGAAAGAGGAGAGAGCAAGAAGAGAACCTAGCCTTCAACTTCAATCTAACTTGGTTGCAGAGCATCGATCGATCTGTGAAGTTGATCGATCTGCGAAGCTTGATCTGCGAAGTCGATCTACTGTGCTCCTTCGTCTTCCCCTTTGATCTCAATCTCCATCTCCATTCTTCTCGTCTCTCTCTCTCTCTCTCTCTCTCTCTCTCTCTCTCTTTTCTTTTTTAATCAATCTCTCTCCGTCTCTTCTTTTTAATATAATTTGAATTATATGTAATATAAACTATATTATTATAATATTATTCATATTATATAATATTATTTATTCAAAAAAATATTATATAATATAATATATCATAAATAACATAACTTTTATGTCTAAAATTAAAATAATTTATTTTATCATATATAATATAATTTATTTTGTCTAAAATAATGTTTATAATTTTTATTTATTATTTATTTGTTATTTTTTTTAATAAAATTTATTATTCCTTAAACTTTTTAAACTCATCTTCATATAATAAATATATTTAAAAATAACTATTTAACGTATTCCTGTACCCGTATCCTAATTTGGATCCATATCCACGTATTCTTAATTGTTAATTTTAAAGTGCCCGACCCTTAGATACACACCCGTACCCGAGTCCGTGTAACATAGGTGTTGGGTTTCAAAATGTTTTGTTACCAATTAAAAAAATTATATAAACCAATGGGTAAAGAAAATCAAAGCACTGACGACAATTATATAACAAAATTCACAATTTACCAGTAGGCAATTAAGTAAAAGAAAAACACATACCCAAAGAGATGCCCATCCAAGTCGCGCCTCCGAATCATAACCGACTTTGAACTTGTAGTCCTTGCCAACCGTGTGCTTGTATACCGTACTCCAGTAGTTTGAATCAAAATTGTACCAATAGCTGGCCAAACAATAATCAAAGTAAGATTAAGCACCTCTGTGATCATATAGCATGTGTGTTAAGAATTTCTTAACAAAAAATAACTTATTCATCTTCCTGTCCACTGGCAACTATACATTCCTTCTATAAAAAAAATTTCCTGTTGGCTTATTTCTACTATTGGAGATTTGTTACTATCAAAGTTGCCGTGGCAATGGCGTAAAATGCATACAATTCTAATTTTACTTTCTTAATGTCTGAGCATTTGAATTACTTCCTGTTAAGTCTATAAAATACATGTATTTAGACAAGAATATGACGAACGAGGCAAGCACAATAGAATTAACGCCTCCTCTATGAATATTTAGGAGAGACATGCATCCTAAAAGGTATGGATGACAAAGAGACAGGTATGCAGTGTGGCCCCTGTGATAAGTTTGCATTTTGAATCCCCATCCCTGAAGCTGTGCACCCCTACAATCCTTCCCCACAACACACTAAAGTAAGATAAAGAAAGACTAAAATCTGTGAGAAAATGTCAGCCGCTTGCCTAGAAGAGAGCAACTCCAGCCAGGTGGTTTACGTCAGATGTAACAAGTTAATGGTGGTGTAGAGGATAGTTTCTCACGTAGAGGAAGATGATGGCGCATGTAAAAGGAGAGGACTAAACAATATAAGGTGAAGACTAAAACTCTAGGCTTAAATATGTAAAAAGGAGTAACCGTGGCACAAGCAAGATAAAGGGTATATTTTATCAATACTGAATATGATCAGAATGGTGCAGGGACCTCTCTTCCCTGCTAAGAGATAATAATTCACCATTTGATGGACGACATATGATATTCTCACCAAATATGCACACAAATTGAAAACATAAGCTAGAAAACTTAACAGTGCCTGCAATTTAAGCCTCTAGTGCTGTAGTAAATACAACTCGATGGATATGAATTCGGACATCTTTCAACACAATACAGTTATATACAGCTCCTAGTTTCTTTAACCCATTGTGCAAGACAGCAGTATCTATACAATCCATATGGTACATAGCTCATGACACTTACATCAAAACTTCCACATTCTTTTCCTTGTTGCAGCTTATTAAAGGTAATGAATAGTCAAGATTGTCAGATTACATCAAACTCAGAAGAACCCAAGGACTGTGTTCTTGACATTTTCCCCCCTTTGCACAAAAGAGGTTCTTGGAGCAGAACCAAATGTAGAAGTTTAATAAGCAGTTCCCGAAAGCAAAACATGCTTAGTTTTTCTAGTTCATATTGTCTTGACATCACCATAGCACACCATTCAAGTGCCAACTTTCCATCCAATTAAGATTCAACATACTGAATATATATGATCTAAACAGGTTAATAAGAGAGAGAGAGAGAGAGAGAGAGAGAGAGAGAGAGAGAGGGAGAGATCACCTCAGCTTGTCTGAAGGACCAAATCGACGCTTGAATGCAAATGATAATGCATTTGAAGGCAATGACAGGCTTGGAATGAAGGCCATTTGTTCATCCTGCAAGAAATTTTGAAACTCTCAACTTCATTTATTATCAAAAAATAAAATGCCCAGAAATGGGAGTCTCAGTACCCAGAGATTTATAGGAAGGTGATCACCCTGGGCCATAATTTGCAAAATTAGAAATTCTAAACCATCCAATAAGCTATGTGGGTGTTTGGGAAGTGAGTTTTTTTGTAATTTTTTTTTGTTGTAGGATATTATTGAAGAAAAAAAAATTGTGTTTGGGAGGATAGTTGGGTTTTTTTGTGGCTAGATGTGATATTTGTGAGAGAAAAAATGAAATGATTATGGGGTTTGATGTGATATTTTGTTTAGATTTGTTTTTTTTGGTTTTGTAAAACATTTGTCTTGTAGTGAAAAAAAACAAAAAAAAAAAAAACCCAAAAATCAAGTCCCAAACACCGCCTATATATAGTTAGATCAACCCTTGTGCCCACATTGCAAGCCACATTATCTTCACCAGCGTTAGTAACAAGTGTCATTATTGTGGGGTGAAACCTGAACCAACAAGAATTTGCCACGTTAATTCTCCCTCCGTGATGAAGCCCTACAAGCTGAGGCCCCAGTAGAGGGTACAAACCGATGTATAAAAGAGTCAATCTCCAAGGAGCCTCCTTGGAGCACTCGTTACTCCCTACTAGAATGAACTCCCACCCAACCTCACCCATCTCCTTTCATGTCAAAAACACGCTCAAGCCTCTCTTGGCCTGCTTGGCTCAACCATTCCTCTCTTATGATCTACATTTTACACTACTTCTCCAGAGGCACTCTAAACTCCTACACTAACCTAGGTCTAGTGCAGGGTTTCGGAACCACTCTCAGGATTGGTGATATGGTCATGGGGAGCCCAAGCAATCCTATGAACCTTGAGTAGAATGACAAGATCTTGTGACTTGGTGGCTAGATTTGATGGTTCGTCCCATTCTCTCTCCAATTAACTCCAAGCTGGTTGACTTCCAAGGCCCAGCCTCCGACAAAAAGGGGGTTTTGCTTTTGTTGCCTCTCCCCCCCCCCCCCCCCCCTCCCCTCCCCTCCCCAAAACAAAATAGTGCCTTTGTTTTCACCCAACCCATTTCTGGTGACTTGGCGCCACCTCAAAGACTGCCATATTTCTCAAAGGGCTCCACAACCATCCTATTCACTCACCACCACCCACACTTAGCATTGGAAACAATATTTGAGGGTTGTTCGTGATCATCCAAAGAAGAAATTTCAACGACCATAACAAGAAAATCAGACGAAATGCATTTGATGAACTGAATGCTGAAAAATACCTTGTACAAGTATCTTAGATTTATGTTTTCATCCTTGTACTGAGCAGTGCAAACCCCATTCAAGAGATGACCTTTGACGATTCCATTTATTGACAACATTTTCTTCACTTCCTCCTCCTCTTTCTCCTCCAATGAAATTTCACCAAGAGGAAACTTAAAGGTTGCTTGTGGCTGCAGCACCCAAAAGGCAAGTAAAGAAATTAGAGAATAAAATAATCTTGTAGAAATATATCAAAAGAGGCAATGCATGAGGGTACCAAAGCCACCAAAACACAATCTCAAATCATCAGCTAAAAGAGTTGTATTGAGATATGCTTTCAATAGCTCAAGGTATATACAAATTGTGACCCAAAATTGTGTGCTCCTACAAGTAGCTCAAATGTGTACAACTCATGCAAAGAATTGTTCTCACCAGGCCAACAGATGGAACAGCAGATGCCAGTTCAAATTTGTAGTCAGGACCTGCAAGATCCGCAACAATTGCCACCTCTCCTTGTTGTGCCTAAGGGATGTATAGCATTCATGTAAGAATAAAAGCATGGAACAGTACACAATACAAACTCAAAATTCATAGTGCAGGTGATGTGGCACAGGAGAATAATAGAAGCATAACAAAGACGAAGAACAAATTGGGGATCACAATCCCAAAACAACTCTTAATAACAATTTCAATAATCAACATTTATCAAGTCTAGTCTCCAAAACTGTAACATAAAAGCCATATATATAGGAATCCTAGGAAATCATAATAAAAGGTACCAAAAATAAAACACTACCCTAATAAACTTTTAAATTGAATTAAAACTTATAAATAAAAAAAAATCTTCAATTTTCTATTTAAACAATGCCTTTCTGATCCCCATCAATACGAACAACAATAATAGGAACCAGTTTAATTCAAGAAACATCGCAAGAAAAGAAAAGTTCCAAATACAAGAAATAAAAGATTATTTCAAAATGCAAAATTCAAAAATGTCCCTTTCGTAAATTAGAGAGCTAGAAGCCAAAAAGCTAAATGGAGTGGTCTCAAAATATGTTTATGCTTAGAAGCACAATATGTGCACAAGAATCTTCTAATTTAATTTGAATGCATTCACATAGTTACTTTACATGAATTGTTAACTAGAGATTTGAGCATTGGTCCAATTGCTCAAATCTTTTGCGACAATCCATGACATAGAAAACATATGATGTATAACAAAATTGAAAAGTACTAAATTGATGTATTTTCTTGAATGCTTTAAATAGTTCTACAAGTATAGGTGTATTGAGGGGTGGCCCAAGACTTTTCGGGGGTTAAGACAAATAGTTAAAATGACCCCTTTTGATATTTAAATATTAGTGGGCACGAATTTTAAATTATAATTTTTTTACCCAAAATTCAATTTTATTGTTTTTAATTATTTTACTTCTTTTAATGTGACGTTTTCACGAATGCCAAGATAAAAGATTTTAGGGAAAAGAGTTTAATACACTTTAAAAGAAGCCTACGGATGTTTACATTCTACAAATTAGAAAAAAAATAATAATAATTAAAAGATATGTATATATATAAACACTACAACACACATGAGTGTTGAGATAAAAAAAAAAAAAAAAGGACATAATTATTTAAAGATAGATTATAAAATTAGAATAGCACATGATTCTAGAAATAAAAATTAAAAATTCACATGTATTTAAAAAATATATAATAAAATAAAATAAAAAAGAAGAAGAAGAAGAAAAGATCACTTGACTTTACAAATTTGTTGCCATTGGCAATGGTTATGTGAGGCTTATAGAACAAATTTGTTAACCTAACAAGAGAACATATAATTTTTGGGTCTTGCCATATTTAAATTGAGATATCATATAAGTATATATGGATTAATTGACACCTCCTCAATTATCATGAAATATTTATTTTACTTCTCTCAATTTTAAAAGTGTTAATTCAAACTGATTAACTATAAAATATTGTGTGTGTTTTTTTTAAATGTATAAATGCACCCATCCGAAAGAGGTGAAAGTGATCCAATTTTATTGTGAAGCAGTCCAAACCTACAGCTTTGAAATTGAGAAGGACAAAATGGTATTAAGTTATAGTTGAGAGGGTGTCTGCATTATTAACAATATCTATCTATCATTTTAAGGGTACACAAGTATCGGGCCTTCTCAAATTGGGGGCCTTAGGCGATTGTCTAACTGAACTAAGGCTCAGGCCGTCCCTTGTAGTATTGCATGCGACTCGGGTAGTCCTAAACTGTGAAGCTTGATGTTTCCTATGGTTTAAACGTTGAGATCAAAGTTAGGAAACAATAATCAAACCTTTTTTTTCTCTTTGATTAAATGATGATTAAATGACTATTTTCCATTTTGGTAATTTAATGGTCATAACGGATCATTTGGGTTTTTTTTTTTTTTTTGATTTCCTGCTATTTGAATCATTCCACCCAATAAAAGAAGCAAGAGTTTCGAGTTTGGAAAATTAACTGTGCTGAAGATCAACAAAATGATACATAGTGACAGAGATATACCAAAATTAAGAATATTCACCGTACATCAGTCATTCACAACAGTCGAAGTTAAAGGAAATTTACGAAAACACAATGAAGAGAGAGAGAGAGAGAGAGAGAGTTACCTTGACATCATGAGCAGCTCTCAAGTGCAAAGCAGGGCCAACGTCAAAGGAGCTCTTGATGAGAGCGTTGTGTTCTTCGAGATCGTAGTGGAGTGAGAGGTACTTGGAAGTGAGAGCCAATTGGGGCTCGGAGATCTCGCCCTTGTCGTTGTTCTGGAACGATAGCTTTAGCTTCGCGAGACTGTCTAACAACTTGCACGAAATCTTGTTGAAGAATATCGAGCTGTCGCTATCGAACTCTGTCGTCAATCTTATGCCCGGCCGCCGAGGAAGCGATAAAAAGCCACCGCCGCCGTCACTGGGCCGCAGCGGTGGTGGTGGTGGTGGATCGCCGGCCGTTGCCGGTGGTACAATAGAATTAGGGTTAGGTGGTATTGATTCCACCATTGTTTTTGTCATCTCTTTTCCACGTATGGCTCGAGAGGAGGGTAGAGAGGGGGAAGAAGAAGAAGACGAAGAAGAAAGAGAATTTGGAAGTATGTGCTTTGAGGCGGAAATTTAGATGGGGGAGATTTTGATCCGAAAAAATGTACACCACCAAACAAGGATTCAAATTTCAAATTAACAAAATAAATTAAATATTTTTTAAAAAGGTTTTAAAACACTTCTATAAGACCATCTCCAATGGTTCACCAAAATTGATATCAAATTTAAATTCTGATAAAAAGGGTACTGTTCACAGCTCCAACGGTTCACCAAAAGTGATATCAGATTGAGATTTCATCAAATGTTTCATCAGATTAAGGACGAAATACTGAATTCACCAAAACACTGTTACGGACCGTTGGAGAGAGTACCCGGTCGACCAACCGGTTGCCCGGCCGATCGACCAACCGGTCGTCCTGGAAAAGGTTCAGACAGTTCAGAAAAAGGTTCAAAAAATTTCAAAAAAAAAAAAAAAAAAAAAAATTTACTCACACCGGTCGACCGGCCGGTCGACCAACCGGTCATCCCGGAAAAGGTTCAGACAGTTCAGAAAAAAGTTCAAAAAATTTATAAAAAAAAAAAAAAAAATCCTTCTAACCGGTCAACCGGCCGGTCGACCACCCGGTTGTCCCGAAGCACATTTCATGAATCTGGTGCACCGTTGGAGTGAGTCGTATCAAATTTGATGAAATGGGTCATTTTTTACTCAGATTTGGTGAAAAATCTGAGTCACCGTTGGAGATGCTCTAACGCATTAAAATTTGAAAAAGTTGGTGGGTGCTTCTATTTTACTCCATTGTTATCATCAGATTGAAAATAAATTTAGAGGATTGTTATTAATCACTATTCTTTTTGAACTCTACCTCTTTTATTTATTTATTTTTTTATTTCAATTTTGTCTCAATTTAAAATTTCATTTTTATTCTCATTTCTAATTTTTTAACTCTAATTTTTCAAATCTTAACCCTAACCCCAATCATCTCTAGCAGTTACCACCATTTCCGACCCCCCTTCATGGTCATAGCCACCACTTCCATTAAGTGAGAGAGAAAGATTGAGTGAGAGAGAAAGGTGCTTCGACCCTGCTCTGCTACCGCCGCCAGTATCGATGTCGGCGACGACGATGACGATGACGACGACGAAGTTGTCGTTCACAGGTTAAGGCTATCAAAGAGTATGAGTAGATCGAGTCAGCAAGAGAGAACTTGCGATCAAGTGAGATCTGAATCGGAGTATATGGCGGCAATAGTGACGCGATTGTACATGCGAAGGGTTAGAGTTAGGGTTCACGACAAAGTAAAGAAGAAGAAGAAAAGGCAAGGATGGAAAAGGAACTTCGAGGTGAAGAATAGACAGAGATGTTTAGGGTTTTCCAGGTGACGAAAAAGAAAAAAATGAAGAAATAGAGATGGAGATGGAGAAATGGGTGGTTCACGATGGTAGTAATCGCGGTGTGGTAACAGTGGCAACGCCCAGCGACGCAACAACAGAGATGGGCTAGCAGTAATGGTTGCCGGAGTTGGTAGGGATGAGATTAGGGTTAGGCTTTTGGTTTGGATTTTGGGTTAGGAGTATACTTAGTATTAAGGTGAGGGTTCAAAAAGAAAATGAAAGGATTTTATTTTGTTGAGTGAGTATTCAAAAAGTGAAGAGCCAAAGTAAAAAAGTGATGGCAAATAACAATCCTCTAATTTATTCACATATTTAGGAGGATTCAGATTGTTTGTAGAGATTTGTCTTGTAGTGATCTCCTTGTGATTTTAACACAACAAGACGAGAGGCATAATTCAAGGGTTAAAATTTAACTTTAAATTGTATAATCAAAACTAAGTGGGGAGTTTTTTATTCAAAAAATGTACACCCTCAAACAAGGATTCAAATTTCAAATTGACAAAATAAATAATAAATATTTTTAAGAAAGGTTTAAAAACACTTTCATAAATTTGAACGTAGGTGAAAGTTGGTGAGAGCTTTTATTCTACTCAACTGCTACCATTAGATCCAAAATAAACCACAGGAAGACACGTCATGAGAGACGTAATTCAATGATTAAAATTTAACTTTAACTTTAAATGGTTTATTAGATTTTTTATTTTTAAATTATTATTAAATTGTCTATTTAATTTTTGAACAGTCGATGAGTCTATTCATTTTTTAAAACTCATGTGTATTATAAATTACTAAAAGATTTTACCTAATTAAGATTTTATTATAGAAAAAAATTCTAATTTTATTTGGTCTTTAATTTTTTTTTTTTATATTTATTGTGTGTTTAAATTAGTATTAAAATTTAATTTCTAAATCTTACCAATAAAATTATATAAGTATTAGATATACTAAAAATTTATAATTGAATAGTTTAAATAATAACACTTCGCTACAAATTTATATATTATTTTTTAGTGAGAAAGCCTCTAAGGCTCCACATACTCAACCTCAATTTCTTATTTTTTTAATTTAAAAAACAATAAACTATTTATATGTCTCATATAATTTTTGAATTAAAAAATAAATAAAAAAAAATCTTCAAGTCCATCTCCTAAGATCATTACCTAAAAGATAATTATTTCCTAAAATCAAATACAAAAACACGACTTGCTGACTTTCCAATTTATTTGTCCATCTTCTAAAATCTCTATCTAAAATCTTTCATTCCTTAAAATAAATTAAACAAAAATCAATTCAAATATGTTTAAATTATTTTATTTGATTGATTTTGTTTCCTTGTAATTAATTTAAAAAGGGTAAATTACAAATACATCTCTTGACGTTTGATTAAAATACAAATCGCCCCCTGTGGTTCTGAAAATTATATTCTACCCCATGAGGTTTCTAATTTCATAACAAATTGTCACGACCCCAAACCCGCCCCTATAGGTTTAGCGTCGTAACCGGCCAGTAATCCTTGGATTACCAAAGGCCTTCCTGTACAATAAAAAAAATCGGGGCTTGCAAAAGCAATAAACAAAAACACCAATAATCCAATGAGCTGTGCACCTATATGAACAAATAATTACATGCAAAAACGTTAATTTACCCACATTCAGTACATAACTTGTAACTTAACATTTATACATAACGTATGCACATAACGAAAGTGTACTTCACGATCAAAAGCCTGACAACAGCCTTTCTGGCCTAGCCCCAACTCAGAGGCATACAACTCAACTTGGTAGGCTTCAAAATGGTGACTCAACTATAGAACCCTTCTAGGCTTGCCATCCAAAATGCTCACCTATACATATATATAAAAACAGTGAGTTAAAACTCAGTGAATAACATTAACGTAAAAGGGTTAGTGAACGAATTCCAAATATAATATCCGTAAAACAAGATCATATCACAATCAATCATGTCAGTCTCATATCAGAACATAACGTAATGGTGCATCTCACAAAACATATCACATATCGTTTTCCGACTAGAGTAATCGGTTCCGGATACCGATTAAACACATTTCACCACAATGAAGTGGTTAACGAGATCTCGTATCACATATATGTCATGGACCCGCATTTATTTGTCGCCCCCATGACTTGGGACTATCCGTGGATGCCATAATAGATTCACAAATAGAACATTCGTTCACATAATCAAAATAGCATTTCAGAACTTATCACTTAACAGTAATAGTTAAAACATAATTCATATCAACATATCTTTACAGAAATATTACTCACAGTGCCCTTCCAATACCCATTGTTCGGTCTTTGAGTCTTGACCTACAAACATAAACATTCATAGCACAATTTCTCAATATACATTCGAGTTAATCAGTCAATTCTTAACCTTCTTCGGTTTATCCGTTACTTGTTCGTTCGGTTGTTTCTAATCTTGAAAATCTGCCCTGTTTGGCCGCACGTGCGGTGGTCATGGCCGCACCGCACGTGCGGTGGTAAGGCAGTGTGTAACTTTGGCCAAACCAAGGTTGGCCGCTCGAGCGATCTGGGTGAAAAACTAGCCCGAAAATCTGCTAAGTTTTTGGAGTTAACGTTTTACAAAACCACTTTCATTTCCATACAAGCCAAGGCCAAATATTCATCAAACATACTTTGAATTCATGATTTCTTACTTCAACCAAAAACTCACCAAATCAAGAGAAGGTTCAATGGCCATGCAACAAGTCAATCTTTTAATTTGAATACAAAGTATCATAATGTAAACAAATTGAGTTCCAAAACTGAAAATTTACATGGAGGTTTCCTCTTGTGACAACCCTCACCACTGTTTACTGATAACAACCACTGCTTACTGCTAAACTGTGACTGAGCTGGATAAGTAAATGATTAGATTGAAATTACCGAATTAATTGCATGAATATATTGTGTTATTTGCATTTCTATCTGTTGACTGTTAAATGCATCTGTTCATGTTTCATGCTTTAAACTGCAAATTGAAGGCCTTATCGGCGGCCGAATCTGAAATTGATTAGTGCTTTGTGTTAATTAGAATTAATGTTGATTTTATGGTATATTTATTCGAAATGTGATTTGGTATGATTTAATTAGGTTAAAATAAGCTTTATCCCCCAAGTTGCATTATTTACCAACCTTGCCCTATTAGTGGACCACTACACCAAACATTTTGAGGCTTAGTTTATTTCATCTTGGCATCAATTTTGATCATCTCATTTTGAGACCCTTAACCGACCAAGAGAGTAGAGAGGTGAGAGAGTGTGAGAATTTGAGTTCCATCTTGTGATTTGCTTGGTGAATTAAAGAGATTGAACGGTTGATTTCATAATTAAGCTTCCCTACACTTGTTAATCAAGGTCTAAGGTAGAAAATCCACATTCTTAAACTTGTCTTTGAGTTAGTTCTTGCTTGATTCTTGTTATATTGAAGATTGGAGTCAAAATTAGCTTAATACATTGAATTTGAGTAGGAATTCATGCATGAATGTTTGCCATTCTTGAGTTTTGAGGATTTTTGTCCATGAAATTGTACAAAATGCTATGTTCATATCTTGAGCTTAGTCCATGATTTCACCTTGTTTTGAAAAGATTGGCTCATTTGAGCTAGTGATTGAAGCTTTGAATTGGTTTAAATTCATGCATGTCACATTGGAAGTATGTTCTTGAACTTTGGTTTGAAATTTGATTTAATTGAACTACCTTTGGGCTTTGATTTCTCAAATTAATCTTTGAAACATGTAACATTATGGGTTTTGAAGCGTTTTCTAGAAAATTAGCCCAAAAGGATCGAATTTGATGTTGTAAAACTTGGTTTTGAGCTTGAGGTTCAAATCTGGAATTTCCAGATTTTGGACTCACGCTCGAGCGGGGGATTCCATGCTCGAGCGTACCTACTTAATTCATGCAGTCCGCTCGAGAGCGGAGAAAGTGATGCTCGAGCGTGAAATGCGTGTATCCAGTACTTTGCATGTTTTACAGTCCGCTCGAACGGGGGAATGCACGCTCGAGCGAGGACTTGTGTCACACGCTCGAGCGGGTGTCGAGCGCCCATCGAGCGTGATTTTCACACATCTAGTGCTTTTGCCATGTTTTGTAGTCCGCTCGAGCATGTGAAGTGACGCTCGAGCGGGGAACCTTTGTCTGCATGTCCGCTCGAGCGTAGCCACTCG